>CAEFZP010004567.1:15000-76191 GCA_903064625.1 Mallotus villosus | reverse complement strand
CACACGACAGAGTTTAAAACCAAACACGCTCACACTGACACAGTTCCCCTCTCCACCTCCTTCCCATCAGTGTCAGTATTCACCCGTCTCCCCCGCCCCTCTCTCTCATGTGCTGCTCTTAGTCTTTCACATCTCCACTCACTACTCTCCCTCCTCACTCTCCCTCCTCCTCTCCCTCCTCCTCCTCTCCTCCTCCTTCTCCTCTAGTCTGGTTGATAATCTCCCTCCAGGCGAGACCCTAGATGAAGATGCCCCCCGGCCCGAGCCTGCATGAAATACAGCCCACGGCATCGATGAGCGGGGGGAGGGGGGGGTACGGGACGAGGGGGGGAGGGGGGGGAGGGGCAAAAGGGCAGTCTGGAGAGGTGGGCAGGACAGACAGATGGACGGCAGACTTAAACGTGTTTGCCTCTGCGGTCGATGGTGAAACCAGATTCTTCTCATGTGGGCTGAGGTCAGGTTGACCATGTGTAACACGATGAGAAGGTAAACAGTGACCTCTGCTGGTGCATGTGTGCGTGTGTTCAGGAGAGAAGAGCAAGGACCGTGGAGCTGGAGGACGTCAAGTTTCATCAGTGCGTCCGCTTGTCTCGCTTCGAGAACGACCGCACCATCTCCTTCATCCCTCCGGACGGAGAGAGCGAGCTCATGTCCTACAGGCTCAACACCACGGTCAGTCACCCGCACGCACACACACACACCACACACACACACACACACCACCAACACACACACACACTGAGCCGCGCTGACCTTCCTCTCTCCCTGCCCGTGACAGGTGAAGCCCCTCATCTGGATCGAGAGCGTGATCGAGAGGTTCTCTCACAGCAGAGTGGAGATCAAGGTAAAGGTCAGTCACGCTACTCCGTCTGTCGATCGCACAGCACCACCCGACGGCCGCCGCCCCGAAGCCTAACTTTACTACGAAGCCATCTTTTAAGTACCCCGACCGGACTGACCCCTGACCCCCTGACACTGACACCCTGACCCCTGACACACCTGACCCCCTGACTCTCACCCCCGCAGGTCGGAGCCAGTTCAAGAGCCGCTCCACCGCAACAACGTGTGCATCCTGGTGCCGGTGCCGAGCGACGCCGACTCGCCCAAGTTCAAGACGAGCACGGGACCGACCGGTGGGTGCCGGAGAAGAACGTGGCGGTGTGTGGAACATCAAGTCCTTCCCGTAAGAACGCCGCCGCCTTCAGACGCCTTTCAGACGCCTCCTCAGTCGGTTTCCAGTCGATGTTCTCCACATGTACTTGTCAGCTTGCGGTTTCTCTTGAGTTCTGCCGTTTTGTAAAACATGAGCACGTTACTGCACCTCCATCTTCTCAGGGAGGCATGACTCAGGGTCTGCCCTGGGTCCACAGTCTACAGTTGCTCCACTAATCACTGATGAGAGCGCTTGACGTGTGTGCCGGGTAGTTTGTGCCCACCTGGCAACACTTGTTCGACAGGAAGTGGGCTGGACAGTCTGCTTGTGTTGTGCTCAGCCTGACTATGGTGTAAGATCTGACACTGTGTTGATCACTTCTTACCATAGCTGGTGTTAAGTACCATGGAGATGGAAGATGCTCAGAAGCGTGTGTGGGTGTGTGTGTAGGGCGGTGGTAAGGAGTACACGATGAGAGCACACTTTGGGATGCGAGCGTGGAGAGCGACGAGCTCGGAAGGGAAGAGGCCGATATCACCGTCAGCTTCGAGATCCCCTATTTCACCGTGTCTGGCATCCAGGGTAACACCAACGATGACTGAACCAGGTGTGTGTGTGTGTGTGTGTGTGGTGTGGTGTGTGGGTGAGTGTAGTGCGTGTGGTGTGGTGTTGTGCTTGCGTGGTGTGTGTGTGTGTGTGTGTGTGTGATATCAACTGTATTGTGTCTAATGGCCCCCTATCATGGCTTCCCAGGTACGCTACTTAAAGATCATCGAGAAGAGTGGTTATCAGCGTTACCATGGGTACGCTACATCACACAGAGTGGAGGTAAGACTCTCACAACAACACACACACAAACACACATCACACCACACACACACACCACACACCCACACCACACACCACACAACCACACCACACACCCACACCACCACTCACACCCACACACACACACACACAAAGGCCTCTGCACAGACGCGTGTCTGGATATGAGGTCATCATGACGTCTCCCAGCCGTGACCTGTTACATCTGTCACGTGACCCAGGGCCTTCAGACCCGTTACATCTATCATGTGACCAGGGCCTCAGACCCGTTACATCTGTCATGTGCCCAGGGCCTTCAGACCGTTACATCTGTCACGTGACCCAGGGCCTTCAGACCCGTTACATCTGTCATGGACCCAGGGCCTTCAGACCGTTACATCTGTCACGTGACCCAGGGCCTTCAGACCCGTTACATCTGTAATGTGACACAGGGCCTTCAGACATCTGTCATGTGGACCCAGGGCCTTCAGACCGTTACATCTGTCACGTGACCCAGGGCCTTCAGACCCGTGTAGATCTGTCACGTGACCGTGAGGGACTTACTCAGGGACACTGAATAATGATACCTCCCAGTGCCACCAGGTTTACTGTTCAGGGCTCTGTACGCCAAGGTGCCCTACCTCTCTGCTCATGCTTGAGAGGAGGGGAGAGATGGGAGCGAGGGAGGGGGGAGGGAGGCCGACGGGAGGGGAGACGAGGGGAGGAGAGGGAGAGAGGGAGAGGGACGGGCCGGAGGGAGGGCGATTGAGAGGGAGACATGGAGAGCGGAGGGACGTGAGGGAGAGAGGGGGGGAGGGAGAGGGAAAGGAGGAGAGAGAGAGAGAGGAGGGTAGGACGGGAGGGGGAGGGAAAGAGAGAGAGGGAGAGAGAGATGAAGAGAAAAAGGGAGAGAGGGGAGTGATAAGAAAAGGGGACAGGAGAGAGGGGAAGAGAAGGGGAATGAGAGAGAGAGAGAGGAGGTAAGAGAGAGAGATAAAACGCGAGGGTGAAGGAGGGAGAGAAAGTAACTGCAATGGGATCCCTTACACTGGCAGTGTTGACTTATTCATAGGAGCGTTGGAACAGCCACAACAGCATATCCACTGACCCCAACGTGATCTCCAAACCCCCTCCCCTCCCACACCCGAGACTTTAGGATGCTAAACTGGCTAATAGTTGCTGTAATGGGATTGGCCCAGGACAGGGGAGGGGCTAGGTGATGAGGATAGAACCGTGCTAACGTATTGCCCCTGACATCTATCCTTCTGGCAGATTATCAGCTTCGGACGAACTAAGGGCAAGCGTGCTGCCAGACAATGGATAGCGTAGCGCACGAAAAGACCGCTCGGGAAAATAACGAGAGAGAACAAGAGAGAGAAAGACAAGAAAGAAAGAGAGCGGGAAAGACAAAGAGAGACACGACACACACGAACAAAGACAAGGAAACAGAAAGAGCACAGAAAGGAAGAAAGCACCTCCCTCCCTCCCCCTCACATCCCTCCCTCCCTCCCTCCCTCACTCCCTCCCTCCCTCCCTCCCCCTCCCTCTCTCCCTCCGTTGGAGGAAGGGACAGCAGAGGACAGGGAAAGGGGAACACGGCAAACTTTCAACCCACTCCAAGGGAGATGGGAGGATAGTCGTGACTCTCTCTGTCTCTCTTATGTCTCTCTCTATGCTCTCTCTCTCTGTCTCTCTCTCTCTCTGTCTCTCTCTCTCTCTCTTCTCTCTCTCTACTCTCTCTCTCTGTCTCTTGCTCTCTCTGAGTCCGAAAAACAGATGCGAGCACCCAAAAGAAACTGAACAGAAATTGTATCTGTAGAATATTGAATTCAGTAGGTAGACTTGTAGGATTGATCACGTCATCGTAACGTTCTGATTATTGGGGTTTTTTTCGTGGTATCTGAACGTAACAGAACTATGTTGAGTGGATGCTTCTATTGGAACCTGTGTGTGTTTATACAGCCTGATAGAAAGCTGATGTTGTATAGTAAAGGTGTGTGTGTGTGTGTGAGGGGGTGTGTAGGGGGGGGGTATTAATCTGTTGTCTGGGTTAATTTTTCTAAGAGCTGTAAACAGATTCCTCTCTGTGATGAGATAAGCATATCACCGTGGCGACCTGTGATGAGATAAGCATATCACCGTGGCGACCTGTGATGAGATAAGCATATCACCGTGGCGACCTGTGGAACTCTATCTGATGTCCACAGGTGTGTGTGTCCCTAGGCTGTCACACAGCCATCCTTACCCCTCATGTTTCTGTTACGTCATGGTTGTGTACTGTACCAGGAAGTAGAAGACCAGACCAGGAAGTAGTGTCCTAGACCAGGAAGTACTGTACTTTACCAGAAAGGAGTTTATTTTACCAGGAAATAGCACTCTATCTAGACTTTGTCTCCTGTACCAGGAAGGAGTTAAGAGACCAGGGTAGCTCATTAAGGTGAATCTACGAAGGATCTGAACTAGAAACGACGATCCCTACAAAGGATCTGAACTAGAAACGATGATCCCTACGAAGGATCTGAACTAGAAACGACGATCCCTACGAAGGATCTGAACTAGAAACGACGACCCAGACGGGCTCAGACAAAGCAGAGACTCTGTAACTTTACACGTCACTGATACTCAGCCATGGTGTTCAGCCACATGCAGGGGAACTTCTAGGTCATCAATTCTGTTATTCTTTCACTTTGAAGGCTAAATCCTAACGTTTCTGACACGGGTGTGTGGTTGTGTAAATCCTGCCTCCTTTGTGAATGTGCTGCCTGTCAGTTCAGCAGCTTTCAGGTTGGAGAAAACGGCTCAAGTCAATTTTCCTTGACCGCAAATGTTTCTTTTCTTATCAGGCATTGAGGACACTCCTGTTAATGGGAGTCAACTGACTTTTATTTCCTGATAGCTTTTTAAATGTTCTCTTTTTTTCTCTGTGGCTGTAATTATAAGTGTGTGTGTGTGTGTGTGTTTTCAGTCTATTCAATTAACACTGCTTGTCAATCGGGAAAGAAAAGGGAAATATTTATACAAATAAACAACTTTGTACCATACCTTTGAGAATGGATCGTATGTGTGTGGTCTCTCTCTCTGTCTCTCTCTGCTCTGTCTGCTGTCTTCTCTCTGTATGCTCTCTCTGTTCTCTCTCTCTATCTGTGTCTCTCTCTCTCTATGTCTCTCTCTCTCTCTCTCTCTCTCTCTCTCTCGTCTCTCTCTGTCTCTCTCTCTCTCTGTCTCTCTCGTCTCTCTGTCTCTCTCTCTATCTGTCTCTGTCTGTCTCTCTCTCTCTCTCTCTCTCTCTCTCTCTCTCTCTCTGCTATCTCTCTCTCTCTCTCTCTCTCTGCTACTCCTCTCTCTCTGTCTCTCATGTCTCTCTCTGTCTCTCTCTCTCTGTCTCTCTCTCTGTGTCTCTCTCTCTGTCTCTGTGTCTCTCTCTATCTCTATCTCTCTGTTCTTCCCTCTCTCTTCATGGACACACATGCTTGACACCACTGTCTCCATCCCATCATTGAGGGATTACACTTGTAATGGTGCAGCACTGAAGATGCCTTGTGTGTGTGTGGGGGTGTTTGTGTGTGTGTGTGTGCTTGGGTGTGTGTGTGTATGCTTGGGTGTGTTTGTGTGTGCTTGTGTGTGTGTGTGTGCTTGGGTGTGTGTGTGTGTGTGTGCTTGGTACAGAGCAATGCCAGCTCCAGACCGTGTGTGTGTGTGGTCCATTGTTCCACGGCGGGACTGTCCGTCATCGAGCCACAATGGTCGACTGTGAGAACCGTTCTCACAGTCTCATACGCCTAGCCCTGATAAGGTGTGACACGCGCACACACACACACACACAAAACACATACTGTTAAGACTTAACCATGGCAACAATGCCATATCCTTCTCCTGGGATTCTTGATGAAATTCAGTGAGCGCTGGTCGAGGGCTCCCTGAGTCAGCTCTGCTGGAAGTCACAGGACATCTAAAAGCACCATGCAGAGCGACCTGCACTGACAAAGAATTAAAACACAACAAACTCCACAGTGGTAGAGTTTCAGGGGTGTAGAGGAACAGGATGTGAAGTCATGACAAAGACGTGTCATCAGATCGACAGGTACTCATTTAGTTTGGTCAAGGGGGGGGTACAATGTGAATGATTCAAGTCACATCATTTGATGGTTTAATGGCTCTACAGAAGACAGTCTACGTGGGCATATAGAGTATGTTCCATACTGCTGTGTGTCTGGTGATAGCAGGCAAACGTTCATCTGATGGTTCATGGCCTGCTAGTGGATCTCCCTAGTTCAGTTTATCCAGTAGTGGCAGAAATCACAGTGCCTCCATATACCGTGAGCCCGACGTTTGAACTGTAGAAACGGAAACGAGTAGATCAGACTCTACTCTCCTCCTCTCGTTGGCTCGTGGGCGTTCACAGTGCCACAGACATCTTCCCAAGAGATTTCGTACCACGTAGCTTCATGATCAAGCAGCCAAACTCTACAAATGACGTCCAAGGTGATGTCTGGCATCGAGCGTGCGTGCTGGTCAGGGCCGCGTATGAGGTTGGCCAGGCTGGAGGTGGTCTCTCTCCTGGGGCCTCGTATGAGGTTGGCCAGGCTGGAGGTGGTCTCTCTCCCGGGGCCTCGTATGAGGTTGGCCAGGCTGGAGGTGGTCTCTCTCCTGGGGCCTCGTATGAGGTTGGCGAGGCTGGAGGTGGTCTCTCTCCTGGCCTCGTATGAGGTTGGCCAGGCTGAAGGTGGTCTCTCTCTGGGGGCCTCATATGAGGTTGGCCAAGCTGGAGGTGGTCTCTCTCCTGGGGCCTCGTATGAGGTTGGCCAGGCTGGAGGTGGTCTCTCTCCGGGGCCTCATATGAGGTTGGCCAAGCTGGAGGTGGTCTCTCTCCAGGGGCCTCATATGAGGTTGGCCAAGCTAGAGGTGGTCTCTCTCCGGGGCCTCATATGAGGTTGGCCAAGCTGGAGGTGGTCTCTCTCCTGGCCTCGTATGAGGTTGGCGAGGCTGGAGGTGGTCTCTCTCCAGGGGCCTCATATAAGGTTGGCCAGGGTGGAGGTGGTCTCTCTCCTGGGGCCTCGTATGAGGTTGGCCAGGCTGGAGGTGGTCTCTCTCCGGGGCCTCGTATGAGGTTGGCCAAGCTAGAGGTGGTCTCTCTCCTGGCCTCATATGAGGTCGGCCAGGGTGGAGGTGGTCTCTCTCCTGGGCCTCATATGAGGTTGGCCAGGCTGGAGGTGGTCTCTCTCCGGGCACGGTGATTCATGTGACCCGATATGGTGAATACCCCCACCACCCTGTCTCTCAGCCTCCGCCCAGGCCTGCTCCCATCCAGCAGGAACACCACCAGCGCGTACACCCCCTGCCCCCGCCACCGCCGCCCCCCCCGCCCACCAGCATCACCACCCCAGAGACGTACATGTCGTTGAGGGCCTGGCCCGGCTTGGGCATGTGATTGGCCAGGGCCAGCTCCAGAAGCACCGCCCCGCAGAGGACGAGAGCCAATCCCGTGCCCAGCACCACCAGGAGGTCTGCCAGGCCGCCGCTCCTCAGCATGTCGATCCTCCGCCGGTTGCGGATGCAGTTCATGTCCTGCACGGCCGAGCTGAGCAGCTGCTTGAGCAGCACGGCCAACGCCAGCAAGCACAGGGCCGTGCCGGCGCCCAGGCGCCACTCGCTGGACACGCTGGTGGTGGTGGAGAGGAGGCCCACGCCGCCCAGGCCGCAGCCCAGGATCAGCAGCACCGACACGCAGTAGCACAGCAGAGACTTGCCAGGTTCGCGGAACCACCACAGCTCCACCTGCTCGTCCAGGACGCTGCGCTGGATCTGGGCCGGGTCGGCCCCCTGATGGGCCCCCTCCTGGACCCCCTGCTGAGGGGGAAAGTCCTCAAGCTCCGGCATCCTCCCAGCCTTACTGGGACACACACACCCTTCAGTAGATCCCCTCCCTCCTCAGTAGATCCCCTCCCTCTTCAGTAGATCCCCTCCCTCCTCAGTAGATCCCCTCTCTTCAGTAGATCCCCTCTCTCTTCAGTAGATCCCCTCCCTCCTCAGTAGATCCCCTCCCTCCTCAGTAGATCCCCTCTTTCCTAGTAGATCCCCTCTCTCTCAGTAGATCCCCTCCCTCCTCAGTAGATCCCCTCCTTTCCTCAGTAGATCCCCTCTTTCCTCAGTAGATCCCCTCCCTCCTCAGTAGATCTCCCTCCCTCCTCAGTAGATCCCCTCTCTTCAGTAGATCCCCTCCCTCCTCAGTAGATCCCCTCTCTCTTCAGTAGATCCCCTCCCTCCTCAGTAGATCTCCTCCCTCCTCAGTAGATCCCCTCTCTCCTCAGTAGATCCCCTCTCTCTTCAGTAGATCCCCTCTCTCCTCAGTAGATCCCCTCTCTCCTCAGTAGATCACTTCTCTCCTCAGTAGATCCCCTCTCTCCTCAGTAGATCACTTCTCTCTTCAGTAGATCCCCTCCCTCTTCAGTAGATCCCCTCTCTCCTCAGTAGATCCCCTCTCTCTTCAGTAGATCCCCTCTCTCCTCAGTAGATCCCCTCTCTCTTCAGTAGATCCCCTCTCTCCTCAGTAGATCCCCTCTCTCTTCGGTAGATCCCCTTCCTCATCGGTGGATCCCAGATCTCCTTCTGACTCCGGTGTAGCAGAACCTAACAGAAGCAAACCCCTGCAGGAGGAGAGATGGAGCACACTGTAAGTCAGACGGCAACACACACAAACATCAACACACACACACACACAGAGACAACATAGCATTTGTATCTCTAAATGCACTGTGTGTGTTTGGCAGCAGGTCCATTCTCTCCGACGTGACCGTACGAAGATAGCGGCGCGGCGCCACAAATCGTCCTCTCTCTTTCCACGGGGCTCAAGTATTAATCCCTTTATCAATGGGCTGTCCCTGTAGTCACGGCGACCCTCAAGGTTACAGCCCACAGACAGCTTGTCTTTAAAAGGCTGTCAGCGCCTTTACTATCAACGTCAGCAGAGCGAGAAGCGAGCGAGCGCACACACACACACACACCGGTCCTCCAGGCCTCGGCGCACACACACACACACACAGGTCCTCTTCAGGCCTCAGCGTACACACACACACACACACACACACACACACACACACAGGTCCTCTTCAGGCCTCAGCGTACACACACACACACACACACACACACACACGGTCCTCCAGGCCTCGGCGTACACACACACACACACACACCGGTCCTCCAGGCCTCGGCGTACACACACACACACACACACACACCGGTCCTCCAGGCCTCAGCGTACACACCACACACACACACACACACACACACACACACACACACACACCCTCGGCACGGCCGCTGGAACGCCACGGCTTTCATCCCGCTCAGATACGAGAAGCGGAACAGGACAGACGGTGGGAAACTGAAGGTGACTTCATTACACAGAGGATGGGGGGAATATCGGTGTGTGTGTGTGTGTGTGTGTGTGTGTGTGTGTGTGTGTGAAGGTGTGGGTGTGTGTGTGCGTGTGTGTGTGTGTGTGTGTGTGTGTGTGTGTGTGTGTGTGTGTGTGTGTGTGTGTGTGTGAGAAGGTGTGGGTGTTCATATGTGTGTGAGTATGACAATGTGTGAAGGTGTGTGTGTAGTGAGTGTGACTACAGTGTGTGTGTGTGTGTGTGAAGGTGTGTGAGTGTGTGTGTGTGTGTGTGTGTGTGTTTTGAAGCTCACTAATTAAATCCCAGTGGGCTTGGACCTAGTGTCAGCGATGAGTAACAGAAATAGCACACAAACTGAAAGGACAATAACAGGCACGCAGGTCCGCTCTGTCAACACAGAGTTACTGGTATTAAACCAACGTTTTCTCCTGATTCATATCGCTCCGAACACATAAAGCACGAGACAATCACAGCCCCCTCACGTGCTTGCCTTCAGTTTGGATCTCAAACAGCCCCTTTCGATAACAGCAGCCAGGGAAGCACTCTGCTCTCGTTAATACTTCTCTCATCAGCTGGTGTTTATGTACCGCTGTCCTCTAGTCTCTCGACCTCACAAAATGGCTTCTTCTAACGAGACGATAGTCTGTCGGTTATAAACACACGTGCGTCTTCCTCTATGCAGATTCCGCCTTTTTTCTTTCTTTTTTAACGACTCCAGAAGATGAGATGGATTTTTTCTCTCTGGGGCTGAAGGTCGAAAAAAAGAAAGAGAATACCTCTAAACTCTTCTTCTGCAATTACCTGCTGAGCCCCGACACTCAGGACTCCCCGTCGGTTATTAAGTCCTGCTGAATTTATCTGGCGAGCCGTTACTGTCTCATTTGAGGCTGATGCGCTTTTTAAAACAGGAACGCGCTGTTGTGCGCTAATCGGAATGCACGGCGGAAGTCGCAGTCTTCAAAGAGAACCCCCAGGAAAACCAAAATGGTGGTTTGGTCTTCACGGTCTCTGTCTTTTCAAACTGGAGAAGAAAGCAAAAAGTTCAGGGTTGAGTGAAATTGGATGAACCTGCCTTGACCTCGAAACCGCTTCTGCTTTTGACCCTTGACCCCAGTCAGGACACGCGTCACCCGGCGATAATAAAACCGTCCGAGCCGTCGATGGTCAGGCTCACTGTGGGGCCCACAGGGCTACTACAGTACATTGCCCTTTTAATAATTCAGACGGACCAGAGAGGCCAGCCAAGAGGCAGCAGGGAGAGATGAGCACCGCCCTGGAGGATGGAGTTTCTGTGGGGGGTCACACTCTCTCTCTCTCTCTCTCTCTCTCTCTCTGTCTCTCTCTGTCTCTGTCTCTCTCTCTGTCTCTCTCTCTCTGTCTCTCTGTCTCTGTGGGGGTCACACTCTCTCTCTCTCTCTCTCTCTCTCTCGCTCTCTGTCTGTCTCTGTGGGGGTCACACTCTCTCTCTCTCTCTCTCTCTCGCTCTCTGTCTGTCTCTCTGTCTCTCTGTCTCTCTCTCTGTCTCTCTCTCTCTGTCTCTGTCTCTGTCTCTCTGTCTCTCTGTCTCTCTCTCTCTCTGTCTCTCTGTCTCTCTCTCTCTCTCTCTGTGGGGGGGTCACACTCTCCACGGGTCTCGTCAGCACATTCCCAGAGCACCTCCAACAGGCACGGACGACACTGATAAAAACAAGCGCTCGGATTCGGCACGATCCACAAGCCCGCGCTGAGGTCCTTCTGTGGGCGTGTTTATTGTCCTCTGGCCTGTGGCAGGATGCTGGGCTGTGCGTTGCCCACGACGACGCCGTTCCCTCCTCTTCCTGTTCCCGTCAGGCTCTCTCTCTCTCTCTCTCTCTCTGTGCCGGTGGGGTCCCTGCGGGCGAGCGAGGGGTCAGGGTTGGCACCATCTGCCTCTGTGGTGGACATCCGGGCCAAGTGCCTCAAGGCCCATCAGGCTGGTGTGAGGAGGAGGGGGAGGAGAGGAGGGCGAGTCAGCTTCATCAGGCTGGTGGAGGAGGGGGGAGAGGGGGGCGAGTCAGCTTCTCCACGCTGGTGGAGGAGGGGGAGGAGAGGGGGGCGAGTCAGCTTCTCCACGCTGGTGGAGGAGGGGGAGGAGAGGGGGGCGAGTCAGCTTCTCCACGCTGGTGGAGGAGGGGGAGGAGAGGGGGCGAGTCAGCTTCCCCACGCTGGTGTGGAAGACAGGATGGGAGAGTGTGCGAGCGAGATAGAGAGAGAGAGTCTGAATGGTTCTTTATTCACTAGGTGTCTGGGTCCTCCAGGGCTCTGCTCTGCTCTGTCATAGCATGCAGAAGGGACAATGGGGACTGTCAGCCAAGATGAGACCCAGGACGGTTTTCTCCAAGCGGAGAGGGAGAGGAGGGGGGAGGGAGGGAGGGAGGAGGGAGAGGGAGAGGGGAGAGGAGGGGAGGAGGAGCGATGAGGAGAGGGAGAGGGGAGGAGGGGAGAGGGAGAGGGAGAGGGAGAGGGATGAGGTGAGAGGGAGGAGGAGAGGGGAGAGGGGAGAGGGGAGAGGGAAGAGGGAGAGGGAGAGGGAGAGGGAGAGGGGAGAGGGAGAGGGACGAGGGAGAGGGGCGAGTGAGAGGGAGAGGGGAGAGGGACGAGGGAGAGGGAGAGGGCGGAGAGGGGAGAGGGGGAGAGAGGGAGAGGGAGTGGGAGAGAGGGGAGGAGGGGAGAGGGAGAGGGAGAGGGAGAGGGAGAGGATGGGGGAGAGGGCAGAGGGGGTGAGGGGAGAGGGGGAGAGGGGGAGGGGAGAGGGAGAGGGGACGAGGGAGAGGAGAGGAGAGGGGAGGAGGGAGGAGGGAGAGGGAGAGAGGGAAGCAGGGAGAGGGAGAGGAGGGAGAGGGAGAGGGAGACGAGGGAGAGGGAGGGGAGAGGGAGAGGAGAGGAGAGGGAGAGGGAGAGGGAGGGGAGGGGAGAGGGAGAGCGAGAGGAGAGGGAGAGGAGAGGAGAGGGAGAGGAGCGAGGAGAGGGAGAGGGAGAGGAGGGGGAGAGGGAGAGGGAGAGGGGAGGAGGGAGGAGGAGAGGGAGGAGGAGAGGAGGGAGGGAGGGAGAGGGAGAGGGAGGAGAGGGAGAGGGGAGGAGGAGAGGAGGGGACGGAGGGAGGGAGAGAGGAGGAAGAGAGAGAGAGGAGAGAGAGAGGGAGGAGGAAGAGACAGAGGGAGGAGGAGGATGGGGGTGTCGGGTTTGGTGAACTTTGGTTTGCATACGTTATTATAGCTTCACAGCGTAAACGATGGAAAAGAAGGGGTGCACAGGGCAAAGACGAAGGGGAACGACAAAGGTAGAGAGAAAGAGAGACAGAGATGATCCATCTCTCTGCTATATCTATATCTCATCTCAGCTCTGCTCTCTCTATCCACTTCTCTCTGATCTCTATCTCCCTCTCTCTCTCTACTCTCAGTCTCTCTCTCCCTCTCTCTCTCTGCCCTCTCAGATCCCTCACTCCCCATCTCTACCTTTGGCTCCCTTAAGTATACACATAGACACAGAAAGAAAACAGGCAGACAGACGCAGGCAGGCAGGCAGGCAGGCAGACAGACAGACAGACAGGCAGTGAGCTTACCTGAGAAAGCAGTTGTTTTCATCTCTCAGCGTCAGGACCAGGAAGTGAGTGTCACCGGCCGTCTCCTATTGCAGTTTCTCAGACTGCCACCTCTCTTTACCTCGTCACGGCCTGCCCCCAAAACAAACAGCAGACAAAGATCAGATAAACAGCCTCGACCAATGAGCTTTCCTCTTACAGAGCTGTGTCTCTGCTGATCATGTCACGCAGCGCCCCATTGGCCGTCTGGTCATGTCACGCAGCGCCCCATTGGCCGGCTGGTGTGGAACGCATTGTCCTCCCTGGTCAGACAGAGCCCGCCTTCATCCAGCACAGCTGCAATATTAACACACTAATCAAATCAGCAATTAACATCCCCTCTACTCCGCTCTGCCGATGAGAGAAACTCACTCACCTTTTCCCTTTTACCCCTCCCTGTCTCCCTCATGTTGGTTGTGTGAGGCAGCAGCCTTCAGCATATTCAAATCCCCCAGTCTTGTGAAACAAGAGCCTGGGTTGTGACCTGATCTCATCAGGGCAGCCTTCCAGAGGCCTGCTGTACCCACAACCACCGCAACTACACCTCTGCACCACGCTTCACCCCCCAACTACACCTCCACCTCCGCACCACACTGCACCCACGGTGTCTTCACACACACACACACACACACACACACACACACACACACACACACACACACACACACACCAACACACACACACCTCTGTAGACACACTGGATACGCCGAACGCACTCTTGAAATCTGAATAACCGGACCCAGGAACCCGTAAACGAACTTTACAAAGTCCAATTCCCCGAGCCTGTGATAGTGTGTGACTCTACTGTTCCAGCTCAGCTATCTGTTTCACGCTCCTCACTCGTGCTCTTTATGACACATCGACAGGGACACCTGGTATCATGTAAGTTTTACTGTTTGGACGTTGAAGGTCTGAATCTACTGGTCAAAGGTTAGGGCGTGACAGCTTTGTCTTCCTTGTTTCAAAACAAAATAAAACAGTCTTTTGGAAACCCCATCCCACCCCGTCTGTCAATAAAAGTTAATATTCATTCCACAGTTAAGTCCAGTTATGATAAAGGTTTCAATGAAAACTCAAATCCAATGTGAATGTAGTTTAATGTATATTAAACTGCCACCACAGCAAGAAAGTGCTTAATACATTTTTGGAGTGTATCTCCACCAATTTTAACCAAGCACTGAACCACAAATGACCATCCATGATGGATGTTGACATCTTAATGGACCGCGTTTTCAATTTCCGTAAAAATGTGATCAACAATATAATTTTGAGCTATTCAACAATCACTGACTACAGAGTTATAGTGGAAGAGGTATACCTCCAGCTACGGACAATTTGTATTCAATGTGTCACAACAGGATGACTCAAACAATCTATTTATTTCAAACCTTGCTCCTGGGGTTACTGTTTCACTGTCAGACACGTTATCCAAATAGCTTTCCTTCTTTGAAGAGATACAAACCATAACTTATTCTTTACATTTGATGAACATCGGTTGTTTGTATTAAAGACATGTCTTGTATCATATGTATCATAAACATGTCTAGACTGTCGCCTGTGCGCACTTTTTGGGTAATTTATTCCGTATAGTCATACATATTTGATGAAAGTTAAGGAGAAAGTTCCTGTTACGTATGTACATTATCGACAAAAACGCATGTATGGAATTAATTCGCTGGCAAGAAAAATATTTTTTCGATCGAAACATGCCGGTGTTTTTGACTTACCTGTGAGCGCAGATATGCTGGCCGTCGCTTTCCCAACCGTCCGCTCCGGTGTGTGTGGTGGTCGTCTGAGAACGGTATCACCACCGGAGAGTAATATCCTAAACCTATGCTATCCGATACATGGGAGTATACTCCCATACATACTGCTATAGCAGCATAGCTTAACGGACGGTCTCGGTTCAATAATCAATATCCCGGAGCTAGACCCTCAATTCCTCTCTTGTAATCGGTGTCCGTAAGAACTATATCTCACTGCCTCAAAAAAAACGGTGCGCAGTCTACCGGACTTTAAACGTTGCAGGTGTGGTCACGAACAAGCGACGACGTTTAGATGGCGAGAGAACCTGCACAGCTCGACTATTTATCGAGTCTCATGGGACAACACATTATGTTAGTGTGGCATAAAGGTTATTAATAATAAGATAATTTAATCAAACGTAGCCTACTGTAGCCTATGTGTATGTCTGGATACGTTATTGATACGGTAACGTATCAATATACTTGAGAGAAAAACCGCCGACACGTATTTTACCTGTAAATGAAAAGTCTATAGCGCATTCATCATTCCTAGTCTGACATGTTTTGTAATCGATTTGTTCCTGGCTGGCCGCAACAACTTAAATCCCCCCCTAGACAATATCTAGTATTCTTATTAACAAAAACACGATACAAAACGTGAACTACTGTTATTATTATTATTTTTACGTGACAAGTCAGGTTATGTAAATGAATTAAATCTTTACAGCTGAGGTGTGTTGAATACTGTGTGTTTGTTAGATCGTCAGTGTAGTGTAGCGCAGCGCAGGGTCCCGGTTTATATGCTGTTGTCCAGGGATGGGAGTTTAGCATCTGAGGGTGTTCTGAACGGCTGCGTCCTCATCAACACCTGGATCGCCCTCTTCAGTCTGACGATCTCGAGGCGCTGAAACTGAACGATGCGCTCCCCTTCCTCCTCGGGCTGCAGTCGGGTCACCATGGCGATGGGGTTGACCCTGGGCGAGACGAGGGCTGGGGGACACCCAATGACACGGTTACCTGAAATCTGACCCTCCACACAACGCCTGCGACCCAGTCTTCTTCAACAGTGACACCCAGTGGCAAAAAATGTGAATGATCTTTGCGACCACAAAAAAAGATTACAACAAACAAACAAAAAAAGGGCCCAAACTGCCTCGCTCTGTGCTCAAGCAGAGAAGTCATGGCTGGAAACCAGGAAGTAAACCAGGAAGTAAACCAGGAAGTAAACCAGGATGTTAACCAGGAAGTAAACCAGGAAGTAAACGAGAGGGGCTCACCTTTAAGGCTGGAGCTAGCCTGGTCTTTGCTCTTCCTGTTGTGGCCCAGCAGACTCTCGTAGTTCTGGAGCTGAGAGCGTAGCCTACACAGCTCCATCCTCAGGCTGTTGATGTCACTGATCAACATCACGTTCTCCTGCGCAGCCAATCAATCATCCAATCAATCATCCAATCAATCAATAAACCCGCCCAGCTTGGCTCCCTGCCCGCTCGCTTCATCCACTGATGCGACTGCCTTGTTTGTACTGATCGGGTCACCTGCATGATCTTGACGTTGTCCGCACCGTGGACTTTGGCCTCGTCTGCCATCTTCCTCTTCAGGGCGCCCACGTTCCTCTCCAGGTGCTCCCTGTGGCGGGCGTGCTCCCTCTCCACCTCTCCCTCCACCCCGACCATGTCCACCTGGAGGAGGGGGAGGATGAGCCTGGCTGCCCTGGCTGACACACACACACACACCCTCACACACACACACACACACACTCACTCACTCACGCACGCACTCACACACACACACACACACTCACGCACGCACTCACTCACTCACGCACTCACTCACTCACTCACACACACACTCACACCACTCACACCACGCACTCACACACACACACACTCACTCACTCACTCACTCACACACACACAGACACACACCCTCCCACACACACACACACACTCACCCTCCCACACACGCACACAGCCTTCCACACACTCCCACACACTCCCACACACACCCTCACACACACCCTCCCACACACCCTCCCACACACACACACACCCTCCCACACACCTTCCACACACACACACTTATCCAGGATCATCTGGGAGGCTACGGAAGCCGCCGGCAGTTGGAAAGGCCCCGCACCGCCTCACGGAACTCTTACGTAGCGGCGGTTTGAGATCTGTTTCCACGGGGACCCGCGCAGGAGGGCAACTCACCTCGTCAAACTTGTGGACGTAGAACTCATACAGGCCCCTGATGCTCTTCTTCAGGGCCTTGGGATCCTGGATGTGGCCTACGCATTTGTGGAGGTCGGTCTTGAACCTGCGCACGAAGGCCTCTCTGTCTGTCACCTAGGGAGGGGGGGAGGGGAGGGGGGCGGAGAGGGGGGAGGGGAGGGGAGGGCGAGGGGGAGGGGAGGGGAGGGGGAGGGGGGAGGGGAGGGGAGGGGGGAGGGGGAGGGGGGAGGAGCGGGGCGAGGGGAGGAGAGGGGGGGAGGGGCGAGGGGAGGGGAGGGGGGAGGGGAGAGGCGAGAGGGGTGAGGGGCAAGGGGAGAGGCAGAGGGGGGAGGGGAGGGGAGGGGGAGGGGCGAGGGGAGGGGGGAGGGGAGGGGGAGGGAGAGGGGGGGAGGGGCGAGGGGGAGGGGGGAGGGGGCGAGGGGAGGGGCAAGGAGAAGATTCAGGACGGTTTTAGACGTGTTATGTTTGCGGTCCTGGAGTTGGGTTACGTTTTGGTTTGAATGTGAACACGCGTGTACCGTACACACACACACACACACACACACCACTGCGGCCTCAACACACCTTCTGCATCTCCTTGTGCACCTCCTTGTCGGTGGCGGTCAGCTTGAGCTTGAGCTCGGTGATGTCCAGTTCCTGCTTGTTGTTCTTCTTGTGGAAGGAGCTGAGTTCTTCCTCCATCTGCAGAAGGAAACAAACTCCAGAATATGATCCCCGAACCCTCTCTCTCCGCCACACAGATCCCTCCCTGATCTAGGACCTGATCCTCCTCAATCTATACCAACCACTCATTTCCATTTAAATGAACAGGACCTTCGGTTGGCACTTACAGGTACAAAGCAGCATTTGGACTTCCGGTTATGGCGGCTTGCTGAGTGGACGGTATTCTCCTGCTCCGCTACCATAGTGTTTAAATCCTTTTCAAAACTCTATTTGAGAAACTGCTGCTTGGTCACTTTAATGCAGATACTCTACGGCTATGCCTCGCGCACAGAAAAAAGCAAGCCAAGAACGAAATAATCAACTCCAATCGAAAATGTCGAACTTCACCTCGCCCGCTAGCTCGACGGCTACTCCTCGCGCTAAAGCTATGGAGACGGACCATGAGGCGGACGAAATAGCTAGCATAACACTAAATGAGGACACAATAACACAAGACCAGACTGCAACGGATGAGTCGGGAGCCAACACCGACACCATACTGGCAGCTATCGACAACATGAAAACGGAGTTTTCAACCAGATTCGACGGCTTATTCACTGCTATTGAGAACGTGAGGCAGGACGTTTCGGACTGTACAGAGCGAGTGACGCAGGCAGAGGCGAGGATCTCCACCACCGAAGACAGCGTAACAACGCTCCAAACTAAAGTGCAATCTCTAGAAGGTAAAAATAAAGACTTGGAAGAGAAAATACTGGACCTGGAAGCAAGATCTAGGCGCTCAAACTTGAGGCTGGTGAATTTACCGGAGGGAGCAGAGGGCGAAGATGCATGTACTTTCTGGAGAGCTGGATCCCGGAGGTGCTGGAGCTACGTGCGAAACCAACGGTGGAGAGGGCACACAGGATCGGTCCGAGATCGGACACCAACGCGGCCACCCCGAACGCTCATAATGAAGTTTTTGAGCTATAAAGATAAAGAAGCGGTGGTAAGAGCAGCCAAGTCGAAAGGACAAATCCTTTACAAGAACCACCATGTGAGGCTATACAAGACGTGGCAGCAGGCCTGCACAAGAAGCAAAAAGAGTTTGACGAGGCGAGGCGGCAGCTCCGATCATTAGGACTCCGGTACGGGATAATCCCACCTGCTCGACTTATTGTTACACATAAGGGACGATCTCACATCTTTAACAACCCAAGCGAGGCAGAAAGACTTTATCAGGAGGATCAAGTCAGAGGAGCACTGAAAGGACTAACCCATACATTGCAAATGTTGACGTCAATTTGAAGGTAACATTTATCGTGGTTTAATAATGAGCGATTACAGATATTACATATGGCTTGTTTAGAACTTGCTCGGTTTGGAACTTCTGTATTTTTTTTTAGAAGTGGTTGGTTTAACTTCCTTAGTTACTTTAAGCTCTCTCGTCAGTTTTGAAGGTGGTGTTATTTGCTGAAAAGGCATAATGCATCCCTCTGCTCTGTTATAGTATTCAAGTGAAAAGAGTTTTATTTTCAAATGGTAGCACAGGAGTTAAGGTTCAAGATACAAGGTTGATAGCACAGCTACTCTGTTCTTCTCTTAGGGTAGAACAGTAATAAGCTTTCAGGAAGTCATACGATTTAAGGGGGGGAGGGCATTCAGGTCAGGTAACCTGAAGGGGCTAAGGGGTATGTTTGCTCAATGTTCATTGGTTGTTCCATCCAAGTTTGTATTTGTCATGTTTTGTTTTTCCTTTACAGTAGTTGCTTCAAATGTCGGGGAGAATAATTTTAATTCGTTAAATGTCTAGTGAGCTAAAATTAAAATTACTTCATGGAATTGCAGAGGACTACAAAAACTCAAGAAAGTTAAACAGGTGATGAATAGAATCAAACTGATACAGTCTAATATAGTGTTCCTTCAAGAAACACATCTGATGCAAAGTGATGAGTTAAAGATAAGGCGAAGGTGGAGAGGCAGTGTGTATTCACCCACTTTACTTCCCAAGCAGAGGAGTTATTATCCTGGTGCATCAGTCTATTCCTTTACAGGTAAATAGATTATTAAAGACAAGGGGGGTCGGTACTTATCATTCAGGTAATATTCTTAAGGAAAAAATAATCTGGCAAATATTTATGCCCCAAATATTGATGACCCAAATTTTTTTCAGAACTTGTTTCTTTCCTTGTCTGATCTCTCCGGTAATTATATCTTAGCAGGAGATTTCAACTGTACTCTGGATCCAGTCAGAGATAGAAGCTCAGGAAGTGACCAATCTCATCTTCGAAGTAGGGGGTAATACACCATTTCATGAAGGATATGAATTTGATTGATATCTGGAGAGAGACAATCCTAGCGACTTGAACTTTTCATGTTACTCCAGCACACATAAATCTTATTCGCGTATTGATTTTTTTCTGATATCAGCCAGCTTAAAATATAAAATTAAAGATTGCTCTTATGACGCTATTCTACTCTCGGACCACGCCCCAACTTCCCATAGTATATCAAGATCTCCAATTGGTGAGGGATCCCCCTAGATGGCGTTTCAAGCAAAAATGGTTAACTGATCCCGGTTTTGTTCCTTCTTAGATGAACAAATAAAATTCTACTTTGAAACAAATACAACAGAAACTTCAGCCAGTATAGGTGGGAGGCTTTAAGGCCTTCATCAGGGGCCAAATAATCCAAATAACTAGTTCCAAAGCTAGGAAGACATACCAGGAGACAAAGACGCTGGAAACCGAAATTAAAGTACTGGAGGATGAAATTATCAATCACGCTCTGCTGAAACTCATCAAAGACTACTCCTGCTAAGAACAAAATATAACGAGATTTCTGCATCAAGAGCAGCATCCAGTCTGCTTCGCCTAAAACAGACATTCTATGATCAGGGGGAAAAATCCGGCAAGGTGCTTGCTTGGCGTATCAAACAGCTACAGAGTGAGCGACTAATTTCTATACTTCAAATGACCAGGGACACGACATAGTAGAACCAACTGAAATAAACAATTCCTTCAGGAAATACTATGAGAAACTCTATAGTTCTGAGGTTATACATGACAAACTTAAATTGGACAATTTCTTAGATGGAATTCATATTCCCAGGGCATCAGAAGATAACAGGACTGAATTAGGACAAGACATAACTTTAGAGGAATGTCCATAGCAATTGATAATACTAAAGTAGGTAAATCACCAGGGCCAGACGGTCTACCCATTGAAATCTATAAAACATTCAAAAATAGGCTGCAAGCTCCATTATTGGCAATGTTTAAAGAATCGTTTTCAAATGGAATCCTGCCATTCTCGTTAGAGGAGCTATGATTACCCTTACTGCCAAAAGCTGGTAAACCAAATAATAAATGCGAGAATATGAGGCCAATCAGCCTTCTAAATGCCGATTTGAAAGTGCTGTGTAAAATCTTAGCTAGACGGTAGAAGAAATAATACCGACGATAATTGGGAAAGATCAGTGTGGTTTTATCGTGGCAGACAAGGCTTCCATAATGTCAGAAGGGTTTTGAATATTCTCCACAGCCAAAAGGGGGCGCAAGATACTGCTTTTTCTGTCAATAGATGCTGAGAAAGCGTTTGACAGAGTCGAGTGGCTTTACCTTTTCGAAACTCTGGATCGCTTTGGCCTGGGAGGGAATTTTGGGAAATGGATTAAGTTGCTCTACACTGATCCATACGCAGAGGTACTGACTATAGTAATATCTCAAAACCTTTTAAAGTACAACGAGGATGCAGACAAGGGGATCCTCTTTCCCCATTATTATTTATTATAGCAATCGAACCATTGGCTATTGCAGTGAGAACTCATAAACATATCTCTGGAATTAGAATAGGGGAGCAGGAGCACCGTCTTGCATTATATGCAGATGATATTATTGTTTTCTTAAAAAATATGGGAAAATCTATTCCGGTTCTGTTAGAATTGATCAAGACATTTGGAACATTTCAGGCTATAAGATAAACAATCCAAAACTTCAATTATGCCGTTAAATCACTTGGAAAGGAAATCCCCACATCAGGAAGCTGCTCAATTTAAAGTTGTTGATTGTTTTACATACCTGGGCATTCAAATTGTACCCCACCTTGAGAATATTGTAGAAGTTAATTACAGTCCATTAATGCACGAAGTCCAGAAATCGATGGATAGATGGTCATTTATACCAATGTCGTTAATAGGGAAAATAAATCTCCTTAAATGAATGTAATGCCAAAATTGCTGTATTTGTTTCAAAATGTACCACTGCCACCACCGAGTAATCTATTCTCTCACCTAAAGAAACTTTTCATCCGATTTATTTGGAATAATAAACGCTCCAGGTTGCGACTGTCACTGCTATACTTGCCATATGATAGAGGGGGGCTTAAGTGCCCCAATCCGCTCTGGTACTATTGGGCGACTCAGTTAAGAACGCTGATGTTTTACTTTTCAGAAGAGGAAGCCCCTCTCTGGAGGGAGATGGAGAGCCAACAGCTGGGCCTCCCTCTTCCCCTTTTCCTGTACTCAGATAATGTTAAAAGGCTTAAAAAAATCATAAAGAACCCATGGTTAAAAATATGATCACTGTGTTACAACAGTTAACAAACATCTTGGGAGCATGTCTCTCTCTCACTCTTCAGTCCAATCTGGGGAAACAATTTTTTCCCTCCAGGTAAATCCGATGCGGGATTCAAATTCTGGGCTGACAATGGAATACAAAAAATTGGAGATTTATTTAACCCAGTCACGAAATATCTGAAATCATTTGAAGAACTAACTGCTGACTATAATATCCCCCGTAATCAATTTTTTTAAATTTTTACAATTGCGGAATTTTATCCGATCACAACAGGGCCAATCATTGTCTATCCCACCCCTATCAAAAGTAGAAAAGATAATGTGTACGGACAATTTGGGGCGGGGCATAATCTCCAAATTCTATAACCTTCTAGTAGCCGAGTCCTCAGAGTCATCGGTAAAGAGGCTGGAGGCTTGGAGGGAAGACCTACATGACAACATAACCATTGTGGACTGGGAGAGAGCATGTACCAAAGCACAATCACAAACAATTAACACTCGTCTTAAATTACTGCAGTACAATTGGCTCATGAGAACTTATATCACCCCAGAAAAAATAAATAAATACAACAGTGACGTTCCAGATATCTGTATCAAGTGTGAGAAGGAAAAGGGTACTCTTTTTCATTGTCTTTGGCAATGTGAAGAAGTTAATAAGTTTTGGGAGGCTGTGAGGAGGTGTATCCAGGATATTATTCCAATACAAATACCTTTAGATGCCAAACTTTTCTTACTCGGGCCTATATCCAGAAAAGTATAATATTAGGAAAGGACACCGCATATTTTTAGAAATTGGTATATTGTTGGCTAAAAGAATAATCGCTCTGTCATGGAAAAAAGTGGGCATGCCTAGTTTAAATAAATGGATTACTGAGTTATCTACAACTCTGCCCTTAGAAAAAATTACATACATTATTAAGGGCAAGGAGTCACTCTTTAATAACACATGGGGTCCGTTTATAAGTTTTCTGGAGAGGAGAGACATAGCACATATGATAGAAGAACCTGGGGATGAATAAATTGCCCTCTGCAACGCTCACGTGACTATATGATGAATACTAGTTTGTAAGGTGATTTTACTTGTATTCCCCGACCGCAACATTAGAAATACTACAGGACTTATTGTTTGTCTGTTATATACTTTTGGTTTTGTTTGTTAGACGCCTGAATTGAGGGGTCTCACGTTATTTTTATTTTCGTTATTTAAATCTTGTTGTACTTGTGATATATATATATGTTTTTTTTTCTCTTATATCTTTTTTGTTATGTCCTACACCTTGGTGCTAATATAGGGTACAAACCTGCTGATTAATGTGTAAGACTTTGTATGTGCAAAATGTTAAAAATCAATAAATACAATGTTGGAAAAAAACAAAGCAGCATTTGCTGACAAAGGGGATGAACAGAAACTTTTTCTATTCGAGAGTTCAGGAAAGTACAACTGATACAGTGACTTCTTTTAGTCACGATGGATTTTTCCTTTTCGTTGCTGCTGAGTAATTGGGACTTTTGGCTGAGGATCTATAAAACATCTATTTCTCCCTGGAAAAGTGTTTGAGCCTGAGACGTCTTACTGCCCTCTGAGACGTCTTACTGCCCTCTGAGACGTCTTACTGCCCTCTGAGACGGCGATGCCCACAGAGGGGTCTTACTGCCCTCTGAAGACGTCTTACTGCGTCTTACTGCCCTCTGAGACGTCTTACTGCCCTCTGAGACGGCGATGCCCACAGAGGGTCTTACTGCCCTCTGAGGCATCTTACTACTGCCCTCTGAGACGTCTTACTGCCCTCTGAGACGTCTTACTGCCCTCTGAGACGGCGATGCCCACAGAGGGGTCTTACTGCCCTCTGAGGGGTCTAACTGCCCTCTGAGACGGCGATGTCCACAGAGGGGTCTTACTGCCCTCTGAGGCGTCTTACTGCCCTCTGAGACGTCGATGCCCACAGAGGCGTCTCACTGCCCTCTGACGTTCTTAAGAGTTCACCGTGGGGGTCAGAGGTCAGATCCTCACCTCTAGGATCTGGTCCTTCATTTCTCTGATGTCGTTCTCATCTGGGTTCGATCTGGCCCTTCAGCTCCTTGATCTTGTAGTCCAGAACAAACTTGAACTTCTCCAGTTCCTGGTTCTTCTTCTTCAGCTCGTAGATGCTTTTCTCCTGCAGAAGAAGGAAGAAGGGCCTGGGTTTTCAACGTGTTTGGTATTTTGGAGAGAGACAGGTAGGAGGACTGGAGTGAGAGACAGGTAGGAGGACTGGAGAGAGAGACAGGTAGGAGGACTGGAGAGAGAGACAGGTAGGAGGACTGGGAAGATGTCTGGGGTTTTCAACGTGTCTGGTACGTGTTTGGACTAAATCTCCATCTTATGTTCAGGGCGATGACTCGTGGAATATGACTCAGTTATGCAGTGTAGTTACAGGGCACCACATGTTGTTTTATAATCCATGTAATTAACTATTTCCACCCGAGGCCTGCTTTCAGTACTTCTCTAAAGTTCAATAAAGTTTAATGGTTCTTTCATGCACCAAGGCTTACATGATATGATATTCACCGAAGAGAGAGTATAGAAATGTCACTTAATGTCGGACAATAAAGATACGGAGAGACAAATCTGCTGTTGAACTTAACTTCAGGCAATGCCTCTAATGTTCAGATGAATTATCATTAGAGACGCGAAAACTAAGAAACTAATCTGACAACAAACCATCTTGGCGGCAGATGTTGTTCCCCCCTCCCCCTCTCCCCCTCTCCCCCTCCCCCTCTCCCCCTCTCCCCCTCCCCCTCTCCCCCTCCCCCTCTCCCCCTCCCTCCACTCTCCCCTCTCCCCCTCCCCCTCTCCCCCTCCCCCTCTCCCCCTCCCCCTCCCCCTCTCCCCCTCTCCCCTCCCCCTCTCCCCCTCTCCCCCTCCCACTCTCCCCCTCCCTCCCCCCTCCCCCTCTCCCCCTCCCCCCCTCTCCCCCCCTCTCCCCCTCTCCCCTCTCCCCCTCTCCCCCTCTCCCTCTCCCCCTCTCCCCTCTCCCCCTCTCCCCTCTCCCCCTCTCCCCCTCTCCCCCTCTCTCCCGCCTCCCCCTCTCCTCCCCCTCTCCCCCTCTCCCCCCTCTCCCCCTCTCCCCCTCTCCCCCTCCCCCTCCCCCGCTCCCCTCCCCCCTCCCCTCCCCTCTCCCCCTCCCCCTCTCCCCCTCCCCTCTCCCCCTCTCCCGTCTCCCCCTCCCCTCTCCCCCTCCTCCCCCTCCCTCTCCTCTCCCCTCCCCCTCTCCGCCCCTCTCCCTCTCCCTCTCCCCCTCCCCCTCTCCCCCTACCCCTCTCCCCCTCCCCCTCTGCCCCCCTCCCCCCTCTCCCCCCTCCCCCTCCCCCCTCCCCCCTCCCCCTCTCCCCCTCCCCCTCCCCCTCTCCCCCCTCCCTCTCCCCCTCCCCCTCTCCCGCCTCTCGCCCCTCCCTCTCCGCCCTCCCGCCCCTCTCATCTCCCCCTCCCTCTGTCCCCCTCCCCCTCTCCCCCTCCCTCCCCAGCAAATCTGTATTCATGAAGTCGACGATTCACATTTTAACTAGTGCCCTCCTCACGTAGAACACTTACTCCAATCAACTTTTTTGGGTTCATCCAATCAGCTTCTGGAAAAGCCCTCCTTAGTTCTGGAGCTAATCTCTTCCCCGGTTGTTAGTGTGACATTTGCACATTAAAGACAATCAAGACTATCGGCTATCAATTAGGGTCCGAGCCGCAGGAAAAGATTGAGCATGGGGATGCTAATTCGTGTAACACCGATGATAAAGTGTGAACTTCCTGTGAAGTGAAACGGTCTCATCCATCACCCAAAGCTGCTTTGTTGATGAGAGCGTTCCAACATCGTGAATCATAACAGATCTGACACTTGAAACTCAAAACAACACAGCAGCAATCCTCTGATTGCTCTGACAACACAGAGATATCAATATGCATGAAGGAGGGTCTGCCATGATGGTAACCTTATCTAAGAGAGGGAGAGAGGGGCTGAGAGAGAGAGGATGAGAGAGAGAGGGAGAAGGGGGCTGAGAGAGAGGATGAGAGACAGAGGGTGAAGCTGAGAGAGAGAGAGGACGAGAGACAGAGGGAGAAGGGGCTGAGAGACAGAGGGAGAAGCTGAGAGAGAGAGGATGAGAGACAGAAAGAAGGATGAGAGAGAGAGGATGAGTGAGGGGGAGATGGAGTAGGTGTCTGAGGCTGACAACACAAGCTGGTACTGTGACTATTCATTACAGCGCCCTCTCTCTCAGGGCCAGCACTGGGGACAGCAGGCACCTGGCCTGGGGCACCTGACCTGCTGTCGTGCTAGGCACTCCAGAGGACTGTTTAAATGTTTAAATGTTTAAAGTTGAAATAGTTTTTGTGTCGTTTCAGGTTGTTCTAGCCAACACACACAGACACACACAGACACACAGACACACACAGAGGCATCCAGACACACACAGACACACACAGACACACACACCTTGTCCTGGATGGTCTCGTCTCTCTCTCGGATCTCCTTCTTCAGGGCCAGGACGTCCTTCTCCAAAACCTTGATGATGCCCTGCAGCTTCTCCAGCTCCAACCTCATCTTCTCGATGTTCACGTTCCTCTCATCGATGTCCTTCTGCAGACTGCTGAACTACAGAGAGGAGAGGTGGAGGTTAGGAGAGGAGGGGAGGAAGGGAAAGAGGAGAAGAGGAGGAAGAGGAGGGCAGGGAGAAAGAGGAACAGAGATAGAGGAACAGAGAGAGAGGGAGAGGGAGAGAGAGAGAGGGAGAGAGGAACACAGAGAGAAGGAGAGAGCGAGGAACAGAGATTAAGGGAGAGAGGAACAGAGAGAGAGGGAGAGAGAGGGAGAGAGAGAGGAACAGAGAGAGGGGGAGAGAGAGGAACAGAGAGAGAGGGAGAGAGAGAGGAACAGAGAGAGAGCGAGGGAGGGTGAAACAGAGAGAAGGAGAGAGAGGGATAGAGAGAGGGAGGGAGCGAGGAAGGTGTGAAGAGGGTCAGGATGTGGGAGTGTGGAGATTACAGCAGCCCGCAGACAGGAAGCCAGGCAGCGAGAGACCAAAATGTCATCAGTCAACGCCATAACTCATTTTGTCACTTACAACATAATGCCTTTAGTATACTGCATGGCTTCCCATAATAGGACCGCATTCGATATCCGATGGGGTAGTAACACCGGCCCCCTAACACATGTAGTGAATGTAAAACTCGTCTCCTAGAACAGAAATCCAATAAAGGCTCGACGCAGGGAGCCGACGTAGCTCACAGCCAGAGGACACAGAGCTGGGGAGTTTCCACTTGAATATCATCCCTGGAAATGAGACGATCCATGGCCTATTGAGCGGGCCTAGTGAGCGGGGGGGAGGCACTGTGTGTGTGGAGGCTGGGAACGTGGGAACAGATGGACGGGCTCGCTCCCGGTAAACCGGCCGTATGCTGTGTCTGATGGTCTGTAATCATGATCTACCGTAGCACCGTGGAAGTGCTGACGGTGTGGGTGTGTGTGTGAGTGTGTGAGTGTGTGTGTGTGTGTGGGTGTGTGTGTGTGTGGGTGCGGGTGTGGGATGGTTGTAGGGTGTTGATGAGAACTTGGGCTCCTTGAGATGGGGTGTGTTTGATGGAGGATGGACTGGAGAGAGAGACAGGTAGGAGGACTGGAGAGAGAGACAGGTAGGAGGACTGGAGAGAGAGACAGGTAGGAGGACTGGAGAGAGAGACAGGTAGGAGGACTGGAGAGAGAGACGGGAAGGAGGACTGGAGAGAGAGACAGGTAGGAGGACTGGAGAGAGAGACGGGTAGGAGGACTGGAGAGAGAGACGGGTAGGAGGACTGGGAAGATGTCTGGGGGAGAAATCATCCTAAAAATCTCTAAAATAAATTTCCAATTTCCCATTTCCAAGTTTCAGGTGGAATAACGTCTCAAATCGTTCAGCCGTCGTCCGTTCTGCCAGCGAGTCTTTCCCAGAAGGTTCCCGACAGGAAACGAGGCGTTAGCGGGCCGTGTCATATCCCTCTACCTTCTTCTTCAGGATGCCGTTCTCCCCCTTCATGCGGAGGTTGTCGTCCCTCTCGTCCTTCAGCCAGTGTTCGTAACGGACACGCATGTCCTGGATCTCCCTGTCCCCGTCCTCCTCGATCTGCTTCCTGGACTCCTGGAACTCGCACACCTGCGTACGACACTCCTCCTGAGACTGAGGGGGGGGGGTGGGGGGTGGAGGGGGGGGGTGAGAGGGAGAGAGAGAAAGGGATAGGTCAGTTGGGTGGGAATTTTGTAAACCGGCGAGAAGGTGAAGGTGAAAGAGAGAGAGAAACAGGTTAGAGAGAGAAAGAGAGAGAGACAGAGAGAGATAAAGAGAGAGAGAGAGAGAGAGAGAGAGATAGAGAGAGAGAGATAAAGAGAGAGAGAGAGAGATAAAGAGAGAGAGAGAGAGAGCCCGAGTGTTCCTAGGCGTCCCTATTAGCTTCCTCGGCCAGTCCTCGTCCATAAACCCAGCCGACGGGAGCTCTCCTCGTCCATAAAAGGTCAGAAAGACATCCAAGGGCTTTTTTATGAACAGTCGATAATCCTGTTGTTATGTTGTTTATGCCCCTCCCACGGCCCCCCTCCCTGTCAACAACGTCTCCTCCCACACCACCCCCCCTGTCTCCTCCCACGCCCCCCACCCTGTTTACTCCCACGCCCGTCTCACCCCCCCACTCTCTCTCACACCCCCCCCCCACCCCCCCTGTCTCCGGGGGTGTTCCAGGCGGGCCGAGCGGGCACCACTCTGCATGCGCGGCCTCCCTCTCCCCTCCACTGTTAATGACATCACATTCACAGGGATGTAATAAGGTGATTATGCAGGCGCTCGGTCGCCCCCGCTCACACGCCCCTCACGCCGCCGTTAGCCGTGATGGGGGTCGACGTCGCTTTTCCTGAGCGATTCCACAGACGTCCTCCGCGGAGAACGTGGAGCTCCTGGATTAATTTGTCTCTTCGCTTCCAATCAGTGTCACAGCAGGGGAGGGGGGGAGGGGGGGAGAGAGGGGGGAGGGAGGGAGGGAGAGAGGGGGGGAGGGAGGGAGAGGAGAAGGAGAGGGGGGAGGGAGGGGGTAAGAGGACAGAGAGGCAAGGAAGGTGCCAATAAACGCCAGACTAGAATACACTGGGCTAGTCCAAACAAGACGGCCCGCTCGCCAACCCTGCCCCGCTACCTTCCCCCCCGGCCCTCCCCCGGCCCACCACACCAGGGCCCTTCCACCCCACCACACCAGGGCCCTTCCACCCCACCACACCAGGGCCCTTCCACCCCACCACACCAGGGCCCTTCCACCCCACCACACCAGGGTCCCTTCCACCCCACCACACCAGGGCCCTTCCACCCCACCACACCAGGGCCCTTCCACCCCACCACACCAGGGCCCTTCCACCCCACCACACCAGGGCCCTTCCCCCCGCGGGCCAGGGCCCTTCCACCCCACCACACCAGGGCCCTTCCCCCCGCGGGCCAGGGCCCTTCCACCCCACCACACCTGGGCCCTTCCCCCCGCGGGCCAGGGCCCTTCCACCCCGCTGGGCCTCCTACCTGTTCCAGCAGCAGCGCCTTCTCCTGCATCTTGCCCTCGTAGTGGAAGGTCAGGTCCTCCAGGGCCTGCAGTTTGCAGTTCTCTGTGTTGTGCTGCTGCTCCTGGAAGTCCACCTGCATGCTCTGAGCCTCCACCTGCAGCTCCTGGTACTTCTGATACTCCTGCATCAGCTTCTGGCTGTTGGCCGCCTCTGGGGGACCCCGGGAAAAAAGACTAACGTAGAAATCGAGAAACCAGGACCACCGTCTGGCGGTGACTCGCCCGAGGGCTGTTGATAGAGAGGGAGAGGGAGAGGGAGAGGGAGAGGGAGAGGGAGAGGGAGAGGGAGAGGGAGAGGGAGAGGGAGAGGGAGAGGGAGAGGGAGAGGGGGAGAGGGAGAGGGGAGGGGGAGGGGGAGAGGGGGAGGGGGAGGGGGAGGGGGAGAGGGAGAGGGAGAGGGAGAGGGAGAGGGAGGGGAGAGGGAGAGGGAGAGGGAGAGGGAGAGGGAGGGGAGAGGGAGAGGGAGAGGGAGAGGGAGAGGGAGGGGAGGGGAGAGGGAGAGAGAGATTTTACCTAAAGTCCTGCAGCTCCTTGGAATGTTTGTCCAGCATCTCTGATGTGAACTGCTGGTGAGCTACTTCCATGTTGTTGTTCTCTGTCCTCAGAACCTGCTCCAGCAGAGAGAGAGGGGGGGAGAGAGGGGGGGAGGAGAGAGGGGGGGAAGGAGAGAGGGGGGGAGATAGGGGGGAGAGAGGGGGGGGAAGGAGAAGGGAGGGGGGAGGGAGAGAGGGGGGGGGAGGGACACAGGGGGGAGGGAGGGGGAGGGAGGGACAGAGGGGAGGGAGGGGGGTGTGAAGTACGAGTGGAAGAGAGTAGAAGATTTACATTCAGGTGGTCACCTTCCGTGTCAGACACTTTCAGATGTGATTTCCATTTATTGATCCGGAGGTAACTCTTATCAGGTCTAACTTGGAGAGGAAAGTACACTCAGGGAATACGATGAGGGGAGGGCGCCCCTGTGAAAGTCAATCCACTTTGTGGCAGTGAGACGGGCTGAACACTTAAAGGGTTGTAGGCATGTCCCGTCTACACACACATACCGTGAAAACTCTGTACAAAAACACTTTGTAACCGAGCCATTTCAAATCACCTCCACCCACAACGACCTTGACCTTCTACCTGTAGCTCTGCACTGCTAACTAAACCAGACTCCATGACTAGTCTGTGTGTCCACGTATGTGGCGATGCCTTATAGTGAGGGCCCGACCTGGATCTGAGTCTTCATGGACTCCGTCTGGTGGATGAAGGAATCGTTCAGCTCCTTCAGCTTCTCGTTGTTGTTCATGTCCTTGAGACGGAGCTGGTACTCGTTCTCCATCTTCAGCTCCTCCACGCGAGTCTTCAGCTCTAGCATGTTCTGGTTCTGGGGTGGAGGAGAGAGAGAGAGAGAGAAGACAGAGGGAACGAGAGGAGAGAGAGATGTAGGCGGAGAAGCTGTTTAGCAGGGATAGCTGTGACGCTAGCTTGGGTGTGACTGCTAGTGTGTGACTGCGAGCTTGTGTGTGACTGCTAGCTTGTGTGACTGCGAGCTTGTGTGTGACTGCTAGCTTGTGTGACTGCGAGCTTGTGTGTGACTGCGAGCTTGTGTGTGACTGCTAGCTTGTGTGTGACTGCTAGCTTGTCTGTGACTGCTAGCTTGTGTGTGACTGCTAGCTTGTGTGTGACTGCTAGCTTGTGTGTGACTGCTAGCTTGTCTGTGACTGCTAGCTTGGGTGTGTGACTGCTAGCTTGTGTGTGACTGCTAGCTTGGGTGTGACTGCTAGCTTGTGTGTGACCGCTAGCTTGTGTGTGACCGCTAGCTTGTGTGTGACCGCTAGCTTGTGTGTGACTGCTAGCTTGTGTGTGACTGCTAGCTTGTGTGTGACTGCTAGCTTGTGTGTGACTGCTTGGGTGTGACTGCTAGCTTGTGTGTGACTGCTAGCTTGTGTGTGACTGCTAGCTTGTGTGTGACTGCGAGCTTGTGTGTGACTGCTAGCTTGTGTGTGACTGCTAGCTTGTCTGTGACTGCTAGCTTGTGTGTGACTGCTAGCTTGGGTGTGACTGCTAGCTTGTGTGTGACCGCTAGCTTGTGTGTGACCGCTAGCTTGTGTGTGACCGCTAGCTTGTGTGTGACTGCTAGCTTGTGTGTGACTGCTAGCTTGTGTGTGACTGCTAGCTTGTGTGTGACTGCTTGGGTGTGACTGCTAGCTTGTGTGTGACTGCTAGCTTGTGTGTGACTGCTAGCTTGTGTGTGACTGCTAGCTTGTCTGTGACTGCTAGCTTGGGTGTGACTACTAGCTTGTGTGTGACTGCTAGCTTGTGTGTGACCGCTAGCTTGTGTGTGACTGCTTGGGTGTGACTGCTAGCTTGTGTGTGACTGCTAGCTTGTGTGTGACTGCTAGCTTGTGTGTGACTGCGAGCTTGTGTGTGACTGCTAGCTTGTGTGACTGCTAGCTTGTGTGTGACTGCGAGCTTGTGTGTGACTGCTAGCTTGTGTGTGACCGCTAGCTTGTGTGTGACTGCTTGGGTGTGACTGCTAGCTTGTGTGTGACTGCTAGCTTGTGTGTGACTGCTAGCTTGTGTGTGACTGCTAGCTTGTGTATGACTGCTACACTCAAAAAAATGATTCAAGCCCTTCTTAGATCTGACACATTTAAATTTAGTTTATTTTATGTAAATACATCTATTTAAAAAGTGTATGTATGTTAATTTATTGGCTGTAACTTAAAATGTATGAATAGTTTCACCTAAGAGATGTAACTAGGTTAGATCAACGCAAAATAAATGAGCTTAGTTGAGAAACCACCCTTTGCGCATGTGCGAGACAACTCTCCCACCCCACATCTCTCACCGCCTTTTTCGAGCACATTTCCTAACGGCAAGAGACACTGACTGCAGGTGGAAGTTCATTCTTTGGTATGTATTAGTTTTTTATTCGTTTATAATGTACTTCGCTACTACCTAATGTGCATTTCATAATACTGACCTACATTTGTGCAACAACCATAAAGCCATGCGAATTTTGCACCGTTTTCACTTTGTCAAGTCTGAGTTAGCAGGCTAGCTGCATGTGTATCGTCGTCGTTGCTAGCTAGCCTACTATAGGCCTACTTGAGGTAAAATATTTCAAGCACATTTTTGCTTGGTCTGTTAACTCGTTTTCCAAAATTACATCCACGTGTACTGTATTCGCAACTAGCTAGCCCGACACTATTTGAAGTAAAATATTTCAAGCATATTATTAGCTAGGAAGCTCAGTTGGTTTGTCCACTGCACGCACATGTATCGTGGTCGCAGTTACCTAGCTAGCCTAGTATATTTGAGGTAAAATATTTCAAGCACATTTTTTGCTTGGTCTGTTAACTCGTTTTCCAGAATTACATCCACGTGTACTGTATTCGCAACTAGCTAGCCCGACACTATTTGAAGCAAAATATTTCAAGCACATTATTAGCTAGGAAGCTCAGTTAGTTTGTTTGTCCACTGCACGCACATGTATCGTGGTCGCAGTTACCTAGCTAGCCTAGTATATTTGAGGTAAAATATTTCAAGCACATTTTTTGCTTGGTCTGTCGATTCGTCCTCCAAATTACATTAACTTGTACCGTAATTGAAGCTAGCTAGCCCGGCACTTAGGTCAAATATTTAATGCACATTTTAGTTCTGAAGCTCGGTGTGGATTTGTGCACTAAAATTGCATGCAGCAGGTGTGACCGCAACCATTGCCATTTCTCACTTGTAAAGTATACTATGTTAAAGTGTGACCTATTCTTACAGTATCCCATTTAAGGAAATGTAAGAGTTTTTCTACTACTTTAGTATTACAACTAACATACTTATCTTTTACAGTTTAATCAACGTTACCAAGGAAAGGCAACCTCCTAGTGATAGTAAGTATTTGTTCAATGCTGACACAAACTGATTTGTATTACTGTTTCATGCATCCCTGTATCGCATTGTAATGTATGCCAATTATCTTTTATCTTTTTCAGGATCATGAATGTGGCAGTGTAAAGAGTGCGGTTTAGAACAATCAAGCAGGTATTTGTTGTTGCAACATTTCAGGCAATCTCATGGGCATTTTAGGGGCAGTTATCGCTATCCATGTCCGTACACTGATTGTCCATGTACATTTAATACATGGAGCAAGCTACTAAATCACACATACAAGAGTCATAGTAAACAGCAAACTTCAGAGCAAGTAGAATTATCTACATTCCAGTGTCATGTGTGCTCATGCATAGACCTAGCAACAGAAAGAGATTATTTTAAACACATAAATCAACATCTCAGGCATGATGAAACGGTTCCATGTATGTTTCTAGGATGCACATTTAAAACTAATGTTTACAGTACATTTAACACACATAAAAATCGGAAACACGGCCAACATTCATTGAAGGACTTCAAAGCCAATGTTGTAACCTGCCGTCAGTTGCATCAGTCAGACAGCTCTGCAGATAGGCTAACAGAGTCTGTGGATACAGATCAGGAACATGAAACACTAAGTTGTGATGCTTCAGAATTACACCTGCCAAATGTTGAAGAGAAAATAGCTTGCATTTTATTGAAGTTAGAAAATATTGTTCACATTCCAAAGAAAGTTGTTGATGAGGTCCTTTCTGAACTTCACTACATATTAAGTTCAGAATCTTTGCCAATCACAAAATCTATTGTTTCTGATGTATTACAAAGTCATAAACTAGAAGTTGAAGAGTCTGTTGTTGAGGAACTTTCCACTGTTCTCTGCAAATCTAACCCGTTAAGCGTAGCTATTGCAAAGGATGGCCCTCTTGCTACTGCATATAAACGTACACAGTACTACACCTCTCATTTTGGTGTTTTAGAGCCGGTTGAGTATATCCTAGATGCACAGAGGAATAGGACATTTCAGTACGTTCCTATCTTACAATCTTTGCAACTGTTGCTCTCTCAAAATGGTGTCCTTGAACATCTTGAAACTCAGAGACACCAAGACCATTTAAACGCAGATCTCCAAGAGTACAGAACCGTAAGAGATGGTGAGTACTATAAACAAAATAATTTCTTGTCTGGTGACGGTTTGAGAATAGCAGTCAATCTTTATGTTGATGACTTTGAGATTTGTAACCCTCTTGGGACATCTCGTAAAAAGCACAAACTCTGTGGCGTCTATTGGGTTTTGGGTAATTTGCCTCCAGGTTCCCAATCAACACTAGCCTCAATCTATTTAGCTGTTTTATGCAAATCTGATGATGTCAAGACCTATGGCTATGGAAAAGTGTTAGAGCCGCTCTTGCAAGACCTAAGCATTTTAGAACAGAACGGTGTCTTTATTTCTCAGCTGGGTCAGTTTGTGAAAGGTAGTGTCCAGTGTGTAATAGCTGACAATCTTGGTGCCCATGGAATAGGTGGTTTTGTTGAGAGTTTTTCTGGTGGGTCTATATGCAGGTTTTGTACTGGAGATAAGTCTGAATTTCAGACTACGGATGTCAAAGTCAGGTGCTTTTCAACTTAGAAACAGAGAGATTCACGATGTTCATGTTCAGTCTGCTCAGGAGAATGCATCTATCTGCTGTGGTGTCAAAAAACCGTGTGTTATAACAGAGCACCTTTCGCATTTTCATGTTAGCACTGGCTATCCTCCTGATATTGTGCACGATCTCTTTGAGGGTGTTGTTCCTGTTGAACTTGCACGCTGTATTACTTTAATGATCTCCAAAAAATATTTCACTCTTGATGGCCTTAATGTATTGATCCAGACATTTCCTTACAAATGGGGGGACAAAACCAATCGCCCCCATACCATACCACGCGCGTTCAAGACTAACAACACTATAGGGGGTAATGCCCATGAAAATTGGGCCTTGTTAAGATTGCTACCCTTTTTGATTGGCCAAATCTTGCCAGAAGATGAGCCAGCATGGCAGGTGATTCTAGATCTTAAGGACATAGTTGAGTTGGTTGTGGCCCCTGTTCACACAAATGAGACCATTGCATATCTTGAGGCCAGAATCTATGATCACAGACACCGCTATCTTGAACTCTTTCCACAAATCAAGCTCCTACCAAAACATCACTATTTAGAGCATTATCCACAAATGATTCGTTGTTTTGGACCTCTTATTGCACTGTGGACAATGAGATTTGAGGCTAAACATAGCTTCTTCAAGCAGGTTGCTCGTCACACGAATTGCTTTAAGAATATACCTCGTTCACTTGCTACTAAACACCAGTTCATGCTTGCCTATCACACACACTCATCCACTCTCAAAAAGTCATCCTTAGAGGTTGCGGATGTCTCAATCCTGCCTGTTGATGTTCTTAACGAGGGAGTTGTGTCTACTCTGAAGCAGAGATACCCAGATCTGACTGAGGTTCATATGGCAAAAAATGTGTCTTGCAGTGGTATCCATTACAGCGAGGGAATGCTTGTTGTACACGGATCTGTAGACGGACTGCCTAAATTTCATAAGATCATTCAACTGTGCATTCTGAAGAAGAAGTTGTGTTTTCTAGTGAAAGATCTATGTGCTTGGTATAGGGAGCATTTTAGTGGATTTGAGCTGTCTCCCTCTCCCACTAGAGAGGTTGCCATAATTGAGCTTGGTGACTTGGTAGACCCATATCCCCTTGTGGAGTACCTGGTTGGAGGTTTGCGCATGGTTACTTTGAAAAGATTTGTCATCAGTAAAGGTAAGTGTCATTGTTAACTCAAATAAGATGCATTTACACCTAAGGAACATGTGGTTCCTCCAGGCCTTTGTCTGTGTCCATCATGGTCTAAAGTACAGTAAAGATTAGGCATATGCTGCATGCACTCAACCAATCACCACTCAAAGTCCCTAGTTCCTTGGGAAAGTCCCTGCAAACTACCTCAAACTTAGTATTTTAATCTAAATATACTGTTCTTGTTCTCCTTTTTCCTTTGTTTCTGCTTTAGATTAAAGGTGTTCCATAATGCCAGGCCCAGCTGTACTGCGGATCATCTTTGGCGATGAGTCTGACTCCAGAAAACTGTCCCTGGATTCTGGAATTCCAGCCACTGTGGAAGAACTACACACCTTAGTCAAGACAGTCTTTCAACTAAAAGAGGACTTCCGGTTGCAATACATGGATGCAGACTTCAACGGGTTTATGAACCTAACTTCTGTCTTTGAAATTGAACATAAAAGCACACTGAAAGTAATCTACATTCCTACCATGTCACCTGTGGACCCCTGCATTACTTTGTACACGATAGACTCTGATGAGACCTCGATGAACACTCTCCCAGATCCTGAAACACCTGCTTCTTCCTTGGCCTCATCCTTTAGCGATGATACGCTGTGCACATCAACCCCGCATTCATCCCCAGAAACTCAGTCCTCACAATTCTGTTCCTGGCCAAGTGTTTTTGTGGTACCTAAATTAACATACGAGGCTGAATTTGAGCTGAACCAAAACAATACAGAGTTCGAGAAAAATGGAACATACTTCAACCCTGGCCCAAAGCTGAAAGGCGTTATCCTTGATGGCCTAGCCCAAGAAATGTTGAAGTACACAAAGTACCCAAAGGACTATCAGTGTGAAGAGGTAGCAGCAGCTTTGACAAAGGCCCATCCATGCTTGGGTGAGCTTGGGTCCACCACAGGATTTTGGGGATGGAAACAGTCACTTAAGTATAAAATGCAAAACTATCGAACAAAGCTTGGGCGACTTGGACATCCTGAAATCCGTGTGAACTCCTTGAAGCACAAACGACATGGCCAAGGCAAAGCTGCAGCCAACATCAAGAAACCTAGAAAGGCTGAAGTCAATTACATTCCTCTGTACCCAAAAGGTGAAACCACAGAAAGCTTGGAAACCGAGAGAATTGCTTTATTGTCAGAACTGAAAAGGCGTGACAATGAAGGAGTTATCAAAACAAGAATGGGAAAAACCTTCTCCCACAGAAGACGAGAGATTGTGGAGCAGAGGCCCATGGTTGCAGAGTTCAAAAACAGATGGCCTGCCCTGTTTACGCAGTGTGAAGTAAGTAAATGTGTACAAGTGTTAACAATATATTGTTTGAATTTGCCAATAATCCTGCATCCTTATGTGGTAATTATTACATCTAACAAAAAACTAATGTATGTATTTTGTTTGAATGTGTTTCAGGTGAATGCAGAGTTTTTGCGTATCACCACCAAGCCACTGCAATCAAAGTTCATGTCGCAGCTGGACCACTTCTCAGACAAGCTGATCGAGATCTTCAAGCGAAAAGGAGGAGTGAAAGGGAAAAAGATCAGAGACGTTTTGGCAATCATAGATTCGGTTAGTAAAAATGCATATAACATCCTTTCCATTAAATTGTGGCTATTGTAGGGTTTAATTGTCCATCACTAGTCTCTTAAGCACTATACTTTACCCACTCACCAATGGCTGTGTGGATCATGCTATGCTAGTTTGGGGCATTTAGGAGTAAGGTGTCTGATCTCAATAGACTCCTCAATAGATATGACCCTATTGTCTACAGACAACTACTCCTACCTGTGCCATTCACTAAATTCTGTCCTTATTTTAGGGTGACATCAACACCAGGAGGGAGTGTGTCCTGAGAAGCCTTGTCATTTACCTTAATGAAGATCCAGATGTTTTCTTCAAGGAATACCTGGTAAGTTTAACACTGATGTTCCTTATGTAGCATCATAGTGTTACCCACACTTTTTCTCAAGGCACACTATTTATAATGAGAACATCCTATAGCATACTATCCCTACCAATGTCTTTCGGCCTATGGGACTGGCTAGCAAGTGCACTTAAATATGATTTGGGAAATCACATAGAATTAACCCCAATAACCAATGAATTGACCGTCTAGTCTGATTTATATTGTTTGTGGTGTGTGGCATTTACTTAACATAAGTCCTGTGTTTGTGTTGTTTTTCAGGCCTCCGCTACTGAAGATGCAGAGAAGGACATCGAAAACACAGTCACAGGGATTTACAGGATCCGAAGAGATGCCGATGGAGAGCCAGACGATGTGGGAATTGTGATCGAAGGCATCAAAGTCCTGAGCAATGTGGGCAGTGTCATTATGGGGTTCATCATGCTGTTTGGGCTCATTTATGCCCTTGATCTGAGCTTTCCAGACAATCTCAAGTACACCTTTGAGTTTTTCCAAAAGGTCATAATGAATCTGGATGGGCACAAGCTGAATGCAAAGGTACAGCAGATAAAAATCAAACTGTTTGCATAAGAGAAAAAATATTGTGTCCATTGTTAGCGCATTAATAATAGACCTACCTTTTTCTGGTTAGGTGTTTTGATGGATATTACTGTCATTCTGAAATTCTTTAACAAGATTAAGCTGCACTTTTTTTATTTTGGGGGAAAATAGTTTGGATAAAAAGGCAACATTGTCCTTATTTTGTCAGGCCTACCTTATTTTGTTGACCTTTTTATAAAATGTCCTGATCTTTTGTTTTTTTGACGTCATGGATCCCATGGATTTCTAGCAAAAGTGCAATCTTCACTTTTTTTTTCTTTCTATGTTTAAATATCCTGCTTAGTGTTTGTACACATTTTCAATAAAACACAAACCAGGTTTAGTCTCTTGTGTGTCTTAATGAGGGATTTCACTTTCAATACATTTAATAAGTTTGAGTTGGACAAACATGAATTAATTTCATTGAGTTAATGTACTTATTTCATTTTAGCTGTATATGTTGAAAATTAGTAGGACAAACTCAAATCAATTTCATTGAGTCAATATACTTTTTTCATTTTAGTTGTATTTGGTGAAAATGAGTTGGACAAACGCAAATCAATTTCATTGAGTTAATGTAATTATTTCCTTTCAGCTGTATTTGATCAAAATGAGTCAGGGCAACATATAGTTTTTGGATGGAAATCCTGCCCACAAATAAATTGAGTTCATCCAATGACTTATTTTTTTGAGTGTAGCTTGTGTGTAACTGCTAGCTTGTCTGTGACTGCTAGCTTGTGTGTGACTGCTAGCTTGGGTATGCTGTGTCATAACCATCTTGGGAGTCAGGTGGCTGAGCGGTTAGGGGATTGGGCTAGTAATCCGAAGGTTGCTGGTTCAATTCCCGGCCTTGAAAAATGACGTTGTGTCCTTGGGCAAGGCACTTCACCCTACTTGCCTCGGGGAGAATGTCCCTGTACTGACTGTAAGTCGCTCTGGATAAGAGCGTCTGCTAAATGACTAAATGTAAATGTCATGCAGGTCACGAGAGGCGTGATAGAGAACCCACGGAGAGCTTTACCTTCTCCTCCAGATCACACTTGGTGATGAGGATCTCTTCGGCGTACGAGACCTCCTTGTCTCTCTTGAGGCCTCGGCCCTCCTTGTCGATGATCTTCCAGATGACCAGGCATCTGTCCTCGGACACCGTCAGCAGGTACTGGTCGTCGAACGTGATCGCCATCTGGAGGCCAGACGCAGGCGTCACAACTCCATCGTCAATAATCACAATCATTTAGCAGTATGTGGGGGGATTTGAACCTGTGACCTCTTGATCTACGCTCAAACGCCCCCATCACTGAGCCACACCTACACCCTCATCCCCTGTCATCCAGAGAGTTAAACAAGCGTAAGACATGGCCTGGGCATGGTTCTACAGGCCTTTAACGCCAGCATTTACATTTAGTCATTTAGCAGACAGTAAATACAGGGACATTTTCCCAGAGGCAAGTAGGGTGAAGTGCCTTGCCCAAGGACACAACGTCATTTGGCACGGTCAGGGAATCGAACCAACAACCTTCTGATTAATTGCCCGATTCCCTAACCGCTCAGCCATCTGACCCCAGCCTTTCACCCGCTCAGAACCAGACCTTGGCGACGGGGGCGGAGTGGGCCTGGTACTCGATCCAGTCCTTGTGGGCCGAGAGGGGGTACTTGATGGCTCTGACGGTGCCCAGGGACGTTCCCACGAACAGGGTACGTCCTGAACGGGAGAGAGCGATGGTGGTGTACACCACCTCGTCAGTGGAGACCTCCCGGAGGATCTGGAGGGGGAGGAGAGAGAGAGAGAGAGAGCGAAGGAGGAAGGAGAGAGAAAGAGAGAGAGCGATGGAGGAAGGAGAGAGAAAGAGAGAGTGAAGGAGGAAGGAAGAGAAAGAGAGAGAGCGAAGGAGGAAGGAAGAGAAAGAGAGAGAGCGAAGGAGGAAGGAAGAGAGAGAGAGAGCGAAGGAGGAGGAAGAGAGAGAGAGAGAGAGAGAGAGAGAGAGAGAGAGAGAGAGAGAGCGAAGGAGGAAGGAAGAGAAACAGAGATAAGGTAAGATGATGTGACATCAGTTCCTGGGTTTTAATTGTTGGCATGTAAACAAGAGCTGTAGGCCTGATGTTTGATTTTCAGAGCATGAGGACTGCCAGTAAAACTTTGTTTGCATTTCGTTTTGAATGATGATGAAGAGGCATATGGGAAAACCACTGTGGTGTTGAGGATTAGCTGGAAGCTCTCACAATTGAGATGTTTGTTTGGGGTCTGAATCCCAGCAGCCCGAAATAGCTCCTGTTTAAGTCCAAACCGACGAACTGAATCGAGACTTTCATCGGCTGTCAAAACTGACATGTCATTCCGTGAACGGAACTGACGGCTGAATGAGAATTTAATGGACTGCTCATTCTCGAGTGATCATGATGGATATGGAAATTCTCTTTCTTTCACTTTGAAAATTCCCCCACAGCGAGAAAAACTGACACCATTAAAAATATATGATTTAAGCTTCATAAATTGGAAATCCTCAATATTCTCTCAGAGATATCATCAGGTCCTCGAGGGACGATCCAACATGAAAAGACACAAGAGAACAGCTCATGAAACAAACCATGGGAGTTGATATCCCACTAAATTAGTAACGTTTAAACTCCCTATCGAGAGACGGACATTTCATCAGGATTGTCGCTGCTCATCGTTGACAGGGCCGCTAAGCATCATGGGAGATTAATCGGTCTTACCTGACAATCCTGGATCTCTTTCAGCGTACAATCGCCCCCCACGGCAAAGACGGACTTGGCGTCGGGGGACAAGGTGACGCCGGTGTAGCTGCACGACTTGAGGACACACTCGGCCTCTCTCATGCCCGTCAGAGTGTTCCACTCGTACACCGCCCCTTCCATCCCACACGACACCAGGCGGCTGTCGTCAACGCTCCAGGCAACGCACCGCACCTGCATCGCAAAGAAACAGAGCAGAGGAACATCTGCGTTCACACCAATGTGATTCAAACTGAACGGAACCTGAGTCAGGTGGCTGAGCGGTTAGGGAATCGGGCTAGTAATCTGTAGGTTGCCGGTTCGATTCCCCGGCCGTGCAAAAAAATGACGTTGTGTCCTTGGGCAAGGCACCCTACTTGCCTCGGGGGAATGTCCCTGTACTTACTGTAAGTCTCTCTGGATAAGAGCGTCTGCTAAATGTACATGTAATGTAACCTTGTGTTCTAACCTTCCCGCTGTGTCCCTTGAGATTCAGGATGTTCTCAGTCGTGGTGGTGGAGTAGATATGGATGATGTTGCAGTTGGCCGCAGCGAACAGGTGTCCGCCATGACTGAAGACACACTGAGCAGAGGAAGGAACGGCCGAGAAATCAGCGACTCCTTAGCCCCAGTCTCTACGGTGTTCATATTTATAAATGTTACGTAACAATATGATGTAAAGGTTCAGTGTGGCTGGCAGCCTGGTGGAGTTGTGTGTGAGTCAGACCTCTCGACAGCCCCTGACGTTGAACTCTTTAAAGGTGCGGATGTCGTCGATGAGCAAGTTCATCAGGCGCAGTTTGTCTGAGAAGCCCACCAGGAGGAACAGGCCGGAGGGGTGCAGCGCGATGCTGTACGCCTCCTCCTGGAACTCCTTATACAGCTCCAAGGTGCTGGGGGGAAGACAAAGACAGACGCACCCATTTAAAACCAGACACAGATCAAGCAAACCCGTGATGTCTTCGTTCGATGGCCGCGTCACATTTCAGAAGAGAAGATTTACAGTCCGATTAAGTAACGACTGTGAAACTGGCTCTTACTTTGTCTCGAAGTTCCAGATGCGTACTGATTGGTCGAGGGAGCAGGTGGCTATGATTGGCTTCCGGATGCAGATGGACAGGCCCGTGATGGCGCCCGTATGGAAGGAGTTGGACAGAAACTCAAAGTGGGTATGCTCCACCTAGACAAGCACACACACACACACACACACACACAGTCAGTATGCTCCACCTAGACAAGCACACACACACACACACAGTCAGTATGCTCCACCTAGACAAGCACACACACACACACACACACAGTCAGTATGCTCCACCTAGACAAGCACACACACACACAGTACACACACCACACACACACACACACACACACATCAGTATGTGGAGCATTAACAACACCACTACCTACACTTGATTCACTTTGACTATAAATAATATGGATCTTAAAAACGATTTACGTCCAGAGATTGCTGTTCACAGCGGCCTTACTAAATACTTTGTCATCTGATGTACTAAGTAATTTGTCTTTCTTTCTAATATCTTAAAGAGACAATCAGGGGAAGGGCTCAGAGTTTTGTCGATGACTGTCTATTTTAGACAACCCACAGCCCACCACAGCAAATCCCTCGTCTGTGTAACTCATATAAGCCTGATTGTGCTTGTCCTATGTAAACAGCAGGGTGCGTGTTGCGGAGACCTTGTTGGTGTCAGTGGAGGACAGGGTGATGCTGTAGAGCTGTCCCTGGTCGGTGCTGGTCACCACCACCTCCTCCGAGGGGCTGATCACCAGGCAGACGATCTGCTGCTGCTGGGCCAGGCTGGGCTCCTGGCTGCACGGGTCTGGAGGGATCTGGGGGACACACACACACACACACAGATACACACACACACACACACACACACAGATACACACACACACACACAGATACACACACACACACAGACACAGATACACACACACAGATACACACACACAGACACACAGACACACACAGATACACACACACATACACACACAGACACACACACACACAGATACATACACACACAGATACACATACACAGACACATACACACACACACAGATACACACACACACACAGACACATACACACACACACACAGATACATACACACACAGACACACAGATACACATACACAGACACACACACACACACAGATACACACACACACACACACATACACACACACACACACACACACACACATACACACACACACACACATACACACACACACACACACACAGATACATACACACTATGTTTAGAGGCGTTGGAACCAGCTGGTACACAGGATCAGAGAGGGTTTCTCCTTCTGGTTTCAGCCAGCTGGTACACAGGATCAGATTATGGTTTCTCCTTCTGGTTTCAGCCAGCTGATACACAGGATCAGAGAGGGTTTCTCCTTCTGGTTTCAGCCAGCTGATACACAGGATCAGATATGGTTTCTCCTTCTGGTTTTCAGCCAGCTGATACACAGGATCAGATATGGGTTTCTCCTTCTGGTTTCAGCCAGCTGGTACACAGGATCAGATATGGTTTCTCCTTCTGGTTTCAGCCAGCTGGTACACAGGATCAGATATGGTTTCTCCTTCTGGTTTCAGACTGTGACGGAAAGCACCTTAATCTGTTTGGTTTTCTTGTAGTTGTCCTTGTCGTCAGTTTTCTCAAACATCCACACGACCCCGGGCCCGGCAGAGCAGGCGAAGCCTTTGGAGTACGCCGTGATGGCGGTGACCCGCGGCAACTGAGGAGGGGCCTTGTCATCGCGTGAGGTCGAGGTTTTGGTGATCACGCTCATCTCGCCACGCAGGTCCCCGGACTCGAACACCATGAGGCGGCCGGTGTCCGTGCCGGCGATGACCCGCTCCTCGGACATCCAAGCGTGGGACAGGAAGTTGCAGGACTCGAGCTTCTGGGAGGTGGACGGCTTCAGGGCGCCCTCTGAGTAGCGGAAGAGTCTAAAGACGCCACTTCCTGTCACGCAGATCTGAGTGTTGTCAAAAGGGTTGAAAGTAACCTGGGAAAACAGAAACGCAACAGGATGTGACATCCACGCCCTTAGAAGACTGCCTGTTTTGGACACGTTGGCCTAACAATGTTCGTGAATAGTTTCTGAAAAAGGTTGTCAGTGATCTCTCTTCTTCTCCACACCTGGTTGATAGGGTTCCCAGCACTTGTGGTCTTTACCACAGCCAGGACCTTCTGCTTCTCCCACATCCAGTAAAACAGCGTCCAGTCAGGTGACCCAGACTGGCCAATCAAATACTTCGAGTCGCTGGAGAACGCTATGGAGACAAACTCGCGCACAGGAGTGTCTCCCCCCTGTCAGCACCTTCCTTTTGCGGTTCTGCTCGTGCAGCAGGTCGTACACGGTGATGGTGGCGCGTTCGGCGCACTCAGACACTGCGAGGTAACGGCGGTTGGCGCTGATAGTCAGGGCGTGCATTCCCTGACTCCTCTCGAGGCCTGAGAGGCAAAGAATCATGGAATAAATAAACGGATCTTTGAGTTCGCACGAGATGCCTTGAATATAGCTAAGGTTGACTAAATAATAGCGTTTAAGTGTATTAAATCAATTTACTGTAAAGATATATGGCAAAGTCCAAATATGATTGATAGATAGTGGATCTTACCTGGGATAAACCTCTGACATTTCTGATCAATATTGTAGCGTACACAGTTGTTTCCAGATGGAAAGATGACAGTGTGATCATCAAAGTAGCACAGGTTATTGAATACTCCTGGCCGTAGGCCAAACATGTGGTGACACTGGGCAACCACAGACATTTTACATTCCTTGCACGCCAACGCTGGGGAATAAAAAAGTGCAAGTGAAGAATTATAAGAAAAGAAACCACAAAAGCGTAATAAATCTTAAAGATGTGGCAAACTCAACCTATGAGAATTGATGTCCAGTAGCCTAGGCTATATTACAAACTACACAACAATTTTGAAAACACATTCTGCTTGACTCAGATCTGCATTTTCCCCTCAGCCTTGCTAGTTCTAGTATGAGAAATTCGTACCCTACTGTCTGTAGCCCGCGGTTGATGTTACTTACCTTGATTTAAAATAAAAAATAATCTGACTACAAAACTAACCTAGCTAATTCATTGCATCTTCTATGTTTCTATGTTTTTTCTTGATTATTCTAAACAAGCAGGATTAAGAACGCTAGACATTCTATCGCTATGGAAAAGCATTTATTTTGTGTTGGGTCTCTAAGAGCACATCGGAATAGCTGAAAGAGTGCAAAGACATATTTTATAATATTGTGCATGATAAATAATGTTTATGTAATATTTATCTTAATTGCTGCAAATTGTTTGTGCGTTTGAGTGTGAAATCTGCAAAATCAGGGGCCAAATATGTTCGGCATAGGAACCAAGAAATCTTGCAGTTGTTGTAGCCGACATTATGTTGGGCGGAACGTTTACAAATATCACTTCCTCCCCACGTGAAACGCGATTGCCCCATGTGTGAGAGAGCAATCGCATAGCGTACAACTAGCCAAATCGTCTGCCTCATCCATCCCACTACCTAAAGTTATTTGTCTCTAATGGTTATCATTGATAATACAATGGATCTTTCTGACGAGGACGAGCAGTTGGGTGAAGAATCTGACGATGAAAACAGCGAAATGTCAGATGGAGCGGTAAGCAGTAATAGCTTAGCTATGCTAACAAATCAACTATGTCCTACTGTGCTGCATTTGAACCAACACAAACTTCTAGGTTAACACATGTTATACACAAATAACTTTGCAATATAAGGTAGCAAGTCTGTTTCAGAAGTACAACGAGCTAACTCAGAGTCATCCTTTGTTGTATTATGTTCTATTAGCTTCAAGAAGCGTTCGCGAAAGGCCTGCTTAAACCTGGAATGAACATCACGGTTGATAAACCAAAGACATTTGTCAACAATCATGTAAGTTGTCTTTTGATGTTCAATGCTTGGTAGCTGTATCGCATACACTTTGTGTCAAATCAAGGATAACAGATGTTCAATGCTCAATGTTTCTAAACACTTTACTGTATGCTTGCTCAGGACGGTTTGAAAATGTGCCTCGATGACTTTCGTAAGAACCTTCCCTGGGTGGAGAGGTTAGACCTAACCAACCTGCCCGCAGATGACATCATTGCCAAAGCTGAGGGCAAGTTGGCCAATGAGAGCACTGGAGAGATCAACCCAGACGATGACTTCCAAAGGGAGATGTTTTTGTGAGTGTTGATACCAAATATACCGTGATACGTTTGGATGTGTGTGGGTGTCGACGTGTAACTCATATTTATCTCTCGTCCAGCTATCGCCAAGCTCAAGCATCTGTTCTTGAAGCCCTACCACGTCTAAAGAAACTCAAAATATTTACCAAAAGACCAGAAGACTACTTTGCAGAGATGGCAAAGACAGATCAACAAATGCAGAAGGTAATGCACACTTTCTCATCTTAGATAGTGCTGAAAACACTGATACAATATAGGAGATATGTCTCAGTTCTAAACTCATGCTGCGCTATAGAGTGAATGGTCGTTTTTATGAAATACACCTTTTGTTTCCTCTGCAGATCAGGAAGAAGCTCATCAGTAAACAGGCCATTCTGGAGAAATCCGAGAAGGCTAAGAAGCTGAGGGAACAGAGGAAGTACGGCAAGAAGGTGGGTCCATTCTCGATTCTCGATTTACTTTCCCGACAAGACTCCCGTCCTGCTCTGCTACTAGTCATAGCTCTTCCTTTTGAACTCCATCCTCTTCCCCCACGTTAACCCTTCGTGGTTCCAGGTGCAAGTGGAGGTCATCCAGAAGAGGCAGAAGGATAAGAAGGCGATGATGACGGCTGTGAAGAAATATCAGAAGGGTGGGTGTGAACATTCCAACGACCTATGACCCCCCTGGAGGCTTCAGTGTGAGCGAACGTGTCGCTCCCGGAATCTTCATTCACTCTTCTTCTTCCCTCCTGCCCTCGTAGGAATGTCAGACAAGCTGGACTTCCTAGAAGGGGATCAGAAGACGACTAAAGGGGCTGCAGCGAACGCCAAAGGAACCACACAGACGCCTAGAAACCAAGTCAACAAGAAAGCGTAAGTGCTGGGAGTCCGTACGTGTACAGGTGGCTGAGCGGTTAGGGAATCGGGCTAGTAATCAGAGGGTTGCCGGTTTGATTCCTGGCCGTGCCAATGATGTTGTGTCCTTGGGCAAGGCACTTCACCCTACTTGCCTCGGGGAATGTCCCTGTACTTACTGTAAGTCGCTCTGGATAAGAGCGTCTGCTAAATGTAATGTGCGTTTTGTGTCACGTTATGATAAGCCGTCTACACACACACACACACACCATTTAGATCAGAATGGGCCTGTAACTCAAATTGACATGTTCTCGACAGCCCCAACTCCAAGAACCCCAACAACAAGAGGAAGCACAAGGACGAGAGGTTTGGCTTCGGAGGAAAGAAGAGCGGAGCCAAGTGGAACACCAAGGAGAGCCACAACGACGTTTCAGGGTTCCGTGCCAAGACGGCTCACGGGAGAGGAGGCAAGGGAGGGAAGCAAGGAGCTAAAGGAGGCAAAGGGAAACCTAACGTAAGTCACCACAACTCTCCTGTTTTAGTTACAAATCTTATTTGTATAGCCCATTTTTACACGCAAGCATGTCACAGAGGGCTTCACATACGCCCATAGAGCTGCCTCTCAACCAACCTAAACCCTCAAGGAAGACAAGGAAAAACTCCCAGAAAAACTCTTTCGTTTTAGTTACCTCATGTAGTGGTTTGAGATGTGCTCTGCAAAACGAGAACAGAGAAGAAGAAGAAATGCCTTTTTGTTGACGTGTTTCTTCTTCTGTGATCCTCAGAAACGACCCGGAAAGTCCGTGCGCAAGAATATGAAGGGAAGGTCTTAGTCGTCCGATTCTAGAAGGTTCTAGAGTGCAGTCTGGTGGACCTCTTGGTTTGTGTGTCTTCAGGTTGTGTTTGGATATGAACAGCAAGGCTTCATACTGACTCTGACCCGGCTTCATGGAAGCATACGTCAGGTTTCACACGAGCATACATCTCTCATGGAGGATTCGTGACTATGAACTAAGGGTTTGTCTTTTGACTGGTGGGGGGGATGGGGATATGGGGGGAGGGAGGGGGATGTTCACCAGAGAGACTGCCATGCAGGCTGTGCTATGTGGACATTTTGTAATATTCTATTTGTTTTGAGTGTCAGTGCAAATTCGGAGAGGAAAACCTCCACTCCACCACAAGTTCAATATTACTCTGGACATTTTCTCTCATGCTGTTTTTATAAGCAAACATGGAATTGGACGAGCAAGAGATAATGATGTTATTGTTTGCTTTTATTGTTCGTTTTTGAAAAGGCAACGATTCCATACTTTTACATATTACTGTAATGACTAGTTTCCAGTAAACATTCTTCTAGTTTAAGGCTATATTCGATAGTGGATTCGAGATAATAAATGTTGAATTAAACATATTGCATTCAGCTCTCTCCTTAACCCGATTCCCGACCTTATGTGGTGTGACATTTTGAAATATTGAACTTCTGTCATGTTTGCTCTTTCCTTTTATCAAAATGATTAATATTCAATGAGAAAGTGTTGTATGGATCTGGATAAATATATTTTGTTTTACACATGGCAACATAAACATACTATACACCTGGTGCCAGTGATTTTCACCTGTATCTCATTTGATAAAATGTTCCCTAATCAAGTCTTAATGTTTCTGAACATTGATTTTTCCTTTAATCATCAAACATGCTTCATAGCCATATATTCTCAGATATTTCTCCTTTTATGTTGACTAAACAATAAAGTCAGCAGCAAGTGTGTGATAGTTGTCGGATGATATCTAGCTCAAATTCTGCGTCTGCTCCTTAAGACGCCAAGCCGCATCCATGTACTTGGTGATTTCCGTGTTCTGACGTGAAAAGTTGAGCCTTCGATCACTGCGGTCTGTAGCGATCTGATCGTGGACAAGATCGATTTGAGGTGAGTGCAGATGTCAGTCAAATACTTGGAATACTGTAGCACATCAAAAAGTAAAGTATCTTAAGGGAATTTTATATTCGGTATATTTAACGAATTTATATGACGTTTCACTACACACTTCATACCAGAGGCTTGGATATCCATCCGATCTCTTGGCTCTCAGTTTGGGGTTGAGGGTATTTCTTGGTTGGTTCCAAGCACGCATTGTGAATGGCCTTCAGAAAAGCAGCTGGTGTAGAAAAAAACACATTATTTAGGCAAAGGCGTTATGCATTCAGGAATAAACACCGTAAACACGGCAGATTGCTGATTACTTACGGTCTTCTTCTACCTCCTCGTGCGTGTTCTTGGACATGGGCTTGTCAGTCAAAACGTGGACTGAAACAAAATGACATGCACAGCTTGAAAAATGACGGTGACAGTAATGCAAGGTTACGGTGAGTGATGTTTACGCGTCGTTTAAGATACTTACGTTTCTTGAACGGGTTGATGCTAAATTGTGTGTACAGCTTCTGACATCGCTGCTCTTTCTTGATGGTTTCGATATGAATTGAGTTTTGATGGACGATATCCACTGTAGTCTTCTCCTGTTTACCCGCCATCCTCGTTTTTTTGTCTAGACTTTGTAACAATAGATCAAAAACCAAACCCAGACCAAAATGTACCGTTTCAGCTCTGCGAATTTGTAGATGGGTGACCTCAGGCGTAAGGCTACGGAGTAGCGAAAGTTGCTAGCGCTAGCTATCAATCGGAAACTTTATTTCAGTCTTGAGGTTGCCCAGCAACCGTAAACATAATCTTGATTGTACGGCGTGAGCCACAAGAGGGCGCACTATATCAACTTCTTTTTCCATGTAGCTAATTGTTATGTGAGTCAAATGCATGGGCACACCGGATTCGAATAATAACCGTCTTACCTGTTAAATCAGGTAAATCAAAAACCTACAGGAAGGTATGCCTAGCTCTCCAGGTTGAACAAGATTGAACAATTCTAGTCTCGAGACACCTGAATGTGATAAGTAAGCCAGTCATTTGATTCTTGGAGCAGTAATATAGCCAACCGCTAGACAGTTTATTAAACCTATTTATTTTAACGCTGAAAAATAAATAGGTGCCTATGTTATTGCCTACACATCAAGTAAGAATTTAGAAAATAGCAGCAAGTCTTACTGTAGCTATAGACATGTTCGCGATTCTTCACATAGACCTACTCAATTATGTATTTTAATTCTAACTTTATTTGGCACCTTTTAGGGTTTAGATGTTTGACAGTTTTTAAAAGACGGAAAGAACACGGTTCATCAAAACGTTTTTAAATATGCACACAGGGAGAGTAGGCATAGGAGCCTGATCCGCTCCTCATTCTGTCCATCTGGGCAAATGTTTCTTTGTTGTTGAATGTTGATGTAGCTACAGGGCTAATGGCTATATTCATATTAAATCACGACTGAAGGAAAACTTCAGCGAAAGAACAGTCACTGGTAACAAAGAAGTGTTGGGGCAACAAAGTTGGATCGTAATCGTGCAGAACTGCGCTTCACTTACCCTGCCATCTGCAAAGACACACACACACACACACACACACACACACACACACACACACACACACACACACACACACACACACACACACACACGCAGCCTACATTGCCTTTACACAAAAGCATTCTTGTAGATGGCACATTTCCTTGAGTAAAGCTACTCCTTCGGGAACTCGCGGGTGTGTTTTCCGAGCAGCTTGAACAATCTCGGGCTTTGGAGTCGGCACTTGCCTCTTCACATAAGGCCTTTTATTTCTTTTGATTACATCTCCCCTCCAGCCTCCATTTATTCTTTCCCATCTGGCCTTTCTCTGAGGTAATCATTCTGCGAGGCAGTCGGCATCAGAGTCAGCCCCGTCTGCCTCGCTTGGCTTACTGTCAGTTGGTCCCTTCGTGCCGCGAGACAGGTTAATATAGTCTGCCAAACGCGCCTCTTCATTCCTCTTCCATAACCTGATTTAAGAGTTATTGTCTCTGCCGAATAAAAACAGGAGTAATGAAAGTAAGAAGGGGGGTAAACAATAGGAATAAAAGGGAGGAAAGATAATAGCTGGAGGTTTCTCTTGTCAGATAACTTTGAGTGTGGGAAGAGAAGTGTTTGCGTAGCTATACCTATAGGAGTGTGGGGTGTGTGTGTGTGTGGTGTGGTGTGGGTGTGTGTGTGTGTGTGTGTGTGTGTGTGTGTGTGTGGTGTGTGTGTGTGTGGTAATACGATGGGGGCTGCGGGCTTGTCTTGTCAGTCCGTTCCCTCCGGCCCATGTCACCCTCTATGTTGACCCCAAGTCGGACACTTCCTCCTGCTTTGCAGTCTGGGCCGTGGAACCGTAAAGGGCAAACTGTCGGAATGTTATGAATAATAATATCCCCGATGGCATAGCCCAACTGGATCAATACAACCTATTTTCCTGCGATTCAATCTGTTGAATATTGCAGACAAGCGCTGTGGAAGAACGTTTTTTTTCCGTTGTCAGCTCGCTTTCAGTTTCCTCCGGATTCCAGTTCAGTATTCTGTCTGCGTGCGAGCAACCTCGTTGTCAGGGACAGGGCTAAGGCCTTAGCAACGACCTGTGGCCTCTACTAATGAGGCCACTGTTAAATTACAAATTGTCCTCCAAGCCAGCTAATTAAACATATGTCGTGTATAATTCAGACATTTTCTGCAAGACTAATCCAACCTTGTACAACGTATTCCTCATAACATCTAACCCACTTACTTATAAACACTAATGATGCAGATTGATATTTATGCAACCGCTACTTCTGCTTGATTCCTGACCTTTGTTCAGGACTGTTGCCAGATTCAAACGGAGAGATGTAATTAACATCAAGCACTGATCCAAACATTTACATTTATTTATATGAACAGAAACTCAATTTGCAGAGACAACAAAATGCTTCTTATAGGAGAATATATTTCCTTAAAACCTCTCAGGAAGGTTAAATATTTAATTTCACACATCACACAGATGTTGAAAGCTCATTTGAAAAATGTACTCTCGATATTTTACCACTGAAATAGAATGTCTGCTTGTGTTGGCCGTAACCCAAAATGGAAAATGTGCAAACAAACACTAAACCACAGCCTAGGAGGCATGCTCACAGTACGGAGAGATATTCCACTGTGTCTTAGACGAGGATGTTCAATCCAAGACACACCTGGGGCACAGACACACCTGGGAGCACAGACACACCTGGAGCACAGATACACCTGGAGCACAGACACACCTGGAGCACAGACACACCTGGAGCACAGACACACCTGGAGCACAGACACACCTGGAGCACAGACACACCTGGAGCACAGACACACCTGGAGCACAGACACACCTGGAGCACAGACACACCTGGAGCACAGACACACCTGGAGCACAGACACACCTGGAGCACAGACACACCTGGGGCACAGACACACCTGGGGCACAGACACACCTGGGGCAGAGACACACCTGGAGCACAGACACACCTGGAGCACAGACACACCTGGAGCACAGACACACCTGGAGCACAGACACACCTGGAGCACAGACACACCTGGAGCACAGACACACCTGGGGCAGAGACACACCTGGGGCAGAGACACACCTGGAGCACAGACACACCTGGAGCACAGACACACCCGTGTGTTGTCATCTGCAGACAGACCTCACACCTGGACACACACCTGGAGCACAGACATCACCTGGGGCACAGACACACCTGTGGGCATGCTGTGCACATCACCCTGTGCAGCACCCTGTGGGTTCTGGGAGAGAACTGTGTGGTATCCTGGCTGGATCCTGTCCTAGTCAACCAGAACACCAATCTGGTCCCTGTCATGACCGCATGTAGTCGCACACCCCCACGAGGGGCCTTATCTGGGTCCTTATCGCCTCTGTGGTACAACGCTGGGAAAGGTGTGTGTGTTTGAGTGTGTGGTGTTTGAGTGTGTGTGTTGTGTGTGTTTGAGTGTGTGTGTGTTTATCTGACAGATTGTGATTTTTCAGTCTCCACTTTTCTCTCGTGTTTAGAGAAGTGCATGCTGGTCTAGCCATCTAGAATACAGCGCTTTCTCTGGAGCCAGCTAGGGGTTATCTAGTCTCTCTGTTACACACACACTCTCTCTCACACACACACACCACACACACACACTCTCTCTCTCACACACACACACACACACACACACACACCACACACACACACACACACACACACACACACACACACTCACTCACACACACACATTGTCTTGATGCCCCTGTCTGGATAGTCTGTTTCACAGGGCCCTGTGGAGACATTGTTGCCGTGGGAACCCCGTTCCTTCATCTGATTGGTGGCGTAGTGTGTCACCTCTGCCCCCCTTTCACCTAATCTCTCTGTTTAGTCTCTCTGGAGTGAAGAAGACTCTCTTAGGGTGAGCACACTGATAAGCACAGACCAGGACAAGCAGACTGCTCTGACTTTATCTTTATCTTTCGTCTCCATTGGCCAAAAATAGCACCTTCTTCCTACCTGGTGGCGTTTTCATTGTTAGATAGTTACAACACCGTTTCGCCACTAGAGGGCAGTAGTGGGTGCTGAGAGCCCAGGTGTGTCGAGGTTTCCACAGAGTTATTATCATCTCATTTGTCTTCATATTTCCACCAGCTAATATGAACGAGCTAATGTATGCATGCAAGTCAATCCCATCCTGTGGCTTCCAGTTCTCTTGAAACACACGGGTCTTACCTCCCAGTTGGTCATGCTACCTCCCAGTTGGTCATGCTTCCTCCCAGTTGGTCATGCTACCTCCCAGTTGGTCATGCTACCCTCCCAGTTGGTCATGCTTCCTCCCAGTACTCCCAGTTGGTCATGCTTCCTCCCAGTACCTCCCAGTTGGTCATGTTTACCTCCCAGTTGGTCATGCTACCTCCCAGTTGGTCATGCTTCCTCCCAGTACCTCCCAGTTGGTCATGTTCCCCTCCCAGTTGGTCATGCTTCCTCCCAGTTGGTCATGTTCCTCTCCCAGTTGGTCATGCTCACCTCCCAGTTGGTCATGTTCCTCTCCCAGTTGGTCATGCTTCCTCCCAGTACCTCCCAGTTGGTCATGCTTCCTCCCAGTTGGTCATGTTCCCCTCCCAGTTGGTCATGCTTACCTCCCAGTTGGTCATGTTCCCTCCCAGTTGGTCATGCTTCTCTCCCAGTTGGTCATGTTCCCCTCCCAGTTGGTCATGTTCCCCTCCCAGTTGGTCATGCTTCTCTCCCAGTTGGTCATGTTCCCCTCCCAGTTGGTCATGCTTCTCTCCCAGTTGGTCATGTTCCCCTCCCAGTTGGTCATGTTCCCCTCCCAGTTGGTCATGCTTCTCTCCCAGTTGGTCATGCTTCTCTCCCAGTTGGTCATGTTCCCCTCCCAGTTGGTCATGTTCCCCTCCCAGTTGGTCATGCTTCTCTCCCAGTTGGTCATGCTTCTCTCCCAGTTGGTCATGCTTCCCCTCCCAGTTGGTCATGTTCCCCTCCCAGTTGGTCATGTTCCCCTCCCAGTTGGTCATGCTTCTCTCCCAGTTGGTCATGCTTCTCTCCCAGTTGGTCATGTTCCCCTCCCAGTTGGTCATGTTCCCCTCCCAGTTGGTCATGTTCCCCTCCCAGTTGGTCATGCTTCTCTCCCAGTTGGTCATGTTCCCCTCCCAGTTGGTCATGCTTCTCTCCCAGTTGGTCATGCTTCCTCCCAGTACCTCCCAGTTGGTCATGCTTCCTCCCAGTTGGTCATGTTCCCCTCCCAGTTGGTCATGTTCCCCTCCCAGTTGGTCCCAGTTGGTCATGTCCAGTACAGCCTTCTCTCACACCGAGCTGAAGCTTACGAAAGCCCCTTTTCACCCTTTGACCTCTCAAAACAACATCAGACACATTTTGCACCTGTGCACTCGAGAGCCCCCCGGGTCACAATGACCCACAACATCATGTTTGTGTACAAAATCTCCTCCGACATTCCACAACGCATCAGTGTGTCCACATTTGGCAGTTAGGTTCATGACCCAAAATGAGGAAAAGTCATTGAATTTCATGGTGAAAAAGAGGTTAACTAGTATTTTTGAAAAGTGGAAATGGGTCAAATTGACCCACAACTAAATAAAAGGGTTAATTATGTTTGTCTGAGCAGAAACCAAATTAATTCCATTCCAGGCTAACTTGCCTGAGGCTAATCGGGCTAGAATAATTTTTCCCTTTTTTAAAATAAATATATTTTTTCTTTACGAAGTGTCTGTAAAGCCCTGACTTACTGACGGTGTGACGCAACACCGAGCAACGTCTGTTTTATGATTTCACATTACCTTTTATGTGTCTGTTTTCATCCGTCTGTGAAACGAAGACATCTTATCATCTGAGTCATAAAAGCAAGAGTTTTTCCCCCCTCTCTTTTTTATAAAGACTTTCTAGTGGAAATGTGGATTTAATTCAAGAACATTTCTATATGTAGCCTGGGAAAGGGAGATGGTCCATGACTATACTTTTCATTTGATACGTTAAAATGCGCCTTTCTAACAATTGTTCTCGGAACACATTGTTGGGCTGCACCAGTCAGGAAAGCAACTTTTCAGTCAGAGTATCTCAGAGTATCTCAACCTCCAGCCAGGGGAAACCCAGCCCCCTCAGCGCTCAGCGGGAGTCGAACCCGGGAACCGTGTGGTTCGGTGAGCGGTGTTGGGGCTTTTCCAGGTGAAGGCTGGGACGGCTCATTCCGGAGGTTTCCAGCCTGCCCTCGTCCACACCTGAGACGTTGTCATGACGCCAGCGTCCTCACCACGCTTCCCTTCTCCTGAATGAGGAGGGGGGTTGGGGGAGGGGGGTGTCGACGGACAGGGGGGACACATTCTGGGACTGAGTGGCCTCTGTTTAGGCAAGGGGGTCTCACCTAGCTCAGTGCTCACATTCTCCACAGGTGAGGAGAAGTCAGACAGGCAGAACGACCGACAGGAGTCCCTGAGAGTGAAGAGGGCACTTCTCCCTCTCCCCCTCCCTCTCCCTCTCCCTCTCCCTCTCCCTCTCCCTCTCCCTCTCCCTCTCCCTCTCCCTCTCCCTCTCCCTCTCCCTCTCCCTCTCCCTCTCCCCTCTCCCTCTCCCTCTCCCTCTCCCTCTCCCTCTCCCTCTCCCTCTCCCTCTCCCTCTCCCTCTCCCTCTCCCTCTCCCTCTCCCTCTCCCTCTCCCCTCTCCCTCTCCCCCTCTCCCTCTCTCCCTCTCTCCCTCTCTCCCTCTCTCTCTCTCTCTCTCTCCTCTCATCTCTCTCTCTCCTCTCTCTCTCTCTCTCTCCTCTCTCTCTCTCTCTCTCTCTCCCTCTCCCTCTCCCTGCCTGAGAGTGAAGAGGGCACTTCAGCCTTCAAGTCACCAGTCTTGTCTGTCATGTTGAACGGTGATTAACTCTATAGCAGTTGACGTGTTGATGAATGTCCTTGTGAGTTTTCTGAGGAGCCCAGCCTGGCTCAGGAGAAACGCTTCTCTCTCCAGCTCAGGAGAAACGCTTCTCTCTCCAGCTCTCTGAGCTCCCAGCCAGGTGTGTGGTCTCTCTGAGGAGTTCCCTTCTCCCTAGCAAGTCCCCCAGTCCTCCCCTGACCCCCCCAGTCCTCCCCTGACCCCCCCAGTCCTCTCCTGACCCCCCCAGTCCTCTCCTGACCCCCCAGTCCTCTCCTGACCCCCCCAGTCCTCCCCTGACCCCCCCAGTCCCTCCTGAGTGACAGGTCAGTGATGTGTCAGACCTGTCCACAGCTTCCACTTACGTCTGGGTGTCAACAGCAGAGTCTGCTTTGTGACTGTGCTGTTTACTCAGCGTGGGCAAGGGCCTAACTTTCTCTCTGTCTTTCTGAGGCGTGTGTGGGTGTGCTTGTGGGGGTTGGGTTACTGTGTGTGAGTTTTTTTCAAGTGGGGTTATCTTGGGTTTAAAGTAAGGTTTTAGATGGAGGGAGGGCGGGGGTGTCAGCGGGGGGTGAAGGCTGTGTATGTGGAGCTCTGGGACAAGTTAATCTGGTGGTGTTCTGAGTGACAGGTGAAGTGGATCCTCTTCAGCCTCTCTCTCTCTCTCTCTGTCTCTCTCTCTCTCTCCTCTCTCTCTCTCTCATTTAGTCAGACAAGTCCTCTGGCATCGTGAACCAAACACTTTCCCAGCGAGACGGCTTCGCGTCAGGCTTCAGGTTGTCGAACATCACGCGTCACCCCCGACAACGCTTGGCTTCGAGTCTGATGGGGAGGGGGGGGGGAAACCCCTCCATCTGCACTCCTCGTCTCTCCATCTGCCGACTCTCTCCATCATCGTTGTCTCAGTGATTGTACTTGTTTACCTTGGCCCCGAGGTCGCGGTGAGGCTGTGAGGACGAGGAGAAGCATCTTTCTCAATACCAGACGGAGAGACAGCAGAGCACCACCGAGAAGCACCGGCTAAACTAGAAAACACAAGATGAAAACAAACGGCGTTCGGTCCGACAGCGTATCGATGAGAGCGTCTGACTCCAGAGAAAGATGACACCCCACCCACCTCTGCTGTTTGAGTCGGTTTCTCTCCGGAGCAGACTCGATGGAGATTGATGTTCTTATTAACTCCAGGCCCTCTCCCAGATAACTCATTAAAACGACAGTGTTCTCTGCGTGGGGCTTACGGGGGCGTGTGGGGCTTGTCCATCACGAATTATCAATAAATAATCCGAAAAGTGAGAGAAAGAGAGAGAGAAAGAGAAAGGGGGAGAGAGAGGGGGAGAGAGGGAGAGAGAGGGAGAGAGAGGGAGAGGGAGAGAGGGTGGCTAGGGAGAGAGGGGGAGAGGGGGAGATTGGAGAGACAGTGGGGGGGGTTCTAAGGGTGGAATTCTGGAGGCGTTTCATGTTGTCAAAAGTTTTTTTCCTCTCTTTCGCTTTGTTTAGTTTAACTGACGCTTCACAAAGGAATCCAGGATTGATTGATGATGACGGCGGGGTAACCTGAGATGTGAACGTCTAGTGTGTCTGACGCTGTCATCATCATCACACGCCCCTCCAGGTCTGACCCCGCCCCTCACCCAGACGCTCCGTGCCCCGTGACTCCATCACTCACACACCCACATGTCACATGTCAGCGCCACGGAGACAGACGCACTCTCATCTCCCGTCACTCACAGACCCCAGACTGCTCGCACAAACTCGGAGCGAGCTGGAAAAAGTTTTTCCCGGTGGATGTGTTTAACTAAAGTTTGTGTTGTGTAATGTCAGGCAGATGTGTGTGTGTGTGTGTGTGTGGTAGAACAGGGTTATTCTGTTAGTTCAGCTTTCCCATCTTAACTCCCACGGTGAGAGAAAGCTGCTGACTGTCACAGTTCCTCACAGCTCAGGGAGCCGGTCGCGCGACAAACGCGCAGCGCGCGCACACACACACACACACACGCGTACGTGCGCCAACACCTACACACACACACACACACACACACACGCGTACGTGCACCAACACCTACACACACACACACACACACACACACACACACACACGCGTACGTGCACCAACACCTACACACACACACACACACACACACACCTACACACACCAGGTAGGCTTGACATGAAGTCTTGGTCTGCTGCCAGCTCTTGTGATGCCATGGCGACTGCCAACAACCAATCATCACCCTTTTCACCTGCCTGTGGCTTGGCAGTTCATCATTTACTGCTCTGCTGTAAAAGTGTCAGAAAATGAGTAGCTGGCAATGAACCCTGAATGGAGTGAGCCGTGATGTTGGCATCAGTGGTGGCCAGATACAGTTTGTCTCACTGCGACACATACTCTCTCTCTCTCTCTCCTCTCTCTCTCTCTCTCTCTCCTCTCTCTCCTCTCTCTCTCTCTCTCCTCTCTCCTCTCTCCTCTCTCTCTCTGCCTCTCTCTGTCTCTCTCCTCTCGATCTCTCTCTCCTCTACTCCTCTCTCTCTCTGTCTCTCTCTCCTCTCTCTCTCTCTCTGTCTCTCTCTCTCTCAGTGGTGATACAGCCAGATACAGTCTGTCTCTCTGCGACACACACACACACACACACACACACCTTGTGGGGCAGCCAGCCATACGTCTCCAGCTGGCTCTGTGATCAGTTCAGTTCAAGGTAGATCAAGTTCTTTAATAGGATTCATCCTATCCTGGATCATCATGTGACTCGAGGACCTACGTCGTCAGATCTCCTCTGTAGTGTGTGTGTGTGTGTGTGCGGTCCTCCGTGGTGTGTGTGTGTGTGTGTGCGGTCCTCCGTGGTGTGTGTGTGTGTGCGGTCCTCCGTGGTGTGTGTGTGTGTGTGTGCGGTCCTCCGTGGTGTGTGTGTGTGTGTGAGCGGTCCTCCGTGGTGTGTGTGTGTGTGTGTGCGGTCCTCCGTGGTGTGTGTGTGTGTGTGTGTGTGTGCGGTCCTCCGTGGTGTGTGTGTGTGTGTGTGTGCGGTCCTCCGTGGTGTGTGTGTGTGTGTGTGCGGTCCTCCGTGGTGTGTGTGTGTGTGTGTGTGTGTGCGGTCCTCCGTGGTGTGTGTGTGTGTGTGTGTGTGCGGTCCTCCGTGGTGTGTGTGCGTGGCCCAGCGAGCTGGGAGGATGTGGGCGAGAGACGGTGAGGTTCGTGACCCTCTGGCCTCCACACGCTGAGGGTTCCCTGGTCTAGCAGGCTCGTGTGTGGCGTCTACTACACGTGTTTACACTCGGCGTGGACGAGATCCTCGTCCATGTTTGTGGTGGGGGGGTGGGGAGGGGGGAGTATGTTGGGAGGGGGTGGGGGAGGAGGAGGAGGAGGAGGAGGAGGAGGAGGAGGAGGAGGAGGAGGAGGATGGAGGAGGAGGAGGAGGGAGGGCGTCCAGTCTGACAACCATGTGCCAGTCGGCCTCAGTGTCATGGCGCCTACACGCACCTGGGGTGGACTGGTAGGTGAGAGAGAGAGAGAGAGAGAGAGAGGGAGAGGGTGAGGGTGTACGTGTGTGTGTCAGAGAGGGGGATGAGGGAGACAGGGGGTGTACGTGTGGAACTCACAGGCACAAACTCCACGCCTCTCCTTGGTCCTGGAAGGGAGGGGGGATGGAGGGAGAGGGGGGAGGAGGAGAAGGAGGGAGGGGGGTGGGGGCACGCCTAGCGGAGGCTGCCAATCCCATCAGCCCCTGTCACTCCTCTCCAGCCTTTCAGGGCTCAGGTTACCTCCTCCACTTAGCTCAAGAGCTGCTGCTGTCCAGACATGAGTCCTGCCACGCTCTGCCTCTTAGCAGCGCTGTGTGTCCTGTGTCCACCACACTCACACACACACTCACACACACACTCTCTCACACACACACACACACACACACACACACACGCACACACCACACTCGCACACACACACACACTCTCTCACACACACACACACACACACACTCACACACACCACGCACACACACACACACTCTCACACACACACTCTCACTCACATACTCTCACTCACACACACACTCTCATTCACACACATGACAGATGGTTGACCGCAAGACGTTTGTGCCCCCCTGGAAGAAGGAAAACTTCTCACCACACACACAC
>CAEFZP010004567.1:7500-10000 GCA_903064625.1 Mallotus villosus | reverse complement strand
GTGTGTGGTGAGTGGGTGCTGTGTGTGTGTGATCTGTGTGATGTGGGTGTGTGTGATGTGTGGTGTGGTGATGTGTGTGATGTGTGTGTGATATGTGGTGGTATGTGTGTGTGTGTGTGTGTGTCTGTGTGATCTGTGTGTGATGCTGTGCGAGTGTGTGTGTGTGTGTGTGTGTGATATGGTGATGTGGGTGTGTGAGTATGTGTGTGTGTGCTATGTGTGATGTGGTGTGTGACTGTGTGTGTGATGTGTGTGTGGTGCTGTGTGAGGGTGCGGGTGTGTTGTGTGATGTGGCTGGGGTGTGTTGAGTGTATAGTGTGTTGTGTGCATTGGTGTGCTGTGTGTGTGCTATGTGTGTTATGTGTGTGCTGTGGTGTGTGCTCTGTGTGTGCTCTGTGTGAGTGCTGTGTGCGCTGTGTGTGTGTGCTCTGTGTGCTCTGGTGTGCTGTGTGCGCTGTGTGTGTGTGCTCTGTGTGCTCGTGGTGTGTGCTCTGTGTGCTCTGTGTGTGCTGTGTGCGCTGTGTGTGTGTGCTGTGTGTGCAGGAAGGCTATCCCTCACGTGATTGATAAATAATAGTCTTCGCTCACCACGGTAACGAGGGGAGGAACGTGACGGGCAGAGAGAAAACCATGAACACATTGTTCCACTCCGCGCACGTCCAGCCTTCCAACATGACAGCATCTCCATCGATAGCTCCTCACTCTGCGTCAAGGGAGAGGCTGCAGTTCAAATGTGATTCATTATTTTATTATCTTAGGATACTTGTCATCTAATTAACAAATGAGCTTACAGGGATTTGAACTACAAGCTCTTAGGAAACCTGACAAGAATGGATCTTCTTGTTGTGTACTCAAGAGCCTACAAACAGTTGTTACAGTTGGTGTGTGTGTGTGTGGTGCGTGTGGTATGTGTGTGTGTGGGGTTGGGGACAGGGGAGCCTAGGGACTAGTCTCACCCCGCCCGTCCAGCAGTCTCACCCTCACCCTCACCCGTCCAGACACCAGTCTCACCCTCGGCCGTCCGGACACCAGTCTCACCCTCGTCCATCCAGACACCAGTCTCACCCTCACCCCTCCAGACACCAGTCTCACTCTCGTCCAGACACCAGTCTCACCCTCACCCTCACACGTCCAGACACCAGTCTCACCCTCAACCTGTCCAGACACCAGTCTCACCCTCGTCCGTCCAGACACCAGTCTCACCCTCACCCCTCCAGACACCAGTCTCACTCTCGTCCAGACACCAGTCTCACCCTCGCCCCTCCAGACCCCAGTCTCCACCCTCACCCCTCCAGACAACAGTCTCACCTCGCCCCTCCAGCACCAGTCTCACCCTCACCCGTCCAGACACACAGTCTCACCCTCACCCGTCCAGACACCAGTCTCACCCTCACCCGTCCAGACACCAGTCTCACCCTCACCCCTCCAGACACCAGTCTCACCCTCACCCCTCCAGACACCAGTCTCACCCTCGCCCCTCCAGACACCAGTCTCACCCTCGCCCCTCCAGACACCAGTCTCACCCTCACCCGTCCGGACACCAGTCTCACCCTCGCCCCTCCAGACACAGTCTCACCCTCGCCCGCCCAGGACACCAGTCTCACCCTCGCCCGTCCAGACACCAGTCTCCACCCTCGCCCGCCCAGACACCAGTCTCACCCTCGGCCGTCCAGACACCAGTTTCACCCTCGCCCCTCCAGACACCAGTCTCACCCTCACCCGTCCGGACACCAGTCTCACCCTCGGCCGTCCAGACACCAGTCTCACCCTCGCCCCTCCAGACACCAGTCTCACCCTCACCCGTCCAGACACCCAGTCTCAACCCTCGCCCCTCCAGACACCAGTCTCACCCTCACCCGTCCGGACACCAGTCTCACCCTCGGCCGTCCAGACACCAGTCTCACCCTCGTCCGTCCAGACAACAGTCTCACCCTCGCCCATCCAGACACCAGTCTCACCCTCACCCGTCCGGACACCAGTCTCACCCTCGCCCGTCCGGACACCAGTCTCACCCTCGCCCCTCCAGACACCAGTCTCACCCTCACCCGTCCAGACACCAGTCTCACCCTCACCTGTCCAGACACCAGTCTCACCCTCGCCTGTCCAGACACCAGTCTCACCTCACCCGCCCAGACACCAGTCTCACCCTCACCCGCCCAGACACCAGTCTCACCCTCGCCTGTCCAGACAGCAGTCTCACCCTCACCCGCCCAGACACCAGTCCTCACCCTCGCCTGTCAGACACCAGTCTCACCCTCACCCGCCCAGACACCAGTCTCACCCTCACCCGCCCAGACACCAGTCTCACCCTCGCCTGTCCAGACAGCAGTCTCACCCTCACCTGTCCAGGACACCAGTCTCACCCTCGCCCCTCCAGACACCAGTCTCACCCTCGCCTGTCCAGACACCAGTCTCACCCTCACCCGTCCAGACACCAGTCTCACCCTCGCCCGTCCGGGACACCAGTCTCACCCTCACCCGTCCAGACACCAGTCTCACC
>CAEFZP010004567.1:0-2500 GCA_903064625.1 Mallotus villosus | reverse complement strand
CTCCCTCTCCCTCTCCCCTCTCCTCTCCCTCTCCCTCTCCCCCCTCCCTCTCCCTCTCCCTCTCTCTCTCCCCCGTCGCGTGAAATACGACGCACGGAGACGTAAATGTCACGCAGCTCGCTGTTCCGAGCGCCTCTGATTAACCCTCGCCTCGTCCCACCTGTCCGCGGAGCATCCCCTCGTCCTCGCCCATCTGAGCGTCTTGAAGCCGTTAGCGACGTGGCGCTGGAACACTTTCATCTTCCATATCAAACAGCTGGCAGCGCCCCAGAGGGAGAGTAACCCGACGAGGTACTGAGGCAGCGAGAGGAGGCGAGGTACTGAGGCAGAGAGAGGAGGCGAGGTACTGAGGCAGCGAGAGGAGCGAGTACTGAGGCAGCGAGAGGAGGCGAGGTACTGAGGCAGAGAGAGGAGGCGAGGTACTGAGGCAGAGAGAGGAGGCGAGGTACTGAGGCAGCGAGAGGAGGCGAGGTACTGAGGCAGAGAGAGGAGGCGAGTACTGAGGCAGAGAGAGGAGGCGAGGTATTGAGGCAGAGAGAGGAGGCGAGGTATTGAGGCAGAGAGAGAGGCGAGGTACTGATGCGAGAGAGGAGGCGAGGTACTGAGGCAGCGAGAGAGGCGAGGTACTGAGCAGAGAGAGGAGCGAGGTACTGAGGCAGCGAGAGGAGGCGAGGTACTGAGGCAGAGAGAGGAGGCGAGGTACTGAGGCAGCGAGAGGAGGCGAGGTACTGAGGCAGAGAGAGGAGGCGAGGTATTGAGGCAGAGAGAGGAGGCGAGGTACTGAGGCAGAAGAGGAGGCGAGGTACTGAGGCAGAGAGAGGAGGCGAGGTACTGAGGCAGAGAGAGGAGGCGAGGTACTGAGGCAGAGAGAGGAGGCGAGGTACTGAGGCAGAGAGAGGAGGCGAGGTACTGAGGCAGAGAGAGGAGGCGAGGTACTGAGGCAGCGAGAGGAGGCGAGGTACTGAGGCAGAGAGAGGAGGCGAGGTACTGAGGCAGAGAGAGGAGGCGAGGGCGGCCGGGCGGGCCCCAAGTGGCCGTGCGCGGAAGGTCGGGAAGGTCGGAAAGATTACCGGTCTAATCCGATCGTGAGGCTGATCACCCCAGTCTGACCACTAGGACCACTGCCCCCTGGCCCTGCCCTGCCCCTTTCTATCATGGTCTGAGAACCAGAACCAGCCTCAGCCCCTCCAGGGTCCTGCCCGGGGCCCTCTGCCTGGGGCCCTCTGCCCGGGGCCCTCTGCCTGGGGCCCTGTTCCTCGGCGCGTGGTACCGTGTGAACCAGGTGATTTATCACCTGTTTGTCCGAGGAGCCGTGCGAGTGGTTCCTGGGCTGACGTGCGGAGGGAGCATCTGGGAGCGGGGGGGGTTAATTGAGGGCGATTAGGTGATTAATAGGCGTGTTTGAAGTGAAAACACAAACAGAACGGCTTCTGTAACTGACTGAATATTTCGGGAGGGGAAAATCGTCCTTGGTGGGTGGAGGAGTGTGGTGTGTGAGGTAGGAGGAAGGTGGAGTGTGTGAGCTAGGCTCTCAGCAGGAGACAAATGCAATCATTTATTTGTGTGTGCGTGTGTGAGTGTGTGTGAGTGTGTGTGAGTTTTGTGCGTGTGTGAGTGTGTGCGTGTGTGTGTGGTGTGTGCGTTTGTGCGTGTGTGCGTGTGTGTGTGTGTGTGTGTGTGTGTGAGGCTAGCAGAGCAGGTTCCACACCCACAGGTGTGGTGAGGGAGGTGGGAGCCTGTTCGAGACTGATGGCAGCGGGGAAATTAATCTGTGTGTGTGCGCTGAGGGGGAAATGGTAATATTGACACGAGTCTCGCTGCTATAAAGAGCTTCTGTTTCTACAGCACTCCATTCTCAGTTTACACGCCCCAGCTTAATATGGCTGTGACGTGTGTGTGTGTGTGTGTGTGACGTGTGTGTGTGTGTGTGTGTGTGTGTGTGTGTGTGTGTGACGTGCGTGACGTGTGTGACGTGTGTGACGTGTGTGACGTGTGTGTGTGTGTGTGTGTGTGTGTGTGTGTGTGATTTCCTGAAGGCATTACTCATGATCATTACAAATACAGAAAATTTGGTATCTATTAATACTTTTGGATGTTTATAATTCCATTTGTAGGGTAATAACTTAATCAAATCATACAAAATGCTTTTGCATTTGGCATTGCATAATTATATATTTGAGTACAGTCACGTTAGTGTTGCAACATCCCCATTCCATCAAAGTGAATTAAGTGTCATCATAAAACAACGACCGATTTAACGGGTATATAATAATGTGCTTTATAACAAAAGAAACATCTGTACAACATATGTTTACTATAATTTCATATTAATTATCACGTTAGCAAGCCTGGTTTCAGAAGTAGCATAACATACAATATAGTGAGACAAAAGGGTGAACATAATTACATCATGAAGTCATTTAAGAATTGGATGTGGTGCCGATCAACTCTGGAAGCGTGTAAAGAGAAGAAAAGCAAGCGAAAAAGAGACGGAAAAGCG
>CAEFZP010004566.1:0-54849 GCA_903064625.1 Mallotus villosus | reverse complement strand
CTTCAGCATCCCCTCCATCCCTCCCTCGCGTAATCTCCCATAGTCCGCCCCCTCCACCCGCCGATCCATGAAGCCAGTTAAATAAGAAATCGAAGCGATTGGAGGGGAGGGGGTTGGGGTGATGTGGGTTGGGAGGGGGATAAAGAGATGAGGGACAGATGAGGGGGGGTTTGAACGCCCGAGCAGATGGGGAAAATCACCCTTCGTGCTGGCGACGTCTAACACGTCCCGACCGCAATCGAACTTCGAACACACACGGTTCACTTTGGCATCCACCGAATGACGTAAGCGTCGGGCAGGCAGCCCCTATGTTGGTGTGGATGTGTCGTCCGATGACTGTAGATGTGCTTCAGGCCTGTTAGCTGATAGCACTGGAGTGGATGATGGTTTCGAGGTTTCCTCTGGGAAAAATCGACCACAACCCGTATGTATACAACATGGTGTGATTGTGTGGGTGGGTGTGGGCGTGTGTGTGGGTGAGTTTGTTTGTATGCGTGTGTGTTCCACTTTCTTGCCTGACCGTATGCTTTTAGTGGATCGGTAATGGGGACTGGGAGAGCGAACTTGGTAGGGGGAGGGCGAATATATCAGACACAAACCTTTTGAACTACCAGAGAGAACTCCCTTTGGGGCTAGGAAACTGTCTCCGCACACACACACACACACACCACAAGCACCCACACACACAAACAAGCGCCCGTGAGCAAACATCTGTGTGCGAGAGAGCATGAACGCACACACACACACACACACCCACGGAAGGGGGCGGAGATCCCTGCACGGCCACACACTCTTACCTTTCAGCAGCGCAGTGAGGATGGCCAGATCGATGTCCTGGTGACCCTCAGAGCCCATACGAAATACCGTTATCTGAGAGAGAGAGAGAAAGAGAGAGAGAGAGAGAGAGAGACGGAAATAGAGAGAGGGAGAGAGAGAGAGTTCGAGAGGCAAAGAGAGAGGCAAAGACGGAGAGAAGGAGAGCGGGGAGAGAGAGAGGGAAACACACCATCATCATCATACATCCTTCTATCATTTCACGAGACGTCATCGTAACTAAACGGCTCCTTCGTGTCGTCGCTTTGCCAAACGAACGCATCGAGGCTTCGAGTGTCGAGTCTCTCATTCACCTCGTAACTATTCCACAGTACGGGGGATTACACAGGAGGTAGCATCTGAAGTGGTAAGCTGGTGACTGGAGCTTAGAGGAAAGGAGAAGTGAGGACGAGAGGAAGAGAGGAAGAGAGGAAAATGGGGACAGGGGTGGAGGGGTGAAGGAGAAGGAGAGCAGGAGACACCCGGGGCATCATTCCTCCCGCTCACTTTGGAAAGTGTCGGATAAAAAACCGCCCAGCTGCACAGCAGGCGCCCGGCAGGGAGGAGCTGAAGGAGCAGCGAGAGCGAGAGTCGCCGAAGAGGAGAGATGGAGGCACCCAACCTGCCAGAGCACTGCAGCAACTGGAGAAGCTCTGGGACTGAGCTGCACGGCACACCGAGGAGAGGGGAGAGCGACTTAGAGGAGAGAGAGCGGGAGAATAGGACGGAGAGAGGGAGAGAGGGGGAGGAGAGAAGAGAGAGAGAACGAGAGAGAGAGATAGAGAGATGAGAAGAGAGGGAGGAGGACTGAAGAGAACGAGGGATAGCTGCGCTCGACGCGCGCTAGCGCTAGTTCGCGCGCTGTGTGTCTGCAGCAATGCTAGCGAGCGCGTAGCTCTCGAAGAGCTACAGGGGGGTGGGAGGCTAGCGACCTTAGTGGTAGAGCGCGAGAGAGCGGTTTGCAGCTGCAGAGAATGCGGGAGCAGCTAGGTGAGGAGGAAGGCATGGTGGTGGGTGTGAAATAAGGAGGAACTCTGCAGGTCCTGCCCATTTTTGTCGCATGGCGGCATGCGTGTGTGCGCGAAGGGCACCTTGACGAGCCACACGCGAGAGACGCGCGTACCGTACGCATGTTCCGGAACAGCCCCAGGGTCATAAACCCGTCGCTCTAATGCCTCCATCCCACTCTCCCTCCTCCTCCTCCACACGGTTCCATCATTCCCCATCCCATATCCAGAGCCATTTACCCCATACATTTGGCCGAGCGACCACCATTCTTTCTCACCATCCCTTTCCTCCTCTCTCGGCTCCATGCAAACCCATTTTACACTTCAAAAGGGGGAGTGGTGTTGATTCAATTGAATAATTCAGCGGAGGTGATTATCTACACGTTCCCTTAGGTATTATTTTTGCGCAAGCACAAGATGACGGCCGTTATCCCTCCAGAATTGGTCTATGTTCTCTGGGGGCTGGCCGTAGGATGATTTAAGACCTTGTGTGCCCCTTTCGAGTGTGTGTGGTAGCATTCCTAATTGAGAGTGTGTGTGTGGGGGAACTTGGTAGGTAGGTAGGTGTCTATATACATGTAATGGAAAAGCCTTTCTCCAGGTGAAACTGCAGAGTAATGGGATGTGATGGAATCGATCCAGGTCTTCATCGGCTGCATGTGGACAGACTGAACAATGATGCAGAGTGGTGTGTGTCTGGTAGTAAATGTGTGTGTTTTGGATCTCTGTGTTGGAGTGTGTGTGTGAACCTGGATGTGTGCGTGCGTGAGAGAGTGATCAGAGGAGACTGGCAGAGGTGGATTGAGCAAGGACTGTTTATGATGACCTTGTGTGTTTGTGTGTGTGTGTGTGTTGTGTGTGTGTGTGTGTGGTGTGGCTACGTGCGAGTGTGTGTGTGGCAGGCTGTGGCTAATATACAGAGCCTCTTTCCTGCACCGCCAATTCGACATGAAACCAAAATCAGCCACATGCACAACAAACATCATTTCATCACTGTGTGCATATTTACGTATGTTGTGTGTGGTGTGAGGGCACAAACTCTTTGCGAAAGGTTAATGTATACCAAGCTGCAAGGCAAACAAGGTCTGCATCACATCATGATTACACAATCAATGTCTGTTTGTGTGTGCGCATGTGTGTGTGTGTGTGCGTGTGTGTGTGTGTGTGTGTGCGTGGAGCGCTGACCTTTATGCCACACAATCAGTCCAAGCCGCTTTGATGGACACCGGACTAATCACGACTGTTAAGATCCCCAGACTGAGAATCACCACGCCACCCTGCCCACACGCCCACGCCCCCGCGCCACTCCCTCCCCCCTCTCCCTCCCTGCCGAAACACATCAGCCCCCCGCACTCTCCTCCCCCTCCCTCCCCTCCCCCCCCTCCCTCCCTCCCTCTCCCTCCCTCCCTCCCTCCCTCCCTCCCTCCCTCGTCCAGACAGTAATGATGATAGATTCTGGGGGGACGGGGGGGAGAGCGGAGGATGATCGTATGCAGCTAAAGCGATTGTACTGTGGCTCGCCCCATCCCCAAGGTGACCCTGCGGAGCTACGCTAGTTAGCACGGCCCGGCTAGCCCACGGTCGATGGATTGCTCCATCTCAGGGGGATTGTGTTTTAGAGGGCTTTGGGTGAGTAAATGCTGGGATATAAATGAGGAATGTCTCCCACGGGCGCCCAGCCTTCAGTACACTGCAGTAACCCACTGGGAGAGCTGGGCCGGAGTGCTGCTTTGCTACTTTAAACGGTACACGTGCGCTTCTCGGCGCCGTCTCCATGTTTGTTGGCAGAGCTGAGGGGCGGAGCCGGCGATGTTTATGAGACGCTCCGTCACGTGCTGCCGAGCGAGGCGCGACGGTCCGTCGTCCTCGTCACCGACACGTGTCACTTTTAAATGGCTGGAGAGAGGGGAGTTGAGGGAGTGGGGGGTGGCCGTTTGTCCATCCCTCTCTACTGCACTGAGCGGTAATAGGCAAAGGGAGAAAGGGTGGAGAATAACAAGAGGAGAGAGAGAGAGAGAGAGAGAGAGAGAGACAGAGCGAGAGAGAGACAGAGCGAGAGAAAGAGAGGGAGAGTGGCGGGAAAGAAAGAAAGTTTGAGAGAGAGAGAGAGAGAGAGAGAGCAGAGAGAGAGAGAGAGAGAGAGAATGAGAGATAATGAGAGATAATGAGAGAGAAGGATAGAGAGGGAGGGAGGGCGAGAGAGAGCGAAAGGATTCCGTTTGATCATGTGTTAGTGCATATTAAAACACTTGATGTGCTCTGGGATCAAGAGATATGCTCTTCACGCCCAAGTGGCTGGAGCGGACTGGAAGGCATTCATCTTCATTTAGTCGGAAAAGGTTCTCGCTGCACACACACACACACACACACACACACACACACACACACACACACCACACACACACACACTCGTCCTGTGGAAAACCCTGCACTCGAAATCCCCTGTCACTCCCCAGTCCCCACCAGGAGTGGCCCGGAGTATTGCAGAACCTAACAATGTAATATCTGGCAACCTTTCAACGTGTCTGCATGTCTGCCTGCCTGCACACCTGTCTGCCCGTCTGCCCACTGTTCATCACTGGATTGGCACACTGCCTATCTGTGTGCCCATAGGACTTGGCTTTCTTGATGCAACATAATACCATTCCCTGTAACAAAGACAACCAAAACAACGGCTAAAGTAGAGTAGAAACTGTAGCAAACCAGTCTGAAGTTTCCCTGAAGTTGCTTCCCCCATTGCTCTTTTTTGATCTCTTTCTCTTCCCCTCCTGTGGTTATTCCTCATGAGCGAGGCGGGGTAACATATCGCACTCGCGGTTCATCTTTAATCATTAATGGGAATTAAACATATAAGACGTATTCGGCTCTGAATTATTCATCTGAGAAGGCTGCCAGGACACTTATCCCACGCGCGCACACACACACACACCACACACACACACACACACACACACACACACACACACACACACACTGCTCCTCCACACAGTCCAGAGGAGGAAAGAAATCCGTGTTCCGGAGTGTTCCGCTGTGATGAGGAGAGATGCAGAGCGATGCTTCTCACCAGACAGAGAGTACAGGGATACAGGACGCCCTCTCCGTTTTAAAGACCTCTCTCTCTCCTCCCCCCCTCTCTCTCTCCCTCCCGACTCGGGGTGGAGGAGGGGAGGAGGGGAGGAGGGGAGGAGGAGGGTTGGACGGGTGGGGAGGTGGGGTAGTGTTTCTTCTTCTCCCCGGTGGGGCTGCGCTCCTCTGGTATCACAGTTACGACAGAAAAGAACGGAACTCATGTGAGATCCGTCCGACTCGGAGCTGAGCCAGTAGGATTGAGGTGTGGCGCGAGCACACACGCCGAAACACACACACGCCGAAACACACACACACCATCACACAGTCTTCTATAAGGTGGAGGAACCCAAGTTAGGCGCGTGGGAGCAGAGTTCTGAAAGAACCCCGCAAAGTCTGTCTGAAACAGGGAGGGAGTGGGGGGGGTCTGTGGGGAACGTGGACCTGCGCTGAGAGGGACCGCGTCTCAGCCAGAGGGAGCCTCGTTACTCAGGCAACCCCCCCCGGCTGCCGGGCAAACAACATCAACCAGCGCAGTACATGATCATCCCCATGGCTTTTCGGCGTCTCATGTCTCTATTTAAATGTGCCCGCCCCCTCTCACTGCGGGAGAGGGCAAAACACTTTGTGGCAGTGTCGAGAAAGTGCCGACCTTCACTCTTCTTACAGTGATGCCATCCTTCACACTTCTTTAGGTCGTCTAAGCGGTTAGGAAAGTCGTTGTCGTCTCCCGAACTGGGACAACGACTGTATTGACTTGATGTACAGTACAGGAGGAAACTCTGAACAGTTACAGTCCATCTGTCCCCCCTTGTCCACTTCTCATTGGCTCTGCCGAGCGCTGATGTTCGTGCGGCAGCCTATGAAAGCCAGCTCTCCCCCCCCCTCTTCCTGTAGCACAGCGGTGGTGAAGCAGAGGGGAGGTCTCTAGTGAATCTGTTTGTGTGGGCTCGACAGCTGTTTCTCACGGCTTGGCTCGTCGTTCTGGAGTCCCCTCCATCCAAACACCCATCAGTTATCGTAGGAAATCCCACCCATCCCACACACACACACACACACACACACAACTCTCGAAGCAATCCACCTACACACACTCTACAGCCATGACCTAGAAATACGCACTGGGTGGGAAAGACATATTTGTGTGTGTGTCTCTGAGGTGTGTGTGTGTGTGTAGGGCGTAGGGTCTGGGTGTTCACGCATGTGTCTGTTTATCCCGGGTGGCATGCGTTGGCGTGTGCGTTTGCGCGTCGCACCAGATATACATTTACCCGTGTTGTGCTACATATAGTAGCGTGCAAATGTAGGCCACAGGCGTGACGTGGGAGTCCACCGGAAAAAAACAACTGACGACAAGGAACGCAAACGAGCTGAAGAATCCTATTCACACACAACCAGGGAACGACAACGTAAACACAGCAGAGAGTGTAAACACACGTGGGGGCTCATTAAAGAGCGACATTAACTCCGAGGAAAGGAAAAACGGCAAGCGCACACCGTCAGCTGAAACAGCACTTCTGTTTGGTCGCTGTGAGGCTAGGGGAACGACATAAGAGCCTGTTCATATTTTCCCTCCTCAGTCATGACATCGTGTATATTAAGTTTGTTCCGCGGTTGGAGGCGAGCGCGGTCGACCGGAAAATGAAGTAACGTTTGATGCCTGGTGCAAGTGTGTGTGTGTGTGTGTGACCACGTCTCGTCTGTGTGTGTGTGTGTGTGTGTATAGGTGTTGTCTCTGTGTGCGCCCGTCCTTTCGTGCACTCATCTCCGTGTGAACGTATCGCGCGGCGTCTATGCGTTGCTTCTCAGTACTCGATGATTACAATGTGATTACCGTCATCATCCACTTACAGTAACAGAATGAGCCTGGGCCTGTCGCCCTCTCGCTCACCAGGGCTGCTGTGTTAATGACACACTGTACGGACGACACGTGCGCGTTTATAAGTGGCACGTCTCCAATCTGGGGGATAAGTATGATAATCAGGGTGCTCGTTTCTGATAGGCTGAGGCTGATGGCGTGAGACCCTGGCAGCTCGCGTGGACAGGGTCACCGGTGTGGGTGACGTGTGAGAGAGAGAGAGAGAGAGAGAGAGAGAGAGATAGAGAGAGAGAGAGGGAAGAGGAGAGAGAGGAGATAGAGAGAGAGAGAGAGAGAGGGGAGAGAGAGGGAGGAGAGAGAGAGAGAGAGAGAGGAGAGAGAGAGAGAGAGAGAGAGAGATCGTTCCGGGGTCCTCGCAAAAGCACCAAAGCGCGACAGGAGGGACCCAGCATTTAAAAACCCTCCCGTCCCTCGGAACACACAGAGAGATGCCAATTGCCCCACTCACCAGCTCCTTCTTCTTCATGCACTCCATGAGGATGATGAAGAGGTGCTGGGCCTGGGTGCGGCTGTACGTGAAGGTCTTCTGGATGGTCACCAGCAGCTGGTCTCTCAGAGACTCGTTTATTATCCTGCCCAGAAGGAGGGAAGGAGGACAGGAGTTTATTAGGAGTTGGGATGACCCGGAGTGGGGTTAGACCCCTTTAGCACAGGACCATCTGTTATTTCTCTCTCTCTCTCTCTTGGATGTAATAGAACCTGGACGAGACAGGGTTCCGGAACAGTCTCTCCCGAGATATGGGATTATTGATTTTACGGACACAAACTCGTTTTGTAAAATTCTGTGATTTTGTTTGTTTGTTTTAGTGGTTTGGTGATGATGGGAACGTGGAGTACTTGTGTTTGTCGTCTCCTCTGCCTCTAAAATGCGTGTCAAGACCAATGCCTCCTCTTAAAAAAACGACAAATCTCATCCGATTCACACCCATGTCTTCAAGAGGGTCGGGGGCGGGGTGATGCCAGCATATTCCCTAACCCTAACATGAACCCTGACCCCAACCCGGTCTGCCACGCACCCTCCCTCCTCCGAGTACTTGTGTCCGAACGCCAGGATGTCGGAGGCGCGCCCGCTGCCGTCGCACACCCACCACGGGCACCGGGGGCGTGTCCCTCAGGTACTCAGCACGATGAGATCACGTGCGCCACTCATGTAGACTCTCAACGCACCCCAGCAGGCACGACCCTTGCGATGCCTGCACCGGGGAGCGAGGGAGAGAAGGAGAGAGAGAGGGAATTGGGTAGGAGAGACGCAGAGACGATAGCGCGGATCCTGGCGGTGGGTGCCGCGAGTGCGGAAGAGCGAGGGTGTGGTGTTTGTGAGAGATTCAGGATGACCGTGTGGTGTGGTCAGGGCAGTCTGATTTGTGTGTGGTGTGTGTTGTTTGATCGCGCGTAGCGCGAGTTGCGCTCGCACCGATGAAGACAACATACGGAGAACCGCCATCAGTCATGGATTCCTCGAGTCGCCCTCTGATACTTGCTTCCGTTCCTTCTTTCACCGTCTTTCGCTTCTTTTCTTTCGTTTTTTTTTTTTTATGATTTTGTGTTGTAGAGCTCCCTAACCTCTCAGGTGAGAAACATGTTTATCCAATCTCACCTTTCAATTAATAGGCCCGGGAAACGCCCTGAGACAGAGCGATGATAGGAGGGAGCGAGGAGCAAGGCCAGATCAAGGTAAGGGGGATGGAAGGAGCGGGGACTGTAAGCGAGAAAGATGGGGGAAAAGGAGGAGTGGGAGTTGGGGGCGTGGCAAGGGTGAAGAGGTAGGATAGGGAGTAGTTGGGGAGAGGAGTAAGAGCGGGTGCAGGTGCTCCCGCCCCTTTCTTTTGGTAGACGACATCTCATTTGTCGGTGAGGCGTTAGGGTCTTGGAGGAGGGAATGGGTGAATTTATGGGTGGTAGAAACGTGTGTAATAGGGCGTCTTCCTTTTATTTGGTAAATGCCTGGGTAGCCGGGTTTGTGGCATTTGTAAACAATAATGGAAAGTGTGTGTAGGTGGGAAGGGGGTCATTAAAAACTTTTGACAGGTGGGGCTGGAGTTGGTGTGGACTCGTACCGTGAGGAGCCAGGGCATGAGCTTTCCTCACACATTATACATATCTAAAGACCTGTCATTGTACTTGACACACACCCTCCTCGTCCTGACTCATCTCTACCCTTCCTACATATGTTTCGCTCTCGAGGCAGATTTCGCGTCTCGGTGGGCTCTGGGTATTGACGGGAATCCTCGACGGCTCGGTCACGTAACGAATCCAGCAGAGCACATAAATAGTAGGGGCGTCTCCGTTCCTCTACCCGGGGTTCTGGATGCGGAGGGAGAAAGTAGTACTTTGTCCGGCGGTTGCCAGTTTCTGCTGAGAGGGAGTAGGGCTTTTCTCGACTTCGGTGTCTCATCGTCTCTGGGCTCCCGTTCTCGTCGGGGGGAGGGGGGTCTCTTCTCGCAGCTCCCGTCGAGACCACATGCTGGATCCTCCCGAGATTGGACTGTTGAGACTCAGACAGGGGTGGTCTTCGCGGTCAGGCGTTCTGCCTGGGAGTACTCACTGGGTGGGGTAGACTCACGGCTCGGGCCGTTCGGGCCTGCTCATCACTCTCTCCGGACTCAGTCGAAAAGTTGGGCCTCCGTGCGGAGCTGCTGGCTCGCTCCTCTTGCGTAAGGAGGACGGCCCTCTCTACCTCCGTCTCGTAGGTGAAGGGGAGGAACGGATGACTTTACTGTGGTCAGAGCAAGGTTGTCCTGAATCGTGTACGCTCTTTCTAGGGCGTGGATACGCACTCCGGAGCCTCTACTCCCCTCCCTTCTCTCTTGCCGCTCTCAATTGCCCCAGGGCCCCCGGCGGGGGGCCCTCGATACAGAGAGACAAAGTATCGGGATAAAGAAAGGTCTCTCGACTTCTCGAGGGGAGGGGGGAGGAAAAAGTCGAGGTGCTACTCGTCTGGTGCGGGGTGCGTGTCGGGGGAGGGAGGGGTGAGAGGGCGTCGGGGCGGGGGCTGTCGTCCGGAACTCGGTAGTCAGGGTCTCGGGAGAGGGGTAGCTGGGGCCAGGTCTCGAGGGGGGGAGTCGGGGGTCCCCCGCCCCGACGCTACTTGGGGTCTCGTGCTGGAGTCTCTCTCCGTCCTGCGGGTGAATCGGGAATCTCCTCTCTGCGCGGCTGCGGGGGTTCCCTCCCTCGGATGCTCTGCCCTCAAGGTCGGCACGCTCCACCACCCTCCCTCCTCCCCCTCTCGGTCTCATCCGTGCTTTTTTTTTTCCCCTCCCTTTCTACTCCCGAGTCCTCGCGTCCCTGGTCCCTCCTTGTCTTTCTCATTTGGCTCTCCCTCTGTTTGGATTGTCGTTCCCAGTCGTCTGCCTCCCTCCGCCCCCCTCCTCCGCCCCCCTCCCTGCCTCGTTCTCTCTCTCCTCCGCTCCGCTCACATGCCGTCAGTGCGGGAGTTGGCAGGTGTGCCCCGAGCCACGAGTCGTGCCTCGCCCACAGGCGCCGTTACGTAAAGACAGACTATTTTAGGGCCCTCGCCGACTTCAAAGGCCGCCACGCCACCCCTCCCCTTTCCCCCGTACGTCCCCGTACGTCACCAGAGTATGACAGGGTGAGTGGGGGTGAGAGGGGGGGGGAGGTTGAGAGGGAGGGGATCCTCGTCTACACGTTGGCCACTGCCAGGGGGAGCAGACTCCTCCTCACACTCACTTCCTCTGGTCTCTCGGCTCGTTTCGAGGGAGTGTGGAAGTAATGCCATCTCCTGTGCGCTCGTGTTCATCCCAATCAGTCGTTCGGGGCCCACACAGAACCTCTCTTCATCAGTAGGTGAGATGTGTGTGTTGGAGTTTCAGCGTGTGCGTGGGTGAGTGTGTGTGCGAGCGAGCGTGAGGGGAGGTGAGAGCACAGCTGGGACATGGCTAATTGGAGAACTCGGAGACACAATCCCACATCTCTCTCTCTCTCTCTCTCTCTCTATCTCTCTCTCTATATATCTCTCTCTCTATCTCTCTCTCTCTCTCTGACTGTCCGATTCTGGCTCAGAGAGCAGGTGCACGATCGTACCCTATATTTGTTTGCACAGTGACGCTATGAGCAGCTCAACGTGCTGTACAGTAATCACTGTACAATGAGGTCACAATGTTAACTGGGCTGTTTAAGCTATTCCTGTATGGAATCTCGACTCTTTAGCATCCTATAGGAAATGCTTGAACACCGTGGGAAAATTGGTCACACAGCGATTATGCTAAATAGGATAAGTTATCAAAGCAGAAAGATGTGATGTACTCCTTATCAGTGGTACAGCGCTCCATCCTATATTTGATTTCTAATGTCCTGAGAGAGGACGATGAGACCCCCACATCTCCCAACGCAGAATGTTGAGACACCGGCTGCCACTCTCGCTGTGTGTCACGTTCCCTAAACTGTACTGTCCCCAGAGCTACCACTGTCCTTGTTGAAGGACACTTGTTGATCTCCCACACACATGTTGTGAAGTCATGCCTGAGCTGGGCTGGTTCCAATACCTCTGCAGCTCTATACTTTCCTTAAGCTGCAGAGGTTCTTTTCTTTTTCTTTCATACAAACTTCTACCTCCCTCCCTTTCTTTCCCTCTTTGTCCGTTTCAAACTGTCTCTTTACATCCAGTGGAGACATGTCAAGGTAACATATCTTCCTCCTCTCTCTCTCTCTCTCTCTCTCTCTCTCTCTCTGTCTCTCTCTCTCTTTTTCTCTCTCTCTTTTTCTCTCATTCTCTCTGATAGGGATTTTGCACAAGGTGCAGACCATGAATAATTCCATCCGAGAAGCTGTGCTCTGTCACATCACGCTTGTGTGTGGTGGCGTCTTCGTAAGTGCTCATGGGATGTTTCACCGGCGAGCCCTCACACTTTGACTACCAATCCACGCAAAGCTTCGCGATGGCTACTGGGTCAGAGAAGAGGAGACCGTAACCGCAGCAACTGGATGTCTCCCCTTCTCCCCCTCTCCCCCTCTCCCCCTCTCTTTCTCAGCTCCTCCCCGCCTCTCTCCTGACACGAGATACCCCCCCCCCACCTCCTCCTTTGCCCACGTCCACGCCCTCACAGGAAGACGACGAGCGAGGGAAGGAGAGGAGGAGGAGGAGGAGGAGGAGGAGGGGCAGACGAAGAGGCGCGCTCACCGACGTCTCACCAGCCAACGACGTCTATCTTTAGTCATCCCGGAAGGGGAGGGGCGGGAGCGAGGGGTGACAGGGACACGTGTCGCTCGCTCTCAAATAGACCTCGTTAGGAGGACCTGCGATGACTCGCCCCTTCGGGGAGCTGCGGGTGTTAGCTCGGGGAGGGGCAGGCGGGGGAGAGAGGAGAGAGAGGAGGGGCGGGTTCTGCTCGACAGTGTGCCGAGGCGGCTTTCACACCGCCACCCCCAGGCGGCGCCGCGCCGAGACTGCGTCAGAACAGCGGGCTCTCCCACACCGGGGGCCTTTCCAGTACGGTTACAGTATAAAGGTCAAGGCGAGGTCAGGCGAATCGATGAGGGATAAAATGACCGTGCCGGCACTTTTGGGAGATGTCCTACGGGGAGATGAACGAGCCCTGAACCTCTACAGCTAAGATTCATGTAAGGAGAGATAACCATAATCCACCTGACCACCAGCCAATCCGTTCCCGCGATGACGTCACTGCCTCGCCTCCATGGACTACCCTCTCTCTAACCCCCCTCGCCTCGCTTCCAGCTCTGCCTCATCGTTATGAACAGAACCACCTGGAGCTGTAGTTCATGTTTTGTGAAAGTGTGTTCTAGAAATCTATCGAAATGTTTTATTCATGTGCTGGTACAGTGTACATACAGTGTTGTCAGTCTAGTGGTGTCACCCTAGTCGTCCCAAGGGCAGAATCCTGCTGGACAGAATTAAACTGACCATGTGAAGCATGTACTTCCACTGCACCGAACTGATTTCCCAGGAGGCCTTCCAGTTGTCGGACGTTATCTTCACACCCGTCGCTCCCTCCCACACACTTCCCACACAGAATGTTGAGACACCGGCTGCCACTCTCGCTGTGTGTCACGTTCCCTAAACTATACCGTCCCCAGAGCTACCACTGTCGTTATTAAAGTCACCTATCTCCCACACACATGTTGTGAAGTCATGCCAGCACTGAGCTGGTTCCAATACCTCTGCAGCTCTATACTTTTTCTTAAGCTGCAGAGGTTCTTTTCTTTTTCTTTTCATACAAACTTCTACCTTCCTCTCTTTCTTTCCCTCTTTGTCCGTCTCTTTACATCTAGTGGAGATATGTCAAGGGTAACATATCTTGTTCCTCTCTATCTACTCGAGATAGCTCTCTACGTCGATCTCGCTATCTGCTGCTAGATCGATCTCTCTCTCTCTCTCTCTCTCTCTCTCTCTCTCTCTGTCTCTCTCTCTCTCTCTCTCTCTCTCTCATCTCTCTCTCTCTCTCTCTCTCTCTCTCCCTCTCTCTCTCTCAGGCCAGTAAGTGCCCACGACTCGTCTTGACAGAATGGCGATGCTTTCAGGGACCTCCACCTCTTTGCCACTCTATCTGCCGTGTTGCCAGGGGAGAGAGAGAGCAGCACTGTTAGAGCTAGCAGACACCGCTCTCTCCTAGGCTTCAAGGCCCAGCCAAGGCTGCCTGTGGGAATGGACTCACTGACACTGTGTCTAGTAGCTGGAGGAGTCTGGAAGGTTACCAGACAGACAGCTGGTCACATACACGGACATGGACAGTGTGGGGGGAGAAGGGATAGACAGCACAGGATAGTGGCATAGTGAGACAAATGCTGTGGAGAGTGATGTGCGTGAGAGCGAGTGTGTGTGCGTGTGCACTTTCTCTGTGGCGTGTTTTTGCTCCACACAGCATCTGGCGGACGTGAGTAGCGTCTGACGTGACGCGCTGGCCGCAGCCACCAGGACCAATTGGCCTGGGCACAGCCCCTGTCTCTGCCCATCTCTGCTGTTTACCCCCAGCTGTCCTTCAGATGTCCCGGTTGGACTCAGACACGCGGGGGTGGGCGGGGGCGGGGGGGGGGTGAGACTGCACCAGAGAAGCCAGGGAACAGGGAACGGCGAGCGGCGAGCAGGCTCGGAGCACGTTCGGACTGTCGTCGCTTCAGGGAGGATGAGAAGAGGATGTTGGAGGTACTTCAAGTTTTTCTTTCCAGACATTTCCAGACCGATTTGACAGGTTCCTGTTCGGAGTGTGTCCAGGGTCGGACTGGCCGTCGGGAGAGTCGGGAGATTTCCCGAACGGACGGTCAAACGGCCGCGGCATAATGCAACAAAAAATAATAAATTAATAATAAAACACGGTCGTGGGGCCGGTCTGCGTTTCTCCGTTTTCAGTCCCAGTCCAGACCTGAGTTTGTCTCACGACACACACACACACACACACACAAACCCAGACACAGTAATGTGTATGGAGGAGTCTCAAGCCACTCGGAAAATAATGTAAGCTCTTTGGGATGAAATGGGCAGGGTTCAAAGACAAAGCCAGGAAGGGTCATGACAAACCATGCAAGAAGCTTGGTAGATGATCCACAGCAGTCTACTAAAGCAAAATGCGATTATCTTAAAAAGAAGGAAAGCCCTTCAAATGACTGATCATCTCTTTCTCTTCTGCCAGGATGTGACGGTGCTGGAACGTTCCGGCATGCCTAGACACAGCTCCGAGCCACCTGCGTCATCATGTCCTTGGCCAGTCAAACAAAAACAATTTTCTCTTCTATTTCTCCTTTCTTTGATATATATATATATATATATATCAAAAAAAGCCGGACCCCAGGCCGTGTCGCTATCCCAGCAGCCTCTCCTGAGAGGCGGCCTGGCCGTGGCCCTCTATTGAGTGTGGACAGGTAATCAAATCCAGTCCCTGTCTGGCAGAGCTGAGGCCTGCTGCACCGCTGAACAGAGACAGCCAAGCGGCCGGCGCTTGCTGCCACCGGAGACAGCGGCGACACAGGCACAGGAAAGTAAGGGTTTAGATTAGACGTCTGTAATCACGAGGCGCGAGGGCAGAGAGAGAGGGGGGAGAGAGAGACGGGGAGAGTAGGAGGGAGAGAGAGAAAGAGAGAGAGCGAGAAGGAGAAGGATGGAAAGGGTAGGAGAGAAAGAGAGAGAGAGAGAGCGAGAGATCGAGAGAGATGAGAGAGAGAGTAGAAAGAGGGGGGGAGGTTGTCGGCCGGTGGAATGGTGACCATGCTGTTAGATGCTGCTATGACGACTAGGCGTCCCTTTGCCTCCCCAGCCCCCTTTCATATGAGCCCAGGCATAGGATGACAAAGGGAAGCCCACTGGTCACGTGACCGGATGGGGGAAAACAGGAAGTCACTCTCTTCCTGCTTCCTGTCGACGCCGGACAGCGCGTGTGGCGGCCATCAGTGACATGACATGGCCCAGAGCGCGGTTTCAAACCACGCCAACAACCCTGGCACGGTCTGGAGGTGAACATGCGAGCGCTCACAACCACAATAGATCAAAGGGGACATGATTCTATGTAGCAGGCGCGTACAAAGCAACGGCTCTGTTCTGCCGTGCCTTCTGAAGAGCTCAGCAGCATAGCGCATTCTGAATGGCAATGTAGGGTATGTCATGTGACACACACATGCAGCTCGGGGTGTTTTATGTCATGTGACACACACATGCAGCTCGGGGTGTTTTATGTCATGTGACACACACATGCAGCTCGGGGTGTTTTATGTCATGTCACACACACATGCAGCTCGGGGTGTTTTATGTCATGTGACACACACATGCAGCTCGGGGTGTTTTATGTCATGTGACACACACATGCAGCTCGGGTGTTTTATGTCATGTCACACACACATGCAGCTCGGGGTGTGTTCGACGGATGAGAAGGTGAGAGGTGGACAGACAATATGCCAGATGATCCCGCCTACCATTTCACTCCGAGGCAGTCCTCCAGAAACGCGATGATTAGAACTACGGCATGGCTTTACAGGAGTGAAAGGGATCGTGTTTGGCCTCTGTGTATTCATGAGCACAGAGGACTTAAACAGACGCAAATGAAAGCTGAGCTCTTCTGTTGATGAACGCTGCCGACAGGTACAATCAATCACAAGTGAGATTTGGTTAAAGAAGACCCACAAAATACACAATTTCTCCGAGTTCATTTTTGCCTATGGGCTGTTAGAAATAATGCAATTTAGGTCTATTTTCAGCCGTAGCAGTGATGTGTGTGTGTTCTGTGCGTGTGTGTGTATTTTGTATTTATGCAAATCCCTTCGGTTCCTTGACTCCGTAATATACTGGAAATAGGAGAGTGAGAAATGCAATATGACAAGGGCCGGGAAAGACAAGCACACACACACACACACTCCCTCTTAAACACACAGCGTCAGATTCAACTGATGTGCTCTTACAATGCCACAATTAGCCGCGGTGTCATTACCGTGTCTGCATAATCAGACTGACCTGCTTCTCTACATGGGCAGCTGTCTGCATGTCTGTGTGTGTGTGTGTGCATGTCTGTGTGTGTGTGTGTGTGTGCATGTCTGTGTGTGTGTGTGTGTGTGTGTGTGTGTGTGTGTGTGCGTGCATGTCTGTGTGTGTGCATGTCTGTGTGTGTGAGCGTAAGAGAGAAAGCGTGTGTGCGTTTACATCCGTTTCCTCAGACAGACCTGCAGGGTTTGTTGGAGGTAAGAAAGAGCAGGTCTGCTAGAGAGAGAAAAGCAGGAAGCTAAAAAAGGAGCGAAGAAGTCTAGAACGGGAAACCACCGCAGGCACAAGTCCCACTGCATTATTCACTGTGGATCCAAAACACTGGCCAAGACGTAACTGGCACAATGTGAACTCAATTAACCTAACTGATCTAATGCACGGAGCTATAAGTGTTTACCAGTACTGAATGTAAGACTGATAATGAACTTGGCTTTAGAATTGGCCCTGGATTGTAATTATCTTACCGTACTTATTACATGACCTAAAACACTACCCAAACTCAGCGACTGGATCTTATGGTTGGTTGAGACTGGGTTCTACAGTAGTAACCTGGCTTCTAATTGGGGAACCCAACGGTGCGACAGTAATATGCTGGCTCCTGATTGTAAATCTCCAGGGTCCTACAGCAGTATGTTGATTTGTGATTGGAGAACCCTGGGGTTCTACAATAGTATGCTGGTTATTGTTCGGTGGAACCCAACGATTCTACACCAGTATGCTGGCTGGTGATTGGAGATCTCCGGTGGATCGACACAGCAGTATGCTGGCTGGTGATTGGAGGACCTCGGCGCGGCGGCTGTAAAGTGTGTGAGGCTCCTCCACTCACGTGTGTTGATCTTCTGCAGGGAGATGTGTTTCTCCAGCTGCCGTCGGAGCTTCACCTCGGCGCCGTACTTCCCCGTGGTGCCGTTGTCAGCCAGGATGAAGTGGGAGTGGAGGCTGTTCAGCACCGTCAGCTTGCTCAAGGGGTTGGACATGGTCTGGTACGGTCGAACCACCTAAAGACCATTAAAAAAAAACACTTAGCGACCGCCGGGTTCAAATAAGCTCTTAGGGGAGGCCGAGAGTGTTTATCACCGGTGCGGTCGGTGAGATTCTTGAGGCTTGACGCGGTGCTGTGTGTGGTGTCATTACTCGGCCCACCTCAAGGCTGTGTTTACGACCCTGCCAGCTCTGCTGACTCAGCGGGCTACATGACAAACCGCGCTATAACGTACCGCAAGTGTGTCGAGGTTATTATGGTGGATGACTAAAGGACACAAGTGTGCAAAACACACACACACAGCTAGACACGCGATACATATACACGGCAGCATCCACACGCTCAGGCACGCGCGCATCCACACACTCGCAGACACACACATACACACACACACACACACACACACACACTGTGTAACTCACGTCTTTGCCCACCAGGTCCTCCTGGTTCTCCACTATGCCCCAGGGGGCGATGCCGATGGTGCAGATCTTTCCCCGAGATTTAGAGGCGTGGTCCTTCAACGCATCGCCCACATGCCGAATCACTCCTGAGATCCAGCGGTCGCGGAAAGAAAGTGTGTGTGTGTGTTTGTGTCAGTGTGTTTGTATGCATTTCAGGGAGGGAGAGAAAGAGAGAGAGACAGTGAGAGAGATGGATGAGGAATAGACCTCGACACGGAGCGCACATATACACAAACACACGAGTAATACACGCTATCTTCAGTCACGCCTGGAGGTCATCTCATTCCATGTCTTGCCCCGACACTCTCTCTCTCCAGCTCTCTCTCTCTGTCCGAAAATCCGTCTGTCCATCAATTATTCACCCTTCCATCTCCTCTCTCTCCTCACACCTCTCTTTCATAGTCTCTTTGCTCTCGCCCCGTGCCAATGTGTCCGTCCAATAATGTGGGGCGCTATCTGTCTGCCAGCTAACAATGTCACTGAGACCTTTTGCAGAGCTTTAGTGTTTTAGAGCCATCAACTACAGACACACACAGGATGCATAAAAACCCTGAAATAAAGCCATAGATGTAGGAGACGTTTCACAGACACACAAACGGACGTCGTGGTCGCCAAGCTCCACCCACCTGTGTTGACCCCGCCCGTGAAGATCCACGCCCCGGTCGTCATGGCAGCCTTGATGAGGCCCTTGCCGAACACCTGCTTGAGTTTGGGCTGCAGCTCGAAGTTCTGGAGCCCTCCGTGGACCGAGATGAGCAGCTTGGGGAGGTCCAGCTGCCACTCCTTGGTCATCAGGTGCAGCAGGAGGTCGGGTTTGGTGTCGTACGACACGCGCACGTACTGCAGCGCACACACACACACACACACAGAGCACGCTCAGAAAGGGGTTTTGAATTGACAGATTAAGAGACACACACCTGTGCCTCCTTCCAATGACATCAGTGCCCTGTTCGACGGAACATTTCAAATGACATTTAAAAGGTCAATAAAACGTTTGAATTCAGTCGGGGTTCGACCACGAGTGGAACAGTCACCATGGCTTTGTTAGAGTGCCCCCCTCCCTGGAACTCGATGGTGCCGAAGGCGTCGGTGGGGCTGAGCTGGGTGTGTTTGCTGATGGACCATTTCTCCGCCAGGCTGTCGTTCTTCGCCAGTCGCTCCGCCTTGTCGTTCTGACTGGTGGAGATGCCCGGGGGCAGCCCCACATGCTGGCCAATCAGACGGCCGCAACAGCACCTGGGGGAGGGGAGGAGAAAAGGTCGAGAGAGAGAGAGAGAGAGGGAGGAGGAGATGGGTGAGGAAGGGGGGAACTAGAGGACAAGGTATCACAGGAAGTGGCAGTTGGTGATAAGGGAAGTGACATATGGAGGATTGTCTTTTCTCTTGTGAGACTTTTCTGGATATCTCTCTCTCTTTTCCTCTGGGTACAATACTTCAAAGACAGTAATTGATATCAATCCATTGAGAACATTAGAGGGATGTATATCACAACTGACTTTTGTAGTCTAATGGAGGCATATTAAACCGAAATACGTCATCACTGTTTAAACTCCTTAAGGCTCTGAATCAGGAACATTTGACAACAATACAAAGTTTCCATCGCCCCATGATGTGGAAGCACGCCATGTCTATCCTGAGTGTTTCGGCCTGCATCAGAATAAACATTTGTAAAACTGAAAGATGATTTGATCCGGGAAGACCCGTGTCTTTCTCTCGCGGCCTCCCTCAAGCTATGCTAATTCTGTTTATCCAAACAAGCAGCTTGTTTTCCTCTGCGGTGGGGGGGGTGGGGGGGAGGGGGGGCAGGGCACTGTGCTACTGGATTGAAACTCTTGCTCCGTCACCCAGGGCAGGGCAGTGGCACTAGCGCGAAGGACTGACACGACAGGAATAAAGATAGAGAGAGAAATGCCATGCTAAATGACTAAATGTAAATGTAGAAATAAACCGGGACGAGAGTTTAAACAGGAAAAGACACATGTTTCACTTCCCCACTTGAAACAGGCACACAGTAAAACAGGTTGCGTCGTCACTCACCTATGGGGGTCTTTTCCACTCACTATGATATGAACACATTCTCTCTTGCTGAAGGCTCTCTCTATCCACGATTTCTGTGCCTGGGGAGACAAGAGAACAGAGTGTCATCAGTGTTAGTCCCTCGCTCAGAGGCCCTCTCAGTCTGAGAGGATGTGCGCTTGGGGTGCCCAAGGGAGAGTAGTTCTGTACAGATTCCAAGGGCTTTCCAGAATGTTCCAGGGCTGCCGAGGTGACCCACACTCACGCCAACACCTGCACTGTACTATACACCTGCAACCTCAACCAGGCTCTCTGATTTCCTGGCCACTTCTATGGTCATTTTCAATTTGAAAAACATCACAACATAACATAAGAAAATAGCACACTACACAAGCTTTAAACACCTTAACGATGACCTCAGTGGGCTAGTTAAGCCCCCAATCTAAACCTGATCTTATAGATGGGTTATCTGCAATGAGGGAGATAATTTAAAGCAGGAAGACTCTAGCAGAATGGAACACAGCACCAGAGCACTAAGCCTCACCACAGCAAAGGGATTTATTTGTCTAACAAAGACAGCTTTTCAAGGAGCCGTGGATAATTTCTGAAGACTATATGACATTTTCAGCGACGTCGGCATCCTTTAACATCTATTTTTGGATTCACAAACAGTAGTGTGCCATGCTTTGAGTACGCATATGTCATCTCTTTTTTTGTACATGCCCACACTCAAACGCGCGCGAAATAAAACACCTACGAAACATGAAAACATTCGTTTTCTCGGTCAGAGAGATGGAGATAGTGGGGATAGCTGTCACAACGGCAACACTCACTCATGTGTCAAACACTGTCGGACTTTCTGAGTTGTTAGCTGCTCTCCAACCCGCATAAATATGGAACACTTCCTGATTACCTCAGGACTAGAGCTGAGATGACAGCCAATGGTAAGGGACGTGGTTGAGGGCATGTTGCTGTCATGTCTAAATCAGCATGCCATAGCCAGAGGTATACAACAGAATAACAAGGCATCACATGAAAACACACACGCACACACAAACATACGCACGCATACAAATGCAGATAGAACCACAAACATAAAGGTACAAGCGGATCAGCAATTCTGAGAAGTGTCTGTCAGCAGATATACACATGCATTCATTCTTGACATCATAGGCGACAGAGGCCAATATCTATATAGTCTATTTTAGCTTCATTTCAAAGCAGGCAGGACATGAAAACATGTATCTCTTACGGTGAACAAGGCTCGCCTCAATCCTGTTCATACAGGAAGTGCTTCTTTATCAACATGATATTCGGGGGACAATGTATAACTGAGCGCCCGGAACACAGTTTTTCTCCCCGACGACGGAACGTGACTGGTCGGGACAGGTTGGCTGCGGAACACAAAGGGGAGGGGCTTCCGAGGGAAGGAGGAGGGACACACACACACCACCCGACACAACAAAGGAGGACGTTTTTTTTTCCGCCATTCATCCTGGGAGAATTGGCGTCCCCCTTGTCCCAGCGTCCACTCTGCTTGTACAGGGCTTCCACTCACCACCCCCACCCTCGCTCCCGAGCAAGAACAACACACTCTCCTGTCCGCCTGACTGGCCCATGTCGAGCCCCCCCGGCATGCCTAACCCCAGCGCCAGCGTGCCCCCGGTGGGACCAGCTCCTGCTTCGGGCTCCGGTTCCCCACCGGGGGCGGCGCGCGTCGGGACCGCACTCCACACAGGGCACACTTACCCTGACACCAGACTTCCCACGATGAACCATCACTCTGGGGGGGGAACTCAAGCCTGGGGCCGCCAGGGGGAGGGGGCAGGGGGGTGCTACGTTCGGCCAGGGGGCAGCCCGACGCGATGACTCAGCGAGCCACAGGACCGCCCCCTCTGGCGCCCCCCCTAAACACCCATCCCTCCCCCCACCACCCCACCAGGCCCTCTACCCCAGCCCCGTATTCACACACACGCTCGGACACGCAGAAAGTACATGCCTCCCTCCCGTTTCAGGCAGGGTCGGTGTTGACAGCGGCGGCGTGGAGCTGCCCTCGTTTCTAACAGCCGGGGACCATGGAGACGGCCTCGGAGACGGCACGCAGAATAACAAACCGACACCAAGAGGCATGCCAACACTTCCTACAGACGAAAACCCGCAAGATGTGTCACAATACGCTCTTTCCTTTGTATTTTATTCGTCTTTCTTTTCTCATCCTCCCTCCCTCCCTCCCTCCCTCCCTCTCTCTCTCTCTCTCTCTCTCTCTCTCTCTATACCTCCTTCCCTAGTTACCTCCCTCCCTCCCACCCTCTATATATACCTCCCTCACACCCACCATCACTCCCTCCTTCCCTCCCTCCCTACCTCTCTACCTCCCTCCCTTCTTGTATATGAGTTTTGACATGCTATGATACGATGGCACATGGCCTACACCCTATTGTGTAATTAAGATTTATCGTCGGGGTGCATGCCCTACGTCTGCCAAGACACGGGAAGGACTGTGTGTGTGTGTGTGTGTTTGTGTGTGTGTGTGTGTCTGCTTGTGGTGTGAGGAACATCTTGGACGTGAGAGGAAGGTGTCTGACAGCCAGTTAGTGGTCCTCACGCCCTTACAGACAAACTCTCCCACTCCCTGTTTCCTCTCTCCATCTCTCTCTCTCTCCCTCTCTCTCCCTCCCTCTCTCTCTCTCTCTCTCTCACCGCTCTCTCTCTCTCCCTCTCTCTCTCTCTTTCTCTCGCTCCCGCTCTCTCTCTCTCCCGCTCTCTCTCTCCCTCTCTCTCTCCCTCTCTCTCTTTCTCTCCCGCTCTCTCTCTCTCCCTCTCTCCCTCTCCCTCTCTCTCTCCCGCTCCTCTCTCTCTCCCTCTCTCCCTCTCCCTCTCTCTCTCCCGCTCTCTCTTTCTTTTCTCTCTGTGTCGCTCCCCTCTTTTCTTTCTTTCTCTCTTCTATAATTGACAGTGGTGGGGGATCACAAACCAAAGGACTCACAGTTTTTGGCAAACAACTGTAACTTCAGCTGGTATATTTCGGTATTGCGTAAAGTACAGCATGTTCTGTTGGCTGACACACGACAATATTTATGGAGCAACGTTCTCTACCTTGCGAACGCTCTTAGCGACAACGTCTAAGCATGGACTAATCTGTTCCCTGGGAAAGTGATCTGCTCTTCACTTCCTGGTTTTTAAGGGGAAAATACTTGTTTTTTCCTTTTTCCTCCTCACCTCAATTGGTGTCACAGTGAAATATGTCGGATGTTTTCAGGACAGCTTTGATACTGCAGCAGTAAGCCCACGGATCACCTGTTTACCTGTCATCTTGTCCTACTTTTGAAACACATTGGATGTTAAATCTTTTTTTATGGGTGAAACAGCTTTCACTAAGAATTGGAGACATTTCCATACAGATGGGAGACATACTTATGATAATGACATTTTCAAAATCATATTTAACCTTCTTTATAAATGTGCATATTTGCGTTTAGCATTTGCCATCATGTAACATTCAGCTGGGGGCTTTGTATGACTTAATGTTGTTTATATTTTTAAAATTGATTCAATGTAATATTTTGTATTGAGAAAAACACAATTGCACACATAATCTACACAAAAGCAGTCTTTGAAGATCATGCTCTACAATAAATACAATCAAATGAATGATATTGGTGGAAATGGCATAACATATTTTAGGTGATGCCTTGGTCATGAGAACCTAATGTAATAGTGCAAGAGGCAAGAAATGGATCTCATTCTTCAGATTAAATCCATGATTTCCATCATATTAAAGTAATAAAGTAGCACTCCATTCCCAAATGAATACAAATGAGAAGCTTGGTCCTCTCAGAAGGGCCAACGTCTTCCACACGTGAAACCTCAGACACTCGACGGCAAATCAGAAGCCTCCGATTGGATCATCCTCAGAAACTGATGCGGGTATACGTACTCAGTATCATGAAGTATGTGTATAATCAAACCTTTATATATATATACATATATAATATATATATATATATCACCTGAAGAACACACAACCCCCAGTTACCAGAGTCTTACCTGAGGCAGTAGCTGAGCTGCATGGCTGGTCTATGATAAGCATGGCTGCTGCTAGCGCTGTCTCTCCGCCTCCCAGCCCTGAGCAGACCCACGGCTCCAAACCAGTCTACACCTCAGCCTGACGGCGTTGCGACTCAGCCCCAGCCACTGTGGCCCTATGAGCCCACTGGAATGTGTGTGTGGGTGTGTGTGTGTGTGTGTGTGTGTGTGTGTGTGTGTGGATGCGTGCATGCCTTACTGTGTGTGTACGGGGCTCTGTGTGACTTTATTACACAGCTTTGTCGGAGAGTCGTCTCTGATTGGTCAATGGGGGCATTCTAGGGTCTGTTATGTCTGAGTAGCAGACCACTGCTATGAATAACAGACCGTTGCTACGGACGCTAATGAAATGATTTGTGTCAGCGGAAGCAATACAATCCTTTTTAAATCAATGTTTGGGCCAAAGGATTGATTTGTGTCGTAAGTAGCTGTGTAATAATGATTGGAGTGATTTGATGGATGATTGCTTTACATGGAGTATGTCGTTGTACTACTGAGGTTCTGCATCACCCTGCCAATGTTTATTTCAAAGCAAAGAACTGCTCGCTGTGCATAATCCCTCACACAAGCCTTATAAAAGTGAGACTCGACTCTCTGAGCCAGCTTTTTACAAACGCAGATATTTCTCTTTTCACACTGTCAACGACAGTACCTTCCCCAAGCATCCCTCGCTCTCAGAGGAAAGGTCTGGAAGCCTCAGTGTTCTCTGCTGGAGCCTCCTCCAGCCTGGGTCTGTCCCTGCTCCCTGGGTGCGGGTCTCAGCGGGGGTCCTGTGTGTGTGACGGCAGCAGGTAGGTGTCTTCCCCCTGGGGGAGCAGCATGGCTGGCAACAGGCCCTATTAGACAAGGCACCGTGGCACTCCAGTCCCTCCCATCTATTATCCATTAGTCCACACACACAAAGCGCACCGCCCCCCCCCCTACAGTCAACCTCCTCTTCCACCTGCAGCCACTGCACTCTGCTCTCAGTGGGAGAGCTCCTCTGAGCGGGAGGTCGTAAAACTCTGCTCAGCACAGCTGGGAGGGGGGGGGGCACTTTCTCCATTTCGAACCGACTGAGCCTTTTTTTGTGTTTGTTTGTGAGTGCCCGCGTGTTTGTTGGCGACTGTGTGTCTGTCTCTCAGCATGTGTGTGGAATGGGGGGGGAGGGGTACTGCACAGTGTTGTATTTATGACGTGGGTATGTGTGTGTGTACGAGCAGGATTAAACCCATCGGAGGCCATGGTACTGTGACTCTCCGGTTTAAGGTGTGTGTTCGAGAGCCTGTGTGTGCGTGTGTAATTTCCTAGAAAATGTGTTTATTCGAGAAAGGATTTCATTTAATGCAGATTACAGCTTTAGTCTCTCCGGTTGCCCCACTGTTGGGACTAATTAAAACCTGCCCAGATTACCTTGAGGCTGCATAATCCCAGGATTAAGAGCCACAGAGCACAGAAGGGTTCTAGAGTAGCCGTACAAAGGAGCAGCGTGACACGTTCGCCTCAGAATACCCCTGCCCCCTCCCTTCAAACATGCTATCGCAACAACGACCTCCTGTTGGGAGAAACGCCCGGAAAAACAAGACATGTTGTTTGAGAACAACCTCAGATGTTTGGTTGGTCAGCAACACCTGTAGTGATAGTTGAAAGTTGAACATTCGGACAGCTAATGAATGCTGAGGGCCACCACAGGCACAAAGCCTTGTCATGAGGTGTTTTAGCTTGTTTAGCATCCATAGGACCTACAGTACAGTACATCAACTGCTTCACAGCAACATGACAGGTACATGACAATAAGAACCTGGAACTAGGGGTTTTCCTCTCCAGAGCAATTCCCTCCACCGAATGTGTATTCCCATAGAGTGCAGCATGTCTCAACACTCCACACCGCACTGCCCAAAAGAACCCTGTTGGACAACACAAAATGGACCCGTCGTCTCAGGTTTGTAAATTCAAAATGGAAAACATGATGGGATTACAGCACAAACTTCCTGCATAAGCAGATTGAGTGTTCGGCTTTTTCTTGTAATTGACTTGTAATGGACTGAGGTGATGGGGGTTTGTTTGTTGTTTGAAACTGCGGTTGCTAAATTGAGCTAATGGGCCCTATCTTGCACCCAGCGCAATTGACTTTGTCAGTGACGCAAGTATCATTCCTAGCTTGCACTCGGCGCAAAGCGGATTTTTCCCTCCACGGGCGCACGTCGAAATGACCTTGCGCTCCGGGGGGCGGTTCAGCGAAAAAGGAGGCGTGTTCCGGCGCAAACGTTCTTGGTGCTATCTTGCGGTTTCCGAAAAACCATTCCGCCACTGACCAGGAAAAAGGTGGTTTAAAGACAATGGCGCATTATTCAGATGCTATTTTAACGGCGCAAGCTTGGTCCGTGCGCACTGCGAAGCCAGGGTATTCTTCCTGCGAAACTACGTATTGTTTTGATTTATTGTATGGCTAGCTGTGTTACATTTCGTTCATATCAATAATTAATAAGATGTTCATGAGAAATCTCTATGTATGTGAACTTGAATTGTAACAACTGTGGCAATTACTCCTACGCCTGTTTAACCAAAGCTAATTTGGGTATGTTTCTTCTCCCATGCACATCAGAATCAGAATTCAGTTTTCAATTTACTGTGGCAGGAAGGAAGGTGCAAAAAATAAACATATACCCTACGGGTCTCACATTAAGTAAACAAAAGTAGCCTACAACAGTTAAACTAATTCTAAGAACTAAGCAATTAAATGTTTTAAAATATATGTCAAAATAGGCTACATTTGAATGAGCAGCATGAGTGGGCAACTTAGTGCAATGAAACTGCTCTGCCTTTCCCATACAATCACTTCTCTATCGTTTACGGTCCTGACGAGAACGTCGGTCTCCTGTGAACCGCTGGCGTGCGCATGGCAAATCCGCCGTTATAATAGCAATCCGCCATGGAACAAGCGCTGCTCTTAAAGGGAATGTGAGATGACGCTCTGATTGGCTTATTGCACGTTACGCCCAAACCACACCCATTAGTAATGTAGCTACCTCTTTTAGATTTGCGCCTGGCGAAAAGTCATTTATCCCGCTGCTAAAATAGCAACCGCACCGGAGTCCCGCCCACTTGCGCTTTGCGCTTTGCGCTTTGCTACTTGCGTTTCAGATCGTCAAAATAGGGCCCAATGTGTCCATACAGGTGTTTAATTCAAAGTCCCCTTCCCTCTCAAATAAAGCAGCACATCTTTTCCTTTTTTCCTTCTTCCGTCGTGTTGAATCTCCTTTGACCTGAACACTTTTATACAGAGTGGAGACCGGCGGTGGGAAGGCGGGACATTAGCATGCAGGTATGTATCCCTTGTCTCTCTCTCCATCTCGTCTTCTCTTCTACCTCGCTTTCTCCCTCTCTCTCTTTCTCCCTCACTCCTTCTTTCACCTCACTCTCTCTCTCTCTGCTTCACAAACACACGCACGCACGCACGAACAAACACATCATTTTCAAGGTCGTAGCGTTGACGACAACCGTACTTGATGACGTTAAGCCCGTCGAAGGCTCATGACCAAGATGAGAGCGGGAGGTGCACGCCAGCATGGTAAGATCCAGTTGCTAGCTAGCTACAACCCCCATCTCCCCCCCAACCTTTACCACTGGACGTCCTCCAGCCTGTCATCCATAGTGATGAGCTGTAGTGAGTCTGATGGCCCTCCTCCCTGGTCTGGTCTGGTCTGGCCTGGTCTGGTCCCTGCTCTGATCTCTAGGCCCCATCTCTGGAGATCCAGACAGTTCTGTTGAGTGCTGCTACTTCATTCCTACGGTTTACATGTGTGAACGTACGGTTAACTTGAAGTTGAGAACCTTCACACACACACACACACGGGAAAGCACACACTCTCTGTTGGTCTCAGCAACATTTCGGCTTAGAAGAGATTTAGGCTTATAAAATCTAATTCAACACTCCCTTTTCCAGTATGCGTACGTTTGTGTGAGTGTGTGTGTGTGTGTGTGTGTGTGTATGTGTGTGTGTGGGAGTGTGAGTGCGTGTGTGTGTGTGTGTGTGTGTGTGTGTGTGTGTACGCATGTCGGGAGGGTGTTCACACAGTCAAACATTTAGAATTCAAGCTGTGCAGCTGCCATGCAGCCCTTCACCGTACCACACTCCATCGAACTGTAGTACCCTTCCTCCCTCCACCCTCCATACATTTCAATGAGTTGCCACTTCACAGAGTTAAGTAAACCCACACTTTGATTACAAATACACAATCACAAAAAGCCCCGGAGGATAGTGTTTATTCAACAGCAATATGTCATTACCAGCCATTTCATCATCCTTGCAATGATGCTCAATTGGAAGACTATTGGCCACAGCTGCTACACATTTGCATAACCGATACATAACCATGCTTCATGCTACACACTCGACACCCCGACGCTCCCTCGCAACGTTACGTCGCTCGGTCATAGCATTGCTGCCGAGTTGCGTCTGAATGTGCGTTTCCTGTTTAAACAATAGGACATTTGGTGTGGTTTACGTGGTTGCATTTCCTTCAAAAGTTCACAACCTGGTCGTTACGTGCTAGCCTCCTTGGGTTTGATTTCCTCATCTGTGTCAGTAACGGGCCAACGGCCCCGAGGTCTGTGACATGGAACATGTGTAAGGTTCCTTCTGTCAAGGAAAGCGGGGAATTGGGGTTTGCGGGCACTGAAGAGACATGGAAATGAATCAAATCGTAGAGGTCTTGAAGGGGATTTTTGGAGATACTTAATATTCACATGGAGTAGCACCAGCTGTTGAAGCCATGTTGCGTGCTGACTTTAATAATGCAGATGCAGTGCGGTGTGGAAACCCTGCTTTGTTCTTGTCACTGAGTAGATAACTCCTGATTAAAGCATTTCTCCATTTCGGGAATGGTAATGCCATGAGAAAGTTCAACTATCGCTATCTTCAATACGTCCTCCCCCTTCCAGTGGTGGGGGACACCGTGGGCTCAAATGTCCTTTTCTAATCATGTAGCAATGGGGTGGAAAAAGTGGAAAAAGTGCAAACTTGACACGTTTTGGATATTCAGATTCCACAGTCTAGACAGAAGTCTTGCAAACAGGACTAGTCGGATACAGACAGAGTATAAAAGTGAATCTAGACCACTTCTGTACAGGATCCTGATAGGCCAACAGAGAGCTTTGTGGTGCCTCTCTCACCAGAAGAACCAAGAATGACAAAACGACTGGATCCAACCCCAACCAGACATCTGCTGTCATCCATCTTATTTGTCACTCGAGTCTTCCCATTGTGTCTCGTTTCTGTATGTCTGCTGGTGGGAAACTAGGAGGAAACAGTTTGGTCAAAGTTTGTTGCCTAGCTTCAGTTGCCAATGCCTTTATGTTGTGTCTGTTTATGACAATAATCACAATTTTGCTAGCAAGCCGTACAGTATTACGTTAGATTATAATCTTTTTATAATGTTTTTTTCATTCAAATGAAACCAATTTCACCTTCATAGTGCTGTATTTCAAATATGAGTAAAGTAATTGACAAAGATTCAATTTCAAGGTATTTTTGCATTCAGTAATATGGAACAATGGGTCAGAGGCCTGGATACTTTTCCATCCCATGTCATGTCAAGATACTAAAATAATGTTTCTGAATCCTCCCCACAGAGTCAAAGATGTTCAGGATACGAGTTATTCTGTGTGTCCTTTCTGTGTTGGTTATGTGTTCATCTCCAGCATGTAACCAGGAGATGGACTGTCACAACGACGATAAAACATTTATCGAGAGAATGTGACGGAGATCCCAGTGAATTTGAAACAAGGTGCGACTGAGGTCTACTTTTTTAACAGTAGTATCCGGACCATTCCAAAGGGGGGCTTTTCAAGCAACCCTAAACCAACAAAGGTTGTGTTTCTAGAAACCCCACAGTCTCAGACCGCCTTTGACGGTTTGTCAAACCTGAAACACATTCAAATATCCCATACTTCTATAACACATTTTCATGTGAGAGTCTTCGAAGACTTGAGCAATCTAACCAAGCTACAACAATCCAGCAACAAAATCCATATTCTACAGAAAGGATTGTTTTGAAGGCCTCGGATATCTGAAAGAACTGGTGTTAGGTTATGAACAATATTCAGTCCATCGAAGAGGGGACTTTGGATGACTCAGAAAACCTTCAGGAAATCGACTGTACGTGGGACAGCATCGACTCGTCCATGTTGTCAAAGCTCCATAAGCTTCAGACATGAAGGCTGGATCACAACAAACTGCAGACTATTTCCGCTGAGATATTCTTCCGAGTCTAAACAAAGTCTATTTAGGCATCAAACCCTGGCTTCCTCTTACGATAAAAAATGTTCTGGTGCAAAGTTATGGATAGGGGATTGCCATGAATATTCATTTTGGGCTTCCTCAAACACTTGAAGCAATGCAAACACGGCCTAGTATCATGCACAGCCACTGATGTATGGTACTTCTGCACAGGAAACAGGAAGTATTGCTGTGTAGGAATTAGTAATTGTGTTTTTGTTTTTACTTGGGTCCTGAATCATATGATGTACTTTACTTTTAGTAGTGACTGAAGCTGCCTTTGCAAAGTCTGTACTGTTAGATGCAATAAACACACTATCAATTTTGTTGCAAGAGTTTGACATGTAAGCGTAAAGCCATCAGTAAAGAAGTTCCATGGTTATCCATGTCTGAACTGAATGTATCTCAGTCTGACTTTGACCTCTGCCCCTTTGACCTTGGCATAACTTTACACAAGAAAATACCCATGAAGGACATTCATTTAGGTAACTGGGGCTTAAAATGTAATCACGTTCTCTTCACTAGTTTCCCCAAAACCTGTAGCTTAAGATGGGAAGCTTAGAAGTGTGTGTCACCGCAATACGTTGTTTGAGAATCATCTGCAGGATTAGGATGAACCGTGCGCCCACACATGGAAAGATAAAGACCTAGTTAAGTGCTTGGTCATTATTTGATGATTGGTTTTTACAACCTGGTCACCTCAAGTTTTACGGTGATGTCGGTGTCCAGGCAGGTTACTAGACTCATCAGGGCAAAGCTTGTACTGTAAAACCAGCAACGAACACACCTCCCCTCCAGAGATAACAGGTTCCCTTCCGTGTAGCCCTCGGAGCGGAGAGTGGGAAGGAGGGGTCGAGAGACGGAGGAAGGGAAGAAGAGAAGAGAACGAGAGGAGGAGAGGAGTGGAGACAAACAGACGACATCAGAGCAGTTTTCTTTGGCTCGGTCTGTCAGCGGCTAACGGTGTTAGCTACGCTGCTGTTCTCATTACATCCGATCCTGGGAGAGCCTATTCTCAGTTTATTGAGAGACTTTATTGACTTATCACACACCGGCAGACGCATTTGGGGTCAGCCATAATACCCATCTGACTAAACCTTGACGATGGGCTGTACTCCAAAGAAAGGAAAACAAGCTAACATTAATCCTTAGCAACAAGCTGCTAGCTAAATCACCTTCTAATGCTGTGTGCTTGAACAAAATATTGTGTGGAGCTAGATGGTTTGTCTGTGCCTGCCTGCCTATGTGTGTACGTCTGTCTGCGTGTGTACCTGTGTGCGTGTGTGAGCACCAATTTGCATATTTGCAACGTCCTGGTTGGGTGCTGATGCAGACTTTGTGTGTGTGTGCGCGGGTGTGTCCGCGTGCGCGTCTGCGAATGTGCGTCTGTGAGCCGCGAGTGGGCGTGCGACGGAGAGAATGCTTGTTTTAGTCCCCGTCGTTTCCAATTCATCTCCTGAGGGTAGAATAAGCAGCTCTGTTTCCCATAGGCCTGGGCTAAGCCGCGCCGAGTGCCTGTCCGAGCGACAGCTAATCAGCTGTGGCGTGGCCATTCTGTCTGAGGGGCCACAGCGCCGAGCCCTCACATCACACACTGCTGAGAGACAGACGGGGAGTTGGGAGGAGAGAGAGAGAGAGACCGAGAGAGGGAGGGAGAATGAGAGAAAGAAAAGGAGAATTACGGGGAGAGGGAGGGAGGGACAGAACGAGGGGAAGAATACGAGAGAGAAACTGGGAATTTCAGAGAGGGGGGGAGGGAGAGAGAGAGAGAGAGACAGACAGAGAAAAGGAGGGAGAGCAGCGAGAGATAAAGGCAGAGTGAGGAGACAGAAAGGGTGAGAGAGCGTCAGAGACAGAATAAAGACGGTGAAAGAGAATGGAGGATGAATATGTGTGAAGGACAGGGGAGCAAGACACAACAGAGCTAAGGGCACAATAAAGCGAGAGAGAGAGAGAGAGAGAGAGACAGAGAGAGAGAGAGACAGAGAGAGAGAGGGAAAGAACTGGCGTCAGAGAGAGAGAGAGAGAGAGGTTTTAAACTTCACTTCCAAAGAATTTCATTCATTTTCTGCTAAACGCTTTCTTTCCCATGCGCACCAGGACGGGAGGGAAGGAGACGGCCGGGCAGAGGGCAGGATCACGTTCTGACTGCTGACATCAAAATACCCCAGCCAAGATGGGTGTCCGTGTGTGTGTGTGTGTGTCCGTGTGTGTGTGTGTTTCCGTGTGTGTGTGTGTGTGTGTGTGTGTGTGTGTGTGTGTGTGTCCGTGTGTGTGTGTGTGTGTGTGTGTGTGTGTATGTCAAAACATTTCTCTGTGACAAACGGCAAGTATGTCTGTGTACATTGACTACCTTGTTCAAACATGCGATCATACCACTTGAAGCACCATGCATACATGAACAGATGAGCTGAAATGTGTCCACACACACCCGCACACACACACTGTACATGTATATCTGTATGTACAGTCACAAAAAGCAATCAGTCTCCACCCAGGATATTCTGAGAGAGCCATTACCATCTCCAACCTCGATAGGCAGCTGTGCACACACACACACGCACGTGCACACACGCACACTCACACTTGATGGGTTTCTTTTCAATGTTACACACACCACTCACTGTGATGTATGTCTGTAGTACTTCAGGCTCCTTGCATGCTTCAGCCCAGCCAACATTGCTGTGTGTGTCTGTGTGTGTGTGTGTGTGTCTACGCGGTGTTGTGCTGTTTGTGTCTGTGCTGTGAGCCTGGACTGGGCTGGACAAGGCTTTATGTGTCTGTGTTCTATTGTCTAGTGTCTGTTTTTTATAGTTGTGCTGTGCTATGCTAGCATCATTCTTATCTAAGGACCAATGTTGTTGGGTGTTTCTTGGGCTGAGGTCTGTGAAATTGTTTTCTCACTCTGCCAGACAGAAGGCTGTGGTTGAGGAGAAGGAGGCGTGTGTACATGTGCTTTCATTCAGGCGGAATTTTCTAGATAAGGTAGTAAAAAAAACACAACCACGTCATAATGCAAAACTAATGATATAAAACCCCAACAACTCCATACTGCCCTCCTTTTATTTCTCATCTCTCTCTCATCTCTCTCTTTCTTTCTTTCTCTCTCTCTCTCTCTCTCTCTCTCTCCTCTCTCTCTCTCTCTCTCTCTCTCTCTCTCTCTCATTGTCTCTCTGTCTTGAGTTTTGCGATGAATGTATCACGCGGGTCCAGGGCACATGGCGGGTGATTCCTTTTGGATCTCACCCGCTTAGCCGTGGCCATACAGATGACGATACAGACGCAGGGCCAGTGATGTCACACGGCACCTCACTGCAGGAGAAAGGACATGTTACGGGGAAAGCCAGAGGACTCTCATATAACATCCCAACATGCAGTGTGGGACTGCACGTGTGCCCTGTCAAACCCATGCCACCCAAAAGTACAGTATCATTTGCAGCAAGACAGCAGTTCAAATGTGTTACGAGACAAAATATCGTCATTAATAAAAGGATTCTTCAACTACAAAAAAAATCCATTAAAACACAAAATACGTTAAAAGAGTAAGCTATGGTAAATGGACATGTTGTGATCTTTAAATGGAGACGGATTTCAGTTTCTTGCTTTCTCCGAGGGAACAAATTACATTTTCCCATCCAGCATCTCATTCTGGGAGCCAAAGTGAAAGGGCATTTTCCATTTGGTGGACGTAATGGAACTTGCGCTTAGCGTCCCGGAGCCCAACTAGTAGAAATGAATCACGACAGTAAACACAGGGAATAAAAAATCATGACTTTGATTCAGCCTTCTTTCTCTTTATCTCCATTTCTCCCTCTTCTTCTTTCAATCTTTCCTGTCACTCTCTCTCTGTGTCTCTCCCTCTCTCTCTCTCTCTCTCTCTCTCTCTCTCTCTCTCTCTCTCCGTCACAGTCTTTGTGCAGCACAGTGGTAACATATGACAGCTCCCCTCCTTGGCACACCGTCAATCATATCACACGACAGTATTGCACACACACCCATCCTCACACACACACACACACACACACACACACGCGCGCAAGCTTCCACACACCTCTCCAGGTCTCTGACCTCTGGTGGTTTAATCACATCATAAACAACTAATATTGAATATAGATTTCCCAGTCTGCGGTTCTCACTGGAACCTCTCCAATCGGGGTCGGCTGCTTTGTGAACTCCTGAACGGCCTTGGAACATTGATTTTCCCCCCACTTGGTTTCTCAAGAGCGATAAATTACTTCTCGTTTTAAGAGACATAGTCCTTTCCCCTCTGGGGGTGGGGTGGATAGGTAGACAAAGCTTCGCTGGCTACCGGCCAAACCGCATCAGAGACTCGTCACGGGAAGTCGGGCACACGCTTGTGTGTGTGTGTGTGTGTGTGTGTCCACTGTCAAGACCCTCACAGACCAGACGAGTCAGCCTTGAGAAACACTTTGTCAGCAAGGCTACTGTGAGATATAATCCAGTTCCGTACTTTACGATCATAAAAATGGAGGGACTATTAAACATGTCTCTATGGACGCATTCTACTTCTGCACAGGTCCCAGCTTTAGTCCTCAGACAGAGTGGATTAGGCCCAGTTCGGTTTTCCCTCTGTCACAAAAGGATATGATGTAACAAAGACTTGAGAGAACCAACATGTCCATATGCTGCGTTTGAATTCCAGTTCAAAGGCTTGGCAGGAAGTGGCGGAGGATAGATAGGGAGGAAGAGAAAAGTGTGTGTGTCTGTGTGTGTGTGTCTCTGTGTGTGTGTGTGTGTCTCTGTGTGTGTGTCTCTGTGTGTGTGTGTGTGTGTGTCTCTGTGTGTGTGTGTTTGTGTGTCTGTGTGTGTGTGTGTCTCTGTGTGTGTGTGTCTGTGTGTGTGTGTGTGTGTGTGTGTGTGTGTGTGTGTGTGTGTGTGTGTGTGTGTGTGTGTGTGTGAAAAGACGAACGAGATGAGGGGTGGACCATTGCGAGGGAAGTCGCACTTCCTCCTTTCCAGCAGAGCGGTCAGTGCCCTCAGAATGTTCTGGCAAAGAGGGAGAGATCCAGGGAGAGCAGAGAGGAGGAGGGAGAGAGAGGGTTAATGTACCAGGAATCCCAAAGCCCTCGGTGCATCAGCCACGACCAGTTTCCAGAACTAGCAGGGTGCTCAGACGTTACATAACCTTCTTCCTCACACAAGTCTTACTCCTCCTTTCCCTCCCCTCCTTCCCATCCCTCTCTCCCTTCCCTCCCTCCCTCCCACCATCTCCATCCTTCCACTTAGCCCAACTCTCTCATCATCCTCCGTTCCTGCCTCCTTTTTACTCGCCTCTTCCCTCCCCTATCCATCCCCTCCATCTCTCCCTCCCCTCCCGCTTCAGCCATTATCAGCGTAACTGATGCAGTCCCCATCCTGCCTGGTGTTGCTATGGAGACGGAAAACTGGAAATCCCCCGCATCCCTAAAACCCTCTTGGGTGTAGCTGGGAATAGGAGCGGGGATCTGAAAAGCACACACACAACACACACACACTTGTGTGCACACACACACATAAACAAAAAAAGAAATACAAATGGAATGGTTGTGTGTGTGTGTGTGTGTGTGTGTGTTATTTTCCATACAGTGATCTATGCCGTGCTGAAGGGAGTCAGTGAGGGTCACATGGTATTGACTATGGCTTCAGGTCCCAAGGGAAAATAAAGGTACTTCAAGCTCTCTCTTGTTCCCTGGGAAGCGGTGACGCGGAGAATGTCATTCCAACAGTCGGCCCCACATCCAAGGCTCTGATTGGTGAGGCTCACCACCATGCCATGTGAAGATGTGTCCATCCTGAGGCCCCTGGAGCAGACGAGGCATGTTCCCATCTAGAACACTTGGCTGAGGCTTGGGGCCTTAGATAAACCCTCATCTGAACCCATACGGCCCGCTGCTAGCCAAGGGTTACCATCCTGGTCATGGTAAGACTGCTACACTGGCAATTTCCGGATCCATAAAAAGAGGTTACAGAAAGTCATCCAACAAAACATAACAACAGTTTGATCGATATATTGTTACCGGTCCAATTTCTGTTATAATGAACTCTAGTACTCGAAACGCCTGGATTGTAGTTTCGAAGCACTTCCATTAGGGTCCCGTATGGATCGTGGTATCACACATGGTTGTTCCTATAGTCTCAGATCATTCCCTGTAATGTAACATGAATATTAGAATAGATTCTGTGTGGTAAATCATTCAAGATAGCAATAGAGCAGATAGATTGTATGACAAAGAGTCAATTCCCTGAAAGACCCATGGGTCAACACAGGCTTCTGGCTGGGAAGGTATGCATCTGGTGCTAATGTGATTACTGGTAGATTGTCTACGGTGTTGCGGTTCTGCATTCTTATCCCAACCCCACTTTGTGTGTAGCTGTGCATGTATGTGTGTCTGGAAGCCCTAATCCCTTTACCGAAACACTCTCGGCGATGAAAATGTGATGGAGATAGTAAACCGATGCCTTCATTACTGGCCAAGTCTGAATGCAAATAAGATTCACTTTAAGTGATTCACCAACCCACGATCCGACTCACTGCTGAGCGTCGCTCAAATCGACGACAATAACAATCGCGACGATCCGGTTGGATCCCGAGGCAGGCGGGTAGCGACGTGTACGAAAACGGTATACCCGGTAGCGTGACCGCCCCCCAAAAAAACGTCACGGAGCTGGAAATGACGGCCGTGTCCTTTGCGGCTCATTAGCATCGGGGAATGTCACGTTCGCCATCACGTCTGAGATCTTCGAAGCGATGATCTTTTCGATGTATGTCGGTGTGTGTGTGTGTGTGTAGTCGCACGGCTTTTCACAATATTTCCCTGGTTAAGAAGAGTTAACCATATTGAGCTGGGTTGAAAGACAGAGGAAAGATAACTGTGCAGTGGGGTCGGGGGTGGGGGGGGCGGTAGTGGTTGCAAGTGGTTGCAGGTGGTCATACACCCCACTGTCATGAATCCCATCTCAATTCAAGCCATACTCGATCCCAACCCTCCCATGGCAGCGAAAATCCAATGACCTGACGCTTATGTTTTATAGATGTGTAGGTCATATCTCTGTGGGGCCTCTCGGAGTCGGGCCATGTTTTCGACTGATTGGAAAGGATAGCCCCGGGGGCCCCTGGGAGCCTTCGCCCAGAAGTCGACCCTGTCAGCGCTTCGGAGCTGCTGGCACGTATCGGAGGGGTGGAAGCCATCTTGACGAACGGCTGTCAGGGTGACTGGTGTTCGTCCTCTCCCGCCCTACAGCTAACAAGACACATCGTTGATTCACCCCAACGAGCCTGTCGATCCCTTAAGTGTTTATACCTCGTGATAAAGACGGATAGTCTGATGAAGAAAGGGGGAGAGAGAGAGTGAGAGAGAGAGAGAGAGAGAGCCTTGAAGAGATAGAGTGAAGGGAAAGTGAGACAGCAAGGTAGGCCTGAGTTTGTGTGAGGTGTTGAAGAAATGAAGGTATGGTGGGAGCTACTCTATATGATGAGTGCACGTCTGTTTGCAACAGGGCTGTCTTTCTCAGCGACGTCCGATGTTAAAGCGCAGGGGGAGCAGACACTGTAGAAGCTTTATGCTACACAAATACATTCTTTGCACTGGCTTGCAGTGGATATCCAAGGATAAGAAATCATCGTTTCCATGGCTATTGGCACATCGTTAGACTTCAAGACCACCCAGGTGGCGACGGTGAGGTAGGAAGGGAGAACAGAGCGATGAGGGAGGTAGGAAGTGACAAGGGAAAGGAGGGAGGAAAGAGGAGGAAGGAAGGTTTAGTTAGGAGCCAATAGTACGACTTCTTAACCCAGGATGGGAAGAGGATTGAACCAGTGGGACTCATGATAGCCATCTTGTGAGCAGGTGGGGTTTCTGAGCCGGACTATCCAAGATTACGCCAGACATCTACACACCCAAACACACACACACACACACAAGCAGATGTACACACATCTAGTAAAAGCTGCTTCATGTACAAAAAAGGGACCTTTCATTCTGTCAAACTAGCAAACTGGCATCCCGGCATCGTCCCAGGTTATTTCGCTCCAGTCTTCCAGAGGGCGGTGGACTCTTCTCTGTCTTGCCGATGGGAAAGCCTCGCGGGGGCGGGGAGGGGAGTGGGCCGGGGGAGGCTTACAGAACCAAACGCTCTTTGTTTCCAGATCCTTCCCCGCCCGCTGAGTGTCTCTCTGTCCTGCACGTTGCGTGGGCACATGCCCTCCCCGTGTGCCAGAATAAATACCCCAAAAAAGAACCAAGAGAGAAGAACTCCAGAGGGGTTGCGGCTACGGAACTGTGGCTGTGGCTCTATGTCGCTCCCACGCACTCCCGCCCTCCCATCGTCTAAATCAGGATGAACTCGGGTCTATCCACGGCTTGCCTGGTAGGAGGAGGCTCCGTGATAATGCTCGTTAAAACACTCTCGCCCTCCTACGCTTCCACACAGCGCTAAATGGGTGTGTGTGTGCGTGTGTTCGGGGAGGGAACGGGAGATGACAAAGAGACAGAGACGCAACCGATTGAAACGGGCATCCACGACAGCGCTCCTTCTTCCCGAACCGTTTGGCGACCTCGGTGACATCATCATTTTCAACGCCGGAGAGGCTGCGAGGAGGCAGGAAGAGAAGGAAAGACGGCGGCGTTCGCCAAGTTTAGACCTCTCGGTGGTGAGGAGGCAACCTTTAACCCCTTCTACGTACACAAACAACACACCCTTGGTTTTTGGAGTGGGCAGGCGCTAGGGCCGCCAGGCTGTTCGATACAAGGGACTCTCGAATCCGTTGAGGCCCTTCAGGCTATGAGGTTCTTAGCGGCACTTGAAAAGCAATCAAGCAAGAGACGCATTCCGCCTAATGTACAGCTGGTCTTGGATGCCATTACCAGAGTTGTTTGGAATTGTTATCACTACATCCTTAATGGGGAGTTGGGAGCGATTCGGAGCACCTTCAGTCTCTATTTGTCTCTGGTATTGACTGCCTTTTAAATGTGCTACTGTGGGAAATCAGACTGCTAATAACTGATTAACCCGCACACCAACACGTCAACACACGGTTTCTTCTCCTTCCTTCATCTCCCCTCCTTTTTTCTGTCTTTGTCTCTCTCTCGTCTCTCTCTGTCGTCTCTCAGCCCTCTCTCTGTCACTCCTCTCCCTCGTCTCCTCGTCGTCTCTCTCTTCTCTCTCTGTCACTCACTCTCTCTCTCCTCTGTTCTCCTCTCTATGTCACTCCCTCTCTCTCTCTCACTCTCTCTCTCTCGTCTCTCACGTCTCCATCTCCTCTCTCTCCTCTCTCTCTCTCTCTCTTCGTGCTCCCTCTCTCTCTCTCTCCTCACTCATCCCTCACTCGTCCCTCTCTCATCTCTCTCTCTCTCATCTCTCGTCTCCCATCCCTCTCTTGTCTCTCTCATCCCTCTCTTGTCTCTCTCGTCCCTCTCTCTCCCTCTGTTCTCTCTGTTTTTCTGCACGTTTTCTGGCTCTGTCCTATGTGGAAAACGACAGTGAGCTAAATGGTCCTCTGAGGCCACTCATTAATCTTGCTCTCACTCACTGTCTGTCTGTGTGTCACACACACACACACACACCACCACACAAACAAACAGAGCTCAGCACACACTATTGGGTGAGAAACGTGTGTTTTGCATTGCACGTTGTGATCTTAACAGACGTTTCGATTGAGGACAAGATTAACACTTCTCTGCATGTCCAATGTCAGTGATGACATATTTCTGTGTAAGAAGGTTGGCTTTGTCCCCTTGTTTGCATATGTGTGTGTGTGTGTATGTGTGTATGTGTGTGTGTGTGAGAGCAAGTATGCATGTGTGTGTGTTTAGCCATAGCCTACCAACTAATCACAACAACCATTCAGACACCACTGAGATACTGTCCTTCTTTGCCCGGAACTGCAAACTATCCCTCCCTTACATAAAAAACTAGATGACTCCATCGTAAACGTATTGTGTTTCCATAAAACCTGTCCCAACCGAACCCTTCCACCTTTGTTCTAATTGGACAGAGATCAAGTGAATGCTAAATGGGTGCGATCGACATCAATTCCCAAAAGGTTTTTCTTCAAAGGTAACAGTCTTTCAATTAGCTGATTCACATCCCCATGCAGCCTCTGGCCAGAGGAACAGGGGGAAAGGAGATGAGAAGCAAGAGGAGGAGGAGGGAGAAGAGGAGGAGAAGAGGAGGGAGGAGAGCGAGGAGGGAGAGGAGGGAGATGAGAGGGAGACATAGTCGTAGAGTCGAGATATGCTGCATACGGCAGGCATCGTAGTGCAGATGAGTGAGATGATCAAACACCTCTATTGAGTCGGGAGAGGCGCGGGAGCTTCGTATCTCGGCTCGCGCGTCATGCGCTCCTACCGCGAGGGTAGCGCTAGCTTCTCGTCTTCGCTCTCTTCTTTCTCGGCTGCATCAGCTGCTCGATGAGGATAGGAGGAGTCAGCGCAGGTCTGTGGGGATTAAGCTACATCTCCGTGAAAGTGATCAATATAAAGTAAAGTTCTGAGTTACCTAACACGTTACGTAAAGACTGTGGATCTCTGACAGGGGAGTGATGCACAAGTCAACTGTGCTGCCCTGTAACTACGCCATCACCCTGAGTACTCCTCTTGAACATGGGGGCCGTTAAGTGGACAAGGAGCAGTACACACGGCGAGCTAACGGAGAGAATAGCAACGGAGGACACATTTCAACAAACCGGGATGGCATTTTAACTTGCATTATGAAACTCAGCAGGAGGACAGAGCGGGGAGACGAGGTGGCCCCATGTATTGACAAGCCACCACCGTCCCCGTCCCGTCCCTGTCCCCGTCGCCCACTCGACATCTCGCCTCCCGAGTCGTGTTTCGCCATGGCGACTTGATTGGCCCAGATTAGCTGTGTCACGCCGACGCCCGGTCCCTGGAAATGAACTGTCAGCCATAGCCACAGCCCAGTTCAGCCAGACAGCGGCATCACCCCCAGCAATCAGCGGGGGCCCCGACACACACATCCACACACACACACAGGCAAGGCGCACAGAACGTGCCCACAACAGAACCAGGCCCACCCACACACAGGAGGGGGGGAAAAACGAAATCCCATTTCAACCTCTTTTTTCCCCAGTAAACACACACAATATTCCCCAACGCGTGGGCGTTTCTACCATCATTCTGACCCAGACTGGCAGGTCCTCCGCTCCCAGACGACTCACACGACTTCAACATTCGGCAGGCGTGCAGCAGCCTATCAGACGGGTGGGCCTCGGGTCAGAAACAAGCCCGAGGAGCGGGTTGGTCGAGGTGAGGAAGCGGACTAATCTAGGACAGATGGAGGGAAAACCACAAGAGGTCAGGGTAAAGCTCTCCTGGGCGATACCTAACCTGCTGGTTTGGCAACAAGCTGCCACCTGCGCTAACTCTCCTCGTGTTTTGTGTTGCTTTGACTTTCTTCTTTCAGTTCAATCAAATCCTAATGATTGAATCTGCTGTTAGGGCCGCCACAAATCTGCCTCTCTCCCTGTGTCGAGGGTTTTCACCTTGCTCTTGGGTTCGAGTCTTTGCGTTGTTCAACACTCGACCGGTACTGCTCACCTCCCTCCTGGGAGTTTGGCTCCCCCGGGTTTCGCGCATAACATTATCTTGCCCCGACGAAGGTGGAAAATTCTATTTCATCTCTTAGAGTATTTTCACAGGGAATTTGACGCAATGCCATGGGCATAAGCAGCCCTACACTAGCACCTATGACAGGAGAGAATGGAGAAAGAGAGAAGAAGTAAACGAGAATAGAGAAATGAGAAAGAGAAAAAAAGAGAAAAGAGAAAGAGAAAGAGAAAGAGAAACGAGCAAAGGGGGAAGGAAAGAGACAAGAGACACAGAGGAGAAGAAGAAAAGAGAAAGAGAAAAGCGAAAAGTAGAGGGGAGCAAGCGAAAAGGCGCAAGATGAAAGCGAAAGCGCCCGACGAACCGGTAGACAGAGACAGCTCACGCTCCCGTAGAAAGAGACCGCTGAAAGAGCCAGAGACCGCGAAGCGAAAGATAATAGACCGCTCAAGCGACAGAGAGGTAGCAAGAGAACAGACAGAGAAAGCGAAAGAGAAAGAGAAAGATAAAGCGCCCTCTCCATATCACGATACAGAGAACTCTACCTATCCCTCTCCCTCTCCCTCTCCCCTCTCATGCCTTTTCCCTCTCCTCTCCCTCTCTCTCCATCTCCCCTCTCCCTCTCCCTCTCTCTATCTCTCTGGGCTTCTTTATGACTTCCAATTGACAGTTCCAACCATTTAGATGATCTCATGCAAATGGAAGGGGGAATGATTTGAAACCACTTTATGTCGATTTCTTTCCAAGGCTGTGGTGGGGCAAAATGACACCATACACCCCGGCAACTCTGGCCCTCGGAGCGAGAACGGCTTCTGGATGTCATCAAGCCAACGGTAATCAGCATGAGCCGAATGTTACCGCCTGAGATTCAACAATCCAAACTCACAGCGCAGTGATACTGGGGGCGGCCGGGATAAACACCTCACTCGGCCCCACCACACGACGCAAAGCAGTGGATCTGAACCGCGTGGCTTGGCCCCACTTGTACCGCGGCGCTGAACCAGATTGTGACGGTGCCCTCGCGCGGCGCCTGGCTTGTGAGTCAGGTTGAGGGTGGATGGAGGGAGGGGGGGCTGGGGAGGGGGGGTGGGGAGGGGGGGTGGGGAGGGGGGGTGGGGAGGGGGGGTGGGGTGGAGTGGGGAGGGGAGGGGGGTGGGATGGGGAGGGGGGTGGGATGGGGAGGGGGGGTGGGGATGGGGAGGGGGGTGGGATGGGGAGGGGGTGTGGGTCTCTAAAGCCTGAGGACCTCTGGACCTCATCACCACTGCCGGCTGTTGTCGCCCGACCCCCGTCTCACCGATGGAGAGGGCTATTCTTTTTCCAGACTGATGGGCGAGAGCCCCGCTGCATTGTGGGTACAAGTGCGTCTCCCGTGTCTGGACGGGACTGATAACGCAGAGGGGAGGGGGGGGAAGCTGGGGGAAGCTGGCGGAGGATCAGAGAGGGACCCAACTCCCTCTCTCTCATTCTAGCCCTTTCTCCGCACTCGTCATTCCCTTTCTTTTAATGACGATCCCGGCTGTCGTTCTGTTTGCGTCCTCCCCAGGCTCTCAGTCGCACTTCTCTCTCTTATTAAACCCGCTCTCCTTCATCGACATCACACCCCTCTTCCCGTCCAGCTCCCTTTCCTGCTCCTTTTCTTTCTTTCGTCTGCAACAATAACAACCCACACACACACACCCACACACACACACACACACACACACACACTTTCACACACCTGCTGTTGGTCTCCCTCGCCCGTCCTTCTCTCTGTACTTCCTCCCCTCCACCCTTCCCTCTCTTCCTCCCTGCTCCCTCCGAGGAGCCCTCCCGCCCCGGCTGACAGGCTGAGGGTGGATGCTGACGGGGATCTGTCTTAGTGGGGTATTAGAGGGAAACGCTCTCTATGACAGGGAGCGAGAGAGGGGAGAGGCGGGGGGGGGGAGAAGGAGGGAGAGGCGGGAAAAGGCAGAGGGAGAAGGATGGTGGGCGAGGCGAGAGGGAGAGAATGGGATCTCTATAATTCTCTCACATGGAGGTATTAAATGGGATTTCGGAGATACAGCAGTTTTAGAGCCCCGGATAAATCGTGCCAAAGTGCCGTCGAGCAGGAGACCACATGATGGATGACCAGAGATGAGCGCGTTACAGGGAAGGTTCTCATGATTAACCATGTAGACCGGACCTGTCCCACCACCCCCCTCCTTCTTCCTATCCATCTCCCTCTCCTCTCCTCCTCCCACTTCTCCATCTCCTCCTCCCACTTCTCCATCTCCCTCTCCTCCCTCCTCCCACTTCTCCCTCTCCTCCTCCCACTTCTCCATCTCCATCTCCCTCTCCTCTCCACCTCTGTCCCCCTCAGTCACACCTTGACCCCTGGAGGCCGTGACACTGCTCATGGTGATGCCAGGGTGTAATTAATCCAGGGACTGATATCCCGTGCCCCTGCACTGCTGCACTGTAACCGTTTGCCTAGAAGTTTAATTGCTTTCTCCCCCCGCCACACTCCCCCTCTCCCAATGGCCTGCACCACAACACCCCACACCCACCCTCACCAATATATCCAATTCCACGGGGAGTTTTGAAACCTCGCCAACATGCAAATAGCTCGAAACAATGCGATGGCAGACGTGCGTGTTAATGTAACAGCAGGTGTATGTACGTATGTACGTGTGGTTATGTGTGTGTCTGTGTGTGTGTGTACTCTGTGTGTTTGTCTGGACACCTTCCCTGACACTCTGTTGGATGTGTCCCTGAATAGCTCTTTTACAGATGCTCCGAGGTCTATTCTTATCTTGGCTTGTCTCTCTCCCTCTCAACCAGGCCAGAACCGGAGACAAGCTCCATTCATTCACTGAACTTGGAATCCATACACCCCTCCTCCTCCTTGATGCTTACGACGGAGGATGAAGGAGATTTGAGCTTATCCTAGTTCGATGCTCGGGGACCTCGGGACGCTAGGCAGCCAAACGGAAGAGCTACTAAAAAGAAAACGGCAGACCGCACAGCACACTGAGGCGCCATAAACTGTAGAGCCCCAAAATGGCATCTGTGTCAGTGTTAACGATGAGGAGACGGAGCCGGGCCGAGGTCAGCGGGGAGCCACGATGGCCGCCTCGTTCTTTAATGACCAGCAGCGAAACAGAGCCCCGGAACATTCTGACCGAAGAAGAAAAGCCTAGTCCCCAGAAAAAGGGGAGGGAAAAAACCCAAAACAGGTCAGATCATAACACAACATGTTCTTGTAAACAAGATGATTTTGTCATCAGAGTGCCAGACACTAGAGAAGTTGCTCAATGCCCAGGCTTGGTAATGGTCTCAACAGCTCCCCTCGGCCTCTCTCTCTCCTGGCTCGGAGACAGCGATGGACAGCAGGAGGAATACTTTATCGTGAGTCACACACGGTATTCTCCAGTCGCCGTCCAGCCTCTACACACTCTAGGGGGATGTGTAGGGGGTGTGAGTGTGTGTGTGTGTGTGTGTGGGACGGTGTTGTGTGTTTCCGTTTGCCAGGTAAAAGCCCACGAGAAGGACGGGAATGCATGTTCAAAGGAAGAGCGCGCTTTCAGACGTTTCAGCGGCGCACCTCGAAGCCGACCCGACGTCAACGTCCGAGCGACCTTCTCGTGCGCTGCTCTCGGTTTCCTCATTCGGACGGAACCTTGTTCTGTCTTTATCCAGTCGTGCGGGGCTGTCGAACCGCGTGCCACTCCTTTTCAGACCCGGCGAATGGCCCTGGGTTGTTTGGAAAATGTCACGTTGGTGCTGCTGTAGAGAAGGTGGCAGCCCATAGACGCAGACAGAGTGAGTAGGAACCAGCTGGAGGGTCTGGTTTGAAGGATGGTTTGATATAGTTGCAGCTAACTCCTGGGGGAAGGAACGGGCGGAGAGGGGGAGAGGGGAAAAGGAGGGAGAGAGAGAGAGAGAGAGAGAGAGATAGAGAGAGAGAGAGAGTGAGAGAGAGAGAGAGAGAGAAAGAGGCAGGGAGGGTGGGCCAAAAATAGCTTTGTGTGGCCATGCTGTTTACTCTCATTTTCCATGTCCTAATATCCAATTTACAGGCGCACACACACATCCACACGTCGACGAGAGTGGGAAAACACACGCTCGAGCACACACACACACACAAACCCATTTATATTCTGCACCACCTGTTTGGGCAGCAATGCACACACATGCAGGTATCCATGCGATCGACACATAGCCTCGTCACACACACACACACACACACGCACACAAACACATACTGTGCAAGTCTATTGTTAGCTGTAACGGCCGCTACCAGAAGGTTTGTGCAGTAGGACTGTCACAAGTGTTGAAGCACCGTTGCACCAGTCAGATGAGAGGATGGATGGAGAGAAACAATTTCCCCCGCTCGGCATTAATCCACAAGAGGGCTGCTGTGACACGACGATCCAGCCTGTTTAACCGGAGCTATTAGGCAGGAGGAAGGCTTAATGCTACAGGCAGCTTCAAAGGCCAGTCGCATACACACCAAGAGAGAAGAGTGTGTGTGTGTGTGTGTGTGTACGCGTAGCTTCAAAGGCTACCCTGGCTGTACACAATGTGCTGTAATGCGTCCAGCAGGGAGATCTGATTAGGGCTGTCAATAAAGACAGAAAGGTGGAACGGTGCTTTGCTTTTATTACAGTGGTATTCGCAGAGTGAACCAAGACGGCGACGAATACAAACAAACAAGGCTCACAACAGAGACCTGACAGGGTGTGAGTGTGTGTGTGTGTGTGTGTGAGTGTGTGTTTGTGTGTGTGTGTGTGTTTGTGTGATTTCCAGAAGCACAACACTAATAGAGCAAATTCCCTGTGCGATCGTCTCGTTTGCGCAATTTAAAAACGGCTATCAATGGGAAACCCATCAAATAGCTTCAAACTCTTTCAAGCTGCTTTGTGAATTTCACAAGCTTGCGACCCAAATAGAGAGTTACCAGGGGGGTCCTGGTGGTGGAGGGGGGTGCGGGGGGGGTGGGGGGGGGCTAGTTCGTCAGCTGACTCAATCAACCCTCTCTGATCCGAGAGAGACTGGAGACCTCCGTCACCATGCGGGGCCGCACGCTGGGACGGACTTCGGCACCAAGTCCCAACTGGAACCCCCACCCACCCCCCCACCCACCCACCGCCACCACCCTCCCCCCCCATCCAGCTGGGTGGTCGCACGGCCCTCAGATGGATGATGGATGGGGAGCTCAGACACGGCGGCCGGCCTGGGTGGTGGGGGGGTCGCCGAAGGTCGTTTGCGTCGGGAGATGTTCTCGAGTGCTAAGAGACATGATGGATCTGTCTCTCACTCCCCGTCACAGGGAGGGGAGAGAGGAGAGAGAGAGAAGAGAGAGAGAGAGAGAGAGAGAGAGGAGATAGAAGAGTTCGCGATACAGAGATGCTAGATGATAGATCGCTAGCGCGAGAGCGATCGATCTAGCGCAGGGCTCTGCGATTTCTCTGCTGCTCTCTCTCGCAGCCTCTCACTCTCTGCGCTCTCTCTTGTCGCTCTCTAGCCACTCTCTCTCTAGCTATCTCAAGGTCTCCTCCTATCTCTCCACGCTCTCTCTCTGTCTCCTCTCTCCTATTACCACTTTGAGGGTACCTCGGCAGATACATATTTAAATGTAGCTCGAGGAACAACGTCAATCTGGAAACAGGGGACGGAGAGGCGGAGATGGAAGGTGACGGAAAAAAGACAGATAGAAAGAGTCAGAGAAACATTTAGACACTTAGAGGAAGATTGGAAATGACGAGCACGATAGAGAGAGAGAGAAGAGAGAGAGAGAGAGACAGAGAGAGAGAGAGAGAGACAGAGAGACAGAGCAGAGACAGAGACAGAGATAAAAAGCAAAGAGATAACATTAAATTATGAAATGACGCAAGACAGAAGTGAGAAGCAAAGGGGGGGGGAGTTGTTCTAAAGCTCTTTCACATCAAAGCAGGCAGTTAAAAGTCCCCCTTGTCTGTCTGTCTGTCTGTCTGTCTCTTTCAAGAAACCCATCACACTGAGTCACACCACAGAACCGGGGCAGCTAACACAACACGTATCCCGAGTTAGATACAGTAGGAAGGAAGCTGCAACGTGACGACGACAGCTCGCGGGCCCCCACGACGAGCAGAGCCAAGCTCCTCCCTGTTCGCTGGGCTGCAGTTCCTGCAGAACTGAACTGGGACAGAAGCTCGAGCCAGGGTGTCTCACACTGCAGTCAGGTGGATGACAGGGGGGGGCCACTGTCCAGACACAGGCAGGAAGTGTCTCCCCGTCTCTACAAGCAAATGTCACTTTACAAACCATGGGGACTGTTTCCACACTTGGCATTCAACACGTTATGATTTGATCCAGTGAGAGGTCAAACAGAGTCAGACTGCACCACGGGATTATTCAGAACACGATGTACTCATCATATTGCTCGTGAAGACATGATCTACAAATGGATGCCAAATGAATGGAAACGTGTATCTTTTTTTTGCATTGATAGAACTGTATACAGCTTCTAAAGCTGAACTTCATCCAGCCACAGCAGCACATAGAGACCGGGCCAATGCTGTCCAGGAGGTGTGCGCTGTCCATGGTGCTGATTTCCAGACTGGGGGCTTAATGTGAACCAAATCAACCCAAACACAAAAGTAACACTGATTAGAGAACTGCGATTACTAGCTCTGCCCTTTAGCTGACGCGACATCTTGAATTGATTCGCTGTGACTCGAATCAATGTCACCTGTCGGAGGGGACGGTTTGTTCTTGGGTGTCTCTGACACGATCAATGTGCACTTTGTAGGTAAACGCTCGTTTGGTTTTACCTCCAAACCCGAAGGCCTTCTCCGTGATCTTAACAGCGAGTGTAATACAAGGGGAAAAGGCAGGACTGTCAATATCAAATGTGTTGATTGTTGTTGATTTGTGGTTTCCCCACTGGTCCTCTCGACAGCCAATCAATGACCGGCGATAAATCTTGATCTTTGCGCGCACATGACCGCACAACTGTCCAAACGACACTTAACGTTGAAAGGATGAAAGAAAGAAGAAAGGAAAAACAGACCCACACATGCGCAAAAACACAAACACACACACACACACACACACACATACTACACACACAGCGTACGGTAAAATGGTGTGCAGTCTTACATACTGATGTCAACTAGCCTCATTCCACATCGGAAACACACGCCCTAGGGGAGGTAGCACTCAGTCTAATTGATTCGACTGATTTAATAATGTCCTTTGAACCCTGCCTTCTTCCTGGAAGCTTCCCTTTCGGTAGATACGAGCCGTAGCTTGGTCGTACTCCTGGGGCAAGCGTGGGGGTGAAAGAGTCACAAGGTCAAGGCCCTCTTGCACCTGTGATTAACAGGTCACGTGACACAGGCACGTACGTATGCTTATGCACAGGCACGTGTGGGGAGCGGACGACGGGAGCGCTGGCCACCACGGGGGAGGGGTCACCTTGTCTTGTCGGAGGTTAGAGATGTTGGCTAAGCCTCCGTAACATGGGCGGGGCCGAGACCTCGGGGTCAGACAGGCTACAAGATGTTTGTTAATACTTGTCTGTGTTACGTGGGACAATCTAGGGATAGCAAGAAACAATGTCTGGAAGGGGAAAAGAGAGAGAGTAGAAGAGGGAACTCAGGTTGGGCGTTATGCCAAATGGGAAATAATAAATGTTTCCGAGCGTTCAAAGCAACAAAGTCTTAATTGTCGGCTTGTGTTTCTCGTTCGCCTCGTTAGCGAGATAATGTCTTCATCGGGATTTTACGGGCGTAGCGCGCTGTGGATTGATTGAGACGTCTTTCCGTGGAGCTCCTGGAAGACCGATCGAGTTTACGCGCCGAGAGGGTTTCCCTGGCAACTCCTTCCCCTCCACAGTACACACACACACGCACACCCAGCTTGGCCCCGCCAAACAGCTCACAGGATGTTGAAACATGACTTCCCCTCCGCTCGCCGTGACCTGCTGTCAGGAGTGGGTGGCTGTGTGGACACAACAGCAGATATGATGGAGGGGAAGTGGGCTACTGGAGACAGATGGAGAACTGGTGGGCAGAGATCACCACACCAACGAGGCCTTGCTGAAATACCATTGGCATCGTTGATGTTTACTGTTAGATGACGTTTATTCCCTTAACCTTATTTGTTTTGGAGTATATGTACTGTGCATTAACTGGGGCTGCAATCTGAACACCCCAACTCCCAACTTCATAAAGAGCCCAGATGTGAACGATGAGTTTCGAAATCACAAGACAGGGCTAATTAAATCAGCTAATCGCCTCTTTCCTGCTTAGTGACGAATGGGAACCATCCCATCTTAATGATGAATCTGGGGTGTTCGCGAAGCACAACATTTGCTCTCCGCCGCGCGGCGAGAAATCTGCTGCAGCGTTGCACCGTCGCAGCCCGCAGCTTTAACGCGCAGCATGTGCGCTCTGGTTCAGCCTGGTGACGAGCAGGAGGACGAACACTCGTGGGAGCAGGGACATGACGAGGAGAGTTTTCCATGATGTGACATAACTGAACACTCGAAACGGAGGTTGATGGTATGGTTAGGTAGAGTGGCTGCGCGTTCTGTCCGGTTTGACGACCTGTTTTCTATGTGCTGATTGAAAACGATCAGGCCCTCGGTGCCGTAACTGTCAAAACAGCGACATCACCCACTGTGCTCAACTGTGCGACATCACCAACAGGGCTGTTGACAGCTCTTATGCAACAGTTAACAACTGCTGGTGTGTGTTCTATTTTTTACCCCTCGTGAAACTTGATATACGTATCACTCAACATGTTTTCTAAAGAACGACTACCCTCCACTAACACAAGGACAGAGAGAGCGCCACCTACAGATAACCATGTGTAACGGCCCTGACAATCATTTTGAGGATGAACAACATGACAGAGAATAGGAATGACAAACACGTACTCAGGTACTGTAACTAGCAATTGTCCCGCAGACCTATTTTCTCACCCATGGATATTTTCTGCACTGCAAGTGTGTTCGTTTATGATATGCAAATGCATTTCTAGCATTGGCGTCTCCCTTCTCCATGAATTTTACATAACATGGGGTGTTATCTAAGCGTTTCTGCTTTCTGTTTATGAGGCACGAGGTGAGCAAAGAAGAGAGAAAAAGAGAGGAGCAAGAGCAGAGAGAGAGAGAGAGAGAGAGAGGAGAGAGAGAGAGAGAGAGAGAGAGAGAGAGAGAGAGAGATAGAGAGAGATAGAGAGAGAGAAAGGTGGAAGGGGAGAAAGCAAGCAAGAGAGACAGAGAGAAGAAAGTGATAGAGAGAGAAAGAGAGACAGAGAGTAATGAGAGAGAGGGAGAGAGAGAGAGAAAGAGAGCAAGATGGAGATAGTGAAAGACTGAAAGAGGGAGAGAGAGGGAGGAACGGAGGGAGAAAGACAGAGAGTGGCACAGTAGGGCATCTAACACTCATAGGACGGACATCAGAAAGGAAAAAAAAGAATGGAAAGAGGTGTGAAGCTAATTCACCAACACTCTATCCAATTCTCTCTCTCCAGCGGCAGAAAGATGGTCGGAGAGGGAGACACGATAAAGAAGTGGAGAGGGCGAGAGATTACAGGACAGAGAGAGGTGAGGTTGGTGTCACATGAAAGGAGAAAAGATACGACGTATCAAGCGAGGTAAGAGATGGGTGGGACGAAAATGAAAGAGAAAGGAGAGAGAGAGAAACAGGGAGAGGGGGAAAGTGAGAGACGGAGACCATAAAGTGAGTGAGATGTGAAATGAAATAGAGAGAGGATGAAGGCGTACACAGTCCGGAGATGAAAGAGGAAACCGGACAGATATTCAATTTGAGACTTTCACTTCTATTGTGTTTCTGTGTATCACCCCACCCCATCATCTGCCACAGAAATGCCAACGGCAGCCCACTAAAACCCAAGAAAACATTGGGTGTCGGTGACAAGGACATGCCAATACTTCAGAACTTCTCACTTTTAGGTCCTGTTCAAAGACAAGGTCGACAGCTCTCCCTCTGACACATAAATCCGGTGGGGCTGGATAGGTCGAAAACACCAGGTAGCAGACCCGCCTCATAATCTAACAGGTCGGTTCGACCTACGTCGGCCTATCGGGTTGCTGGAATAGAAGCTCAAGGAGTTTGGGTATTGTCCATGGAAAAGAAGGCTCTGTTCTGTCGTCTCTCATTGTGCAGGTCTGCTTTTCATTCTCCTAATAGAAAAATGTTCTCTCCTGGGGCTGGGGCTGACACTTGACCAATTGCTTGTTATTTCAAAGGTCAAGGGGAAATTGTTACAATAGGAAATTTAATTACTTGCTGGAAACTAATCAAGACAAACTTGATTTCGAGTCAGTTAGGCGAAGAATGAAATATAGCATAAAGTGTACTCTACTTCCACTGCAAAGCTGCCTAAAGAGTCAAAACGGTTTAGTTTTTTCAAAAACAACCCCTCACTGAAGTGGCACTTGTCACTTAACTTGTCACCAGCAGCACTGTTTGCTGTCACTCCTTCAAACAAACTCAAAATATTCCGCACCATTTGTCAAAGAAATGTTGCAAGAAATGCAATTTTACATCATTTGACATGACGACAACCAACTTTATCGACGTAGGTTCACTCAGAAGCCAAACAAGAAGACTTGCAATCCATGAAAGTTTTCAGTTGGCCAAAGCTGTTTTCACGTTGGTGTCCGTGAGCAATTTACTCCAAAATACACCAAGACCTTTGGATAGTCGATTGGACTGTCCAAACCATTACATATTCAACCTAACTCATGCCACCATGCATGATCCATCTCAAAATCGATCACTATTCATCAAAGTGTCAGGTGAAGAGAAGGGCCTATCACAGTCCATTACAACCTCTCTGGGTCAGCCAAGCTTAAAGGGCACCGGGCAAGTTGGGACGGTGTAACCGTAGCGACTCGTGGTGGGGGGAGGGGTAATGGCTTTTTGATGAACTGGCCGTGTCCCCATATCACATATCCCCGCCCCGGGTGTGTCGTCATGTCGGGCCGTGTGACGACCGCTGACATTCGGCTGTGTGTCTGCTGACGGGAGATGACTTCGATTCTCGTGAAACCAGCGCTCACAGAACACGGATGAGCTCCGGCACAACACCACAGCACAGAGAAGAGAGAGAGAGAGAGAGAGAGAGGAGAGAGAGAGAGAGAGAGAGAGAGAGAGAGATGGACGGATCCAAACGAGAGAATCTCATCCAAACCCCTGGTTTGGTCCAAGATGCCAAAAAGAGCCAGAGCCTGGGACAGAAAGAAGGCATTTGCTCGTACGGTGGCGAACCGCTTCCGACCATGACGGCATCAATTGACGCCAATCGGCGAACCTGATTGGAGGAAGTGGGCTGACCTGAGTGAGCTGAGATGTGTGCATCCTGATTGGAGGAAGTGGGCTGACCTGAGTGAGCTGAGATGTGTGCATCCTGATTGGAGGAAGTGTGCTCACCTGAGATGTCTGCATCCTGATTGGAGGAAGTGTGCTGACCTGAGTGAGCTGAGATGTATGCATCCTGATTGGAGGAAGTGTGCTGACCTGAGATGTGTGCATCCTGATTGGAGAGTGTGAGACGTTGACAGTAAAGATGAAGGTGTGTTTGGTATCTATAGACTCCTGCCTATAGAAGATATAACTAACTATCTGTAATCCTCATGCAGCTAAAACAGTCTACTCTCTCACACTGAAAAATTCACACACACACACGCAGGTGTACGAATCATTAGTCAATCATATTTAGCTTTCACACTGCAGGCAATCACATCAACTGTGCACCTGTTCCACACACACGCGCACACACACACACATAACCTAGAAACACACACACATCTACACGACTGAGGATGCATTTCAGGGTGAGCAAGTAGAAACTGGGTTAACAGGGGGATAGGGAAGAACTTGGCATGCAGAAATGTGTCCACGTGAGAGGGCTGTGATGAACTCAATATTCAAACACACACACACACACACACACAGATACTCAATACGCCACTGCGCGTCACTACCCACCGGCCCCCAAAGAACTCTGTAAATGGAAATGGAACTAACATATATATTCACCCATGGGTTGTCACACAGTAATACTAGTAAAAACAAAATATATATATCAAAAACTGCAGGGTATAGGCTGGTTAAAGCAGGTTTATGATTGACAAGACGTGACATCTCCATAAATACATTCCAGCAGGCACTACCAGGCCGAGAGAATTAAGGGATTAGGAGGGAGAGGTGATTGGGGATACAGTGTCATAATGCCAGGATGTACTCTGTATATCACCCCTAAAATGTACAAACCCCCCCCCCACACACACACAGGCTCACAGCTCACACACTGTACACATTTGCGAGCACACATGCGCTGACACATACCTGTGCCTGCGAGATAAGGCCACAGGACATTTGATCTTCCAAGCCAAAGCGAAAGACTTATCAAAATATGCATCAAAACGCTACCCGACACCCCGTCAACTTAACAGACCCACGGGGTCACACATCTTCTGCATACATCCAGCCAGCATTTCAAAGGGTTTCAGAACAGCATTTCAAAGCCTGTCAACATGTCTGTGTGAGGCGTTTCCGTGCGAGGTGGAAGAGTTTTTTGAATGAACTTGAATCCTCTCCCCCCCTTCTGTTCTAATAGGAAACATCACCTTCTCTGTCGTTTTTCCTGCCATCCTCTCTCTCTCCAGTTGTCTCAGCCCCACGCGCTAAGGCCATCCGTCCAAAGTCACCCTTTAACCTTCAGCTTTGGCCTCCCCGACTCCATTTTACACCCCTCGCTCACTTTTCCCCCTTTATTTTAGTCTCTTCTTCACCCAAACCTCCCCACAACTCCCCTTTTTGGCAGTTTTCTCTCTCTCTATCTTTCTCTCTCTCTCTCTCTCTCTCTCACTCCCCCCTCTCTGCTCTGCACTGTCTCTATCTCTGTCTCTCTAAATCTGTTTAGGGCGACAGCTCTATCCCAAATCTGGACGAAACCTTGCTCCCTCGTGTTCTCTCCTCAATCTAAATATACCGCTCACACACTTCCATATCACACTCTCACACACACACACACACACACACACCCCCTCTGGTTACCTTGAGCAGGCGTACGGAGGGCAGGAAGGCAGCGTGGCACAGTTTCCTGATGGTCCAGTTGAGCGGCCGCGGGGCGTCCAGCTGGTTCATGATTCCCGCTCCGTGACGGCCTCGGCCTCCCGCCGCCGCCCGCCGTTCCCCGGCGCCGAGAGCGCGTCCCCTCCAGGGGGACAGAGCCGAGGGGGGGTATCCAGCCGATAAGAGCTCGGGTCCCAGAGCATGACCCCCAGGCGG
>CAEFZP010004564.1:12500-16278 GCA_903064625.1 Mallotus villosus | reverse complement strand
CCCGGCCCTGACCCTCCTGTGTCGTCTGACTGTGTTCCCGGCCCTGCACAACCCTCCTGTGCTGTCTGACTGTGTTCCCGGCCCTGCACAACCCTCCTGTAACCGCCTGACTGTGTTCCCGGCCATGCACAACCCTACTGTGTCGCCTGACTGTGTTCCCCGGCCCTGCACAACCCTCCTGTGTCGTCTGACTGTGTTCCGGCCCTGCACTACCCTCCTGTACCACCTGACTGTGTTCCCGGCCATGCACAACCCTACTGTGTCCGCTGACTGTGTTTCCGCCCTGCACAACCCTCCTGTACCGTCTCTGACTGTGTTCCCCCGGCCCTGCACAACCCTCCTGTGTCGTCTGCTGTGTTCCAGCCCTGCACAACCCTCCTGTACCGCCTGACTGTGTTCCCGGCCCTGCACAACCCTCCTGTGTCGCCTGACTGTGTTCCCGCCCTGCACAACCCTCCTGTACCACCTGACTGTGTTCCCAGCCTGCACACCCTCCTGTACCGCCTGACTGTGGTTCCCGGCCCTGCACAACCCTCCTGTGACCGCCTGACTGTGTTCCCGGCCCTGCACAACCCTCCTGTACCACCTGACTGTGTTCCCTGCCCTGCACAACCCTCCTGTACCGCCTGACTGTGTTCCCGGCCCTGCACAACCCTCCTGTACCGCCGCCTGACTGTGTTCCCGCGGCCCTGCACAACCCTCCTGTGTTGTCTGACTGTGTTCCCAGCCCTGCACAACCCTCCTGTGTCGTCTGACTGTGTTCCCAGCCCTGCACAACCCTCCTGTGTTGTCTGACTGTGTTCCCGGCCCTGCACAACCCTCCTGTACACGCCTGACTGTGTTCCCGGCCCTGCACAACCCTCCTGTGTCGTCTGACTGTGTTCCCGCCCTGCACTACCCTCCTGTGCTGTCTGGCGGCAGTTTGAGATTAAATATGTCTTGAGTTAAACTTTGGGTAAACTTTGCCTTGTAAACAAACAAGAGATCCAGTGTAATGGAGTAGGTGTGAGGCTAATAATGAGGTACAGGACAGAGTCAGACGTAACACACACACACACACACTCACACACACTCACACACGCACACACACGCACACACACATAAAGTTCAGTTCAACATTTGGTCAGAAAGCCAGCAGAAGTGTGACCAGTATTTCCTCTCTTCCCGTCTCCTTCTCTCTCTCTCATGCATGTTCATAGCAGACCCACACACAGCCTCCTCTCTCCTCTCTCATCTCCTCTCTCCTCTCTCCATCTCTCTCTCTTCTCTCACTCATCCTCTCTCTCTCTCCTCTCTCTCTCATGCATGTTTCAGAGCAGACCCCACACACACAGTCTCTCCTCTCTCTCTCTCTCTGTCTCTCGTCTCCTCTCATCTCTCCCCTTCTCTCTCATCGTCTCTCCCCTCTCTCGTCTCATCTCTCACTCTCCTCTCTCGTCTCTCTCTCTCTCTCCTCTCCTCTCTCTCTCATGTCATGTTCGAGAGCAGACCACACACAGCCTATCGCGCCCACGGCCGTACCCGCCTGCACACCCACAGGCCCCAGCTCCACAGGCCCCACTCGCTCCACAGGGCCCCAGCTCCACATGGTCCCCAGCTCCACACAGCCCCAGCTCCACATGCCCCACTCCACAGCAGTACAAAGCCTCACTGTTCCAGCCTCTCGGAGGTCTGCAGAGACGAGGCCGGGGAGAGCTGTGGGGTGCTGTGTCATGCTAGCAGTTTGGGGAGAGCTGTGAGGTGCTGTGTCATGCTAGCAGTGCAGAAACATCACACGGCTGACCGATGTTTAGCTGTGTTAGCGGTGTTAGCTTCAGGGGGCTTATCTCTGGAGAGAGAGAAAACAGGGAAGAGGAGGATAACGGGATGGGTCAGGGAGCCTGTGCTGAAGACTCCCATGATCCTCCTGTTCCTGTCGTCCACCGTGTTCTCCGGAGAATGAAGAGTTTATCGAGGTCGCTGGCGCAACGTCAAAGAAGATGTGATAAGGCTGATCACTTCCTTCTTCTACCAGCCTCCACCTCTCAGCTCACCCTCCATCTCCTCTCTCCTCACCCTCCATCTCTCTCTCTCACCCCCATCTCTCTCTCTCACCCTCCATCTCTCGCTCTCTCACCTCCATCTCTCTCTCTCACCCCCATCTCTCTCTCTCTCACCCTCTCTCTCTCTCTCACCCTCCATCCCTCTCATCTCTCACCCTCCATCTCTCTCACCCTCCATCTCTCTCTCTCACCCTCCATCTCTCTCTCTCACCCTCCATCTCTCTCACCCTCCATCTCTCTCTCTCACCCTCTCCTTCCTTCTCACCTGACAGTGTGTTGTTACCCGTGCCGTCCGTAGTGGGGTTGGTGGAGGGGGGTTCTGGTGGGGCAGGGGGTGATGGATGGAGGGAGAGGGGAGGGGGTGATTTTGAAAGGGGAAAGACAGAAAAAAAGCAATGGGATGACATGTGACAAGACCAGGCCGGAGTGACCATCTTTGGCATCCTTTTCATGAATGAATACGCATTTCGCTTCTGTGAGAGTTCGGGATGAGAGGAGGATACAAGGAGAAGATAGAGTGGGTGAGGAAGGAAGGGGAGGCGGGGGAGGAGAGAGGAAGAGGGTCGGGGGGGCTTACCGGAGGGGCCCGTGGTGGAGTTGGAGGAGTTGTATCCAGGGGTGGGGCTGGTGGAGGTATGGAGGACGGGAGGAGGAGGAGGAGGAGAGGAAGAGGGGTCCAGAGGAGCAGGAGGAAGATGAGGAGGAACTGACCCAGTCTCTGTACCTTTCTCTCCAAAGGGCTCTGGGAAAAAGAAAAAGAAAAAATGTGTTTTTTTATATTTTTTACATGACAATATCCAATCAGCTCCAAAGCCGAATGAGACAGGAAGTGTCCGTGCCATGAGACAGGAAGTGTCCGTGCCATGAGACAGGAAGTTGCCGTGCCATGAGACAGGAAGTGTCCGTGCCATGAGACAGGAAGTGTCCGTGCCATGAGACAGGAAGTGTCCGTGCCATGAGACAGGAAGTGTCCATGCCATGAGACAGGAAGTAGCCTAGCCATGAGACAGGAAGTGTCCATGCCATGAGACAGGAAGTAGCCTAGCCATGAGACAGGAAGTGTCCATGCCACACCCACCTGAATAGAAGGAGATCTCGCTGATGAGCAGCCAGCTGTCTGCGAAGGCGAACTTGCAGCGCAGGATCTGTGCGGGTCGCCCCCCCAGGGGCAGGGAGATGGGCCGGGACGAGGGGTCCTTCAGGTCCTCCAGGGCACGGCCAGGACCAGCGCAGGGGACCAGGGCTGCAGCAGGCTAGGCTTGAACTGGCACTCCACCCTGCTGAAGACCCGCACGCCCTGGGTGTGACGGTTGTTACTATGCACCTGGAGGGGGGGATGAGGGGGGAGTCAGTGTTGCCATGGGGAGGAAGGTAAACATGTTTCTGCCTTCCTCAACTTCACGGCCTGGGGCCTGTTTCATTAATCGAGACAATAGAAAATAATTCAACTATAGAAATTAAACCGTTTTTAATCCTGTCGAGGCTTAATTGCTTTGGCGCGATGCGGTGTTGGGCACAAAGACCGGACGGGAGAAACGTGGGAGGAAGGTGGAGAGAGGGAGAGAGGGGGAGGTGGGAGCGAGGGAGAGAGGGAGGAGGGGGAGAGAGGGAGGTGGAAAGGAAGGAGAGAGGAGAGTGGCGTGGAGAGGAGGGAGAGAGGGGAGAGAGGGAGGTGGAGAGAGGGGAGGTGGAAAGGAAGGAGAGATGGAGGGGGAGAGAGGGAGAGAGGGAGAGAG
>CAEFZP010004564.1:0-7500 GCA_903064625.1 Mallotus villosus | reverse complement strand
CACCTCCAGCACCTCCATTAGGGAGCGTCATGTCAGACTGCAAGCCCAGTCAGGAGAGCATAATCAGGCCTCGCTCTCAGGCTGGGGGGACGTCACTCTCAGCCTCCCACACCTCCACTACACAGAATAAGCACTGCTGTGGACGTTAGCTTCACCGGGGACTGGTGTGTGTGTGGTGTGTGTGGTGTGTGTGTGACTCGGTTGTGGAATAAGGAGAGTAAGAGGGGTGTTTGAGAGTGTATGTGTGTGCGTGTGCATGGGAGGGAGGTGGGTCCAATCGAGGCTGCGCAACAAACGTTCTGAGCCCTGTTCCAAGTTCAGGAGCACAGAGAAACGAACTGTGTGCAACAATTCCTGAAATTCTGTGGACTCTGCATATCCCGACCTCACCCAGGTCTGTGGTCTACGGGGCTGGATCGCAGCACGTCGCACACTGGATCTTCCAGGAGAGGAGGCCTATCCCCAGATAAACACCCCAGGGCCCATGCAGGCGGCAGCATGCAGAAGGCAGGCAGGCAGGCAGGCAGTCAGACAGGCAGGAGCAGGCAGAGCGGCAGGCAGGCAGGCAGTAGCCAGCAGGCAGGCAGCAGGAGCAGCAGGCAGCGGCAGGCAGTAGTAGCCAGGCAGGCAGGCAGTCAGGCAGTAAGCCAGGCAAGCAGTAAGCCAGGCAGGACAGTAAGCCAAGGCAGGCAGACAGGCAGGCAGGCAGTAAGCCAGGCAGGCAGTAGACGGCAGGCAGGCAGAGTAAGCCAGGCAGGCAGCCGGCAGGGCATCAGTAAGCCAGGCAGGCAGCAGGCAGCAGGCAGGCAGAGTAAGCCCAGCAGCGAGCCCATCACCGAGGCTGATTTACAGCCAGCTATCGTGTGAGGGGAGAGAGGAGGCGAGCCACTCGTTCGTCCTGTGTTCGTCTGCGGTGTTCCACAGACAGGCAGAAACACCGTTTATCACCCAGTGTGGTTTATCTCATCTCAGACTCAACCAGGACAGGAGGTTCAAGGCGATGGCTTTTTGTGCTCGACTGTAGCGGAGACTCACACGCACAACACACATTCTGTAAACACACGTACCACACAGGCACGCACACACACACACACATTCTGTAAGCACAACCTACACACAGGTACGCACACAGACGAATGAGCTGGCAAGCAGTGACATAAAACACTAAGAAAGGCAGAAAAAACACACAAAGCTTTCCAGACTGGCTTTGACGCACACGTCCCACACACAAGGTCACATGACTGAAAGGTAGCGGCGTGCTCCCTGACCACTCTCTGCATGTCTGGAGCCAGAAGCATTGAGGTGCCAACTAAGCAATGTGCTGTGTTCTCACCCAAGGTCTTTAGAATCAGTTCAATAATGATAACTACAGCCACTGGAGGTTTGCCAAAGCACACAGAAGGATATGTATCTCCATCTCCCTCTCCCTCTCTCCCCCTCTCCCGCTCCGCTCCCGTCTCCCTCTCCCTCTCCCTCATCTCAGCCCTCCCCTCCCTCTCCCCTCACCCCTCCCCTCTCCCTCTCCCTCTCCTCTCCCTCTCTCCCTCTCCCTCTCCCTCTCTCTCTCTCTCTCTCTCTCTCTCATCTCTCTCGTCTCTCTCTCTCTCTCGCGACACACACATCCTCACACCCCGCTACCACACACTCTAAAACTCAGGGAGTGAATGCCAGAAGCAAGAAACATGCATTACACTCCATCAACTGATAAGTAGACACACACCACACCCACACACACCACACACACACACACAACACAGCCCACACCCACACACACACACACACACACACCCCCACACAACACTCACCACACACACACCCACATTCACGCACACACACACACAACACCCCCCACACACACACATGGGATTCGGAGTTTGTTTACCTTTCCACCGGCAGCCGTACAGCTCCACTCTGAGACAGACTCTCATGACCCTGTCAAGCCACGGGTATAAGCTCACCATGCGAGCCACGATGGCGGGCCCAGGTCCTTCACGGACCACCTCGTAGTGTTCTCGTTCCCGAGACACCACCTGCAGGATGATGGGAGGAGTCTTTCTCTTCTTTTCTTCTTTTCTCTCTTTTCCGTCTTTTCTCTCTTTTTCTTCTTTTTCGTCTTTTCTTTTTTTCTTCTTTTCTTTCTTTTCTCCTTTTCTTCTCTTCACTTTATTTTTCTTCTTTTCTTCTTTTCTTTTCCTTCGAATGTTTTATTTTTTTCGTCTTGTTAAAACATAGCCTTTTTCTTCGGTCTTCTTCGGATTTCTGTCGTTTTCTTCTCTTCGTTGTTTTTTCTCTCTATCTCTTTTTTTCTCTCTTTTCATCTGACCCTCTTCCGTCACCCTCCTATTCCTCCTTTTGTATTTCCTATGTGCCGTGCTTCTCTAAACAGATACAAAAATAACACAAACAAGAGGATACAGAGTATATAGACCGAAGAGAGAACAAAGAGAGGAGAAGATAATAGAGAGAGATATACATAAAGTATAGACAGAAGAAACAGAGAGATAGACATAGGAGACAGAGAGACAAGAGAGACACAGAGAGACGAGGAGAGAGAGAAAGAGGAGAGAGACAGTAAAGATAGACAATAAGAAACCAGAGAGAGAGTGTTTGTTTGCTATGGTCTCTCACCCTCCTGGCTCTCTCGTTCCTATCCATTTCATCACATTGTCCGTCCGTCCTCTTTAGTATTTACATCTTTTATCGTTCCTTGCCCACTCCCGTTCCTGTTGTCCTTCTTCTTTTTCTCCGCCCCTTTTATACCCACCAGGGACAGGAATGGATGGTTGCGTAGCTCCACTTCAGGACAGGAGGGCTGCTTTACCTACTCACGTGGCACGCCATGCTAGAACGCCATGCTAGCACGCCACTCTAGCCCTGCTAGTGGTTCGACTGACCCTGAACACCAAGGCGCTGGGACATTTTGAAGCGCTTATGCTAATAAATAATTCTTTAGCGTGTATTCCACTGATTTTTGAGTCTGTCTGTCGGACTTGGAAGTGCCACCCACACATATAACTCACTTCCTGTTGGCTGTGGGTGGATGTGGGCGATGAGCACTGTCTTACCTGGAGATATCAGAACCGCTGGGAACACTGATCCTGCATGGACACCACGCTCCTCCCCATCTCCTGTACTCAACTGGGTGGGGGGAGAGAGAGAGAGACCAAAGAAGTGAGAGAGAGAGAGAGAGAGAGAGAGGGCAGAGAGAGAGAGAGACCAAGAGGAAGAGAGAGAGAAGAGAGAGACAGAGACAGAGAGAACCAAGATAGATGTGAGAGAGAGAGAGAGAGAGATGAGAGAGATACAGAGGGCAAGAGAGAAGGGCCGAGAGAGAGAGAGATCAGAGAGGAATATAAAGAGAAAAGAGAGGCGGTAAATAAGGGGTTGTGTTCTCTCTACACTCTTCCTGTTCCTGTTCACTTGTATGGCCTTTTTACCCTTCCTCCCCTTTCTTTCTGCTATGCATCGCTCCGCCCGACCCCACAGCAGCGCGGCCAAGGCGGATGAAAGTGAGTAAAGGCATCTACAAAGTCGGCGAAGATAATTGCCAGCACAATGGGCGGGTCTCTAGGCGAGGATCACCCAAGGGCGTGAAGTGCCCAGCATAGTCGCCCCAAGATTGAGAACGCGAAATGAAGAATATATAGCAATGAGAGCGACAAAGGCAGGGGAAACGCAGCAAGAAGGAACGGGAAAAGGGGCGACCACGGGCAAAAAGCAGAGGGGCGGAGGAAATACCCAAGAGCGATGGAAACTGGCACCGGAACAAGGAGAGTGGGCGAAAGCATAAAAGAACGAGACAGAGGAGCAAGTGGAGTTGAAAGCAACTAATTGGGGAAGATGTGTGGGCCGAAACAAGAATGGGGGAAATGAGGGGGGTGGCAGAAATGGGGGGCATACATTACAGAAACTCGAGGGCGAACGAAGCAGCGAGGCACAAGACAAGAGCAGAAAGGAAGATCAGGGGAGAGAACACGCGCGCATGGGTAGTAACCCCAGAGCGAAAGCGGTCCACACCTCGTAACATGACAAGGTAGGATGACCGAAGGTAAGACAGGAATTCGAGACGAAAACATCCGAAAGACACGCCATCAACCCAAAGGCGGCCCGAGAGCCAGAAGGGAAGCACAAACATGGTCAAGGAAATTCTCTGAGTAATCTACCTACCGCAGCCATCTTCCATCCAGGACCAGAGGTGGGGCGCCCAGGAGACGATGACCAAAGGGAGTGAGGACAGTGAGAGGGGTTAAAGGGCGAATAAAGAATGGGCGTGGGATGCACCCACCAAAGGGGGGGAGGCGGGGGAGTCAAGCACACCAGCAGAAGGGGGGGAGAAAACGCCGCAAGCAAGACTAGGAAAGAAGAGGGCTGAATCACAGGGAAAGGGGGGCGAACGTCTACGCCAGATTAGTCTGCTCATAGCAATCGGGACAGCGGGACTTAATGACGTGCTAAGAAAAGAATCACGTTACGTAGACGTATGCGAAGCATTAACTTCTCTTGCAAAAAGTCCATTCGCTTTCTTTTTCCGATTATAGATGCAAGCAGGGAGGAGGAGGGAGAGGCAAGGACGGAGGAGGAGGAGAGAGGCAGATGGAGGGAGTAGGAGCGAGCAGATGGAGGGAGGAGGAAGAGGCAGGATGGAGGCAGGAGGGGGAGGCAGGAGGTGAGGTGAGGAGTGAGAGAGGCAGGATGGAGGAGGAGAGCGAGGCAGGATGTGAGGAAGGAGAGAGGCAGGATGGAGGCATGAGGAGCGAGGCAGGAGGATGAGAGGAGGAGATGAGGCAGGATGGAGGGAGGAGGAGAGGGCAGATGGAGGCAGGAGGAGCGAGGCAGGATGGAGGGAGGAGGAGAGAGGAAAACAAGGGAGGGAAAGAAGGAGTGCAGCCAGGGCAGAGCTGGTCCAAGCAGCATCATAGCCAGCAGTGATTAAACATTACAGGCCAGACCCTGCCAAGTCCTTTAGTCCCTTCCTTCCTCTCTCGCTCTCTCTCTCTCTCTCTCTCTCTCTCTGTCTCGCATGCTCTTTTCTCTCGTCACTGTTTCTCCTTATCTCTCTCTGTCACCCTTTCACTCTCAGAATCAGAAATCTCTCTCCCTCTCTCCCTCTCTCCCCGACGCCTCACACTTCTTCCTCCACAGTCCTTATTTCTCTCTTCCTTTCACATTTCTCTCATTCCTTGTAGTAATGCTAGGAGTAATGAAGTTAGTAGATGTTATGCGTGTTAAGATTGACCTCCCTCTCTTGATTTCTCTTCTCACTCTTCTCTCTCTCTCCCCCACTCGCTCTCTCCCTCTCTCCCCCCTCTCTCTCCCTCAGCGTCTCTCTCCTCTCCGTCTCTCTCTCTCTCCCTCACTCCCACGCTCTCTCTCCCTCCCTCATTCTTCCTCTCTCTCTGGTGTCTCTTAAAGTAGTTTGCAGATAATCACCTCCACATGGCCAGACGCTCAGGCCAGGGGGAGTAAACAGAGGTACACACACGCACGCACGCCAACACTGTACACACACGCCATCACCGTACACACACGCACGCCAACACCGTACACTTGCACCACACAAGCCTCTTCATAAAAAGAAAAGAAGAAAAAAAAGAAAAGCAATAAGCGGATGTCTACCCTTTCCCCCCTGCCACACACACATTCTTGTCTAGATGCTGTAGACAACATGCTGTAGACAAGTGGTAATGTTATCACCTAATGTGATTTAGAGGCTCGCACCCTCTCTTTGTACTGTAATGTAATACAGATCTGTTACAGGGAGCAAACTAGTAGTGACATGAGGGGACTGAAGGACCTTTCAGATGTAGGCAGACACAGACACAGACACAGACACAGACACAGACACAGACACAGACACACAACCAGACACACACCACACACACACAGACACACACACACACACACACAGACACAGACACAGACACACACACACACACACAGACACAGACACAGACACACACAGACACACACACAGACACACACACACACACACACACACACACAGACACAGACACAGACACACACAGACACACACACACACACACACACACACAGACACAGACACAGACACACACAGACACACACACAGACACACACACAGACACACACACACACACACACACACACAGACACAGACACAGACACACACAGACACACACACAGACAGACACAACACACAGACACACACACAGACACACACAGACATACACACACACAGACACCACACACACACAGACACACACACACACACACAACACAGACACACACACACAGACACAACACACAGACACACACACAGACACATACACACACACAGACACACAACATACACACACACACACACACAGACACACACACACACATACACACACACACACACACAGACACACACACACACATACACAACCAGACACACACACACACACACACATACACACACAGACACACACACAACAAACCAGACACACACAACACACACACACACACACACATACACACAGACACACCCACACCACAAACCCATACACACACCAGACACACACACACACACCACACACACACACACACACACACACAACCATACACACACACCACACACACACACACACAGACATACACAGCACACACACACAGACACACCCACAGACACACACAGACACACACAGACACCAACACAGACCACACACAGACATACACACAGAGACACACAGACGCACAGACACACACAGACACACACACAGACATACACACAGACACACACAGACACACACACAGACACACACAGACACACACAGACACACACAGACACACCACAGACACACACACAGACACACACACAGACATACACACAGACACACCACACACCCGTACCGTCCATGTTTGGCCTCAGTGGAGTCTGACCAGGCGCTGGAGGCTGTGATGTCAGAGTCTGGGATGGTGCCATCTTCCATCCCCAGGGCATATCGACACTGAGCTGAGAGAGAGAGAGAGTTATACAGCACTGTATGGACCAGATGAGAGAGAGACATAGGAGAGAGAGAGAGAGACTTAATACAGTACTGTATGGACCAGATGAGAGAGAGACACAGACAGACAGACAGACAGACAGAGAGAGATGAGAGAGAGATCAGAGTAGAGCAGAGAGAGTGAGAGAGAGAGAGAGATGAGAGAGAGAGACGAGGAAGATAGAGAGATGAGAGAAGAGAGAGAGATAGAGAAGAATAATACAGTACTGTATGGACCATATGAGAGAGACACACAGACAGATAGAGAGAGACACAGACAGAGAGACTTAATAAGTACTGGATGGACCATATGAGAGAGAGACAGATAGGACTTATGTACTATATGGACCAGATGTTTAGCAGTACACGATAGCTGCGTTTTACTGTCAGGGGCTGTGATTGGTCACGGGCATTATGTCATCTCCCAACCAGCTTCCTGATAACACCCTAACACCCTTAGTGGTCTCTATACCCACACGTTACCTTTTTCCTGCGC
>CAEFZP010004561.1:0-17261 GCA_903064625.1 Mallotus villosus | reverse complement strand
GAGAGAAACAGGAGAGAGAGACAGAGAGAGAGAGAGAGAGAGAGAGAGAGAGAGAGGAGACAGAGACAGAGGAGAGAGAGAGACAGAGAGAGACAGAGAGAGCGACAGAGTAGAGAGAGACAGAGACAGAGACGAGACAGAGAGAGACAGAGAGAGACAGAGAGAGACAGAGAGAGACAGAGATCTAATGGGCCTCAAGGATGAGACGTGTTGGGGCTTCTTCCAGATGTTTCCATGTTCGCGAGCGACATTCAAACCAGTGAGACAAGACAGGCTCGCTGAGTTCACAGAAGCCTTGAGACTGCTCTTCCCATGAAATACAAGAAGTCTGTCTGCACTCCTCCAAGGACATCTGAGGCCAGTGATCTGGCAACTTTGAACTGTTTCCAGCGAAGAAAGGATACATGTTCATTCCTTGTGGGTGATAATCTCATGTGTGTTTCCTACTGCTCAGCACTGGACCGGGAGGGAAGAGTTAGCCTGGCACCCGTTAGCCTGGCACCTGGCCCACTGGGCCCAACTCAAGGGACACATCGGAACATGGGATTGTTCCACCGATGCCCTGCTAAAAACGTTTTGTGTGTGCCCTTGTGTGTGTACATTTGCATTCATGTTTGCCCGTATGGATGTGTGGTGTGTTGGGGTGTGTGCCCGTTGCGTGTGTGTGTGAACGTGTAATTGTGTGTTTGTCGGTGCATGTGTGGGTGAGGGTTGGTGTGTGTGCATGTTGGTGCGGGTGTGTGCATGTGTACTGTGTGTTTGTTGTGGTGTGTGTGTGTATGTAATAATGTGTGGTTGGTGGTGTGGGTATGTAATTATGTGTTTGTTGGGGTGGTGCTGTGTATGTAATTGTGTGATTGTTGGTGTGTGTGTAATTGTGTGTTTGTTGGTGTGTGTGTGTGTGGTGTCGTAATTGGTGTGGTTGTGGTGTTGTGTGTGTGTATGTAATGATGTGTTGTTGGTGTGTGTGTGGTGTGTATGTAATGATGTTTGTTGGTGTGTGTGTGTGTGTGATGTGTGTGTGGTGTGTGTGTGTGTTGTGGCTGTGGTTTGTGGTGTGTGTGTATGTAATGATGTGTGTGTTGGTGTGTACCTGTGAGTCTGTGCGGGCCACGTTGACCTCTGTGACGGCCCTCTGCAGGTCGTCTCCTCTGCTGTGAGCTTCAGACAGCTGCTCCTCCAGCTTCCTTAGCTGGCTGTCTGTGGACACCTGCACACACACACACACGCACACACAAACAGTTCAACTTTCTGTATAACCACAGGAAGTTTGCTTTATTTATGTTACCAAAGCCAGATTGCTTTAGGTCCAGATTAAGGATTTAGAACTGACAGGACATGCTTCTTCATCTAGAGTATTAAGACCCCTCCCAGACCCCTCCCAGACCCCTCCCAGACCTCCCAGACCCCTCCCAGACCCCTCCCAGACCTCCCAGACCCCTCCCAGACCCCTCCCAGACCTCCCAGACCCCTCCCAGACCCCTCCCAGACCTCCCAGACCCTCCCAGACCTCCCAGACCCCCTCCCAGACCTCCCAGACCCCTCCCAGACCTCCCAGACCCCTCCCAGACCCCCTCCCAGACCTCCTCCCAGACCCCTCCCAGACCCCTCCCAGACCCCTCCCAGACCCCTCCCAGACCCCCTCCCAGACCCCTCCCAGACCCCCTCCCTCCAGACCCCTCCCAGACCCCTCCCAGACCCCTCCCAGACCCCTCCCAGACCCCTCCCAGACCCCTCCCAGACCCCTCCCAGACCTCCAGACCCTCCCAGACCCCTCCCAGACCCCTCCAGACCCCTCCCAGACCCCTCCCAGACCCCCTCCCAGACCCCCTCCCAGACCCCTCCAGACACCCTCCCAGACCCCTCCCAGACCTCCCAGACCCCTCCCAGACCCCTCCCAGACCCCTCCCAGACCCCTCCCAGACCCCTCCCAGACCCCTCCCAGACCCCTCCCAGACCTCCCAGACCCCTCCCAGACCCCTCCCAGACCCCTCTCAGACCCCCTCCCAGACCCCTCCCAGACCCCTCCCAGACCCCTCCCAGACCCCCTCTCAGACCCCTCCCAGACCCCTCCCAGACCCCTCCCAGACCCCTCCATGACCCCCTCTCAGCCCCCCTCCCAGACCCCCTCCCAGACCCCTCCCAGACCCCTCCCAGACCCCTCCCAGACCCCTCCCAGACCCCTCCCAGACCCCCCTCCCAGACCCCTCCCAGACCCCTCTCAGCCCCCCTCCCAGACCCCTCCCAGACCCCTCCCAGACCCCCTCTCAGACCCCTCCCAGACCCCTCCCAGACCCCTCCCAGACCCCTCCATGACCCCCTCTCAGCCCCCCTCCCAGACCCCTCCCAGACCCCTCCCAGACCCCTCCCAGACCCCTCCCAGACCCCTCTCAGACCCCTCCCAGACCCCCTCCCAGACCCCTCCCAGACCCCCTCCCAGACCCCTCCCAGACCCCCTCCCAGACCCCTCCCAGACCCCCTCCCAGACCCCTCCCAGACCCCCTCCCAGACCCCTCTCAGACCCCCTCCCAGACCCCCTCCCAGACCCCTCCCAGACCCCTCCCAGACCCCTCTCAGACCCCCTCCCAGACCCCTCCCAGACCCCCTCCCAGACCCCCTCCCAGACCCCCTCCCAGACCCCTCCCAGACCCCCTCCCAGAACCCCCTCCCAGACCCCCTCCCAGACCCCCTCACAGACCCCCTCCCAGACCCCCTCACAGACCCCCTCCCAGACCCCCTCCCAGACCCCCTCACAGACCCCCTCCCAGACCCCTCCCAGACCCCCTCCCAGACCCCCTCCCAGACCCCTCCCAGACCCCTCCCAGACCCCTCTCAGACCCCTCCCAGACCCCTCCCAGACCCCTCCCAGACCCCTCCCAGACCCCTCCCAGACCCCTCCCAGACCCCCTCCCAGACCCCTCCCAGACCCCTCCCAGACCCCCTCCCAGACCCCTCCCAGACCCCCTCCCAGACCCCTCCCAGACCCCCTCCCAGACCCCTCCCAGACCCCTCCCAGACCCCTCCCAGACCCCTCCCAGACCCCTCCCAGACCCCTCCCAGACCCCCTCCCAGACCCCTCCCAGACCCCTCCCAGACCCCTCCCAGACCCCCTCCCAGACCCCTCTCAGACCCCCTCCCAGACCCCCTCCCAGACCCCCTCCCAGACCTTGGCTTTCTGCAGGCTGTCCAGCGAGGCGGCCAGGTCGTCCACCTCCATCCTCAGGTTGTTCTTGTCCTTCTCCAGCTTGGCCCTGGTCCTCTGCAGCCCCTCACACTGCTCCCCCAGCTCCGCCAGCGCGTCCGCGTGCCGCTTCCTCAGGGTCGCTGCCAAGCTCTCCGATTGGACGGACGACTCCTCCAGGTCCCGCCTCAAACGCTGGAGCTCCGCCTCTCGTTTCTTGTTCACATCCATCTGTTGGAGAGTTTACACGTAATGATGTTTGTGTGTGTCCATGCTTATGCGTGCATCTCTGTGTGTGTGTGTGTGTGTGTGCATGTGTTTGTGTGTGTGTGCGTGTGTGATTATGTGTGTGTGTTTGTTAATTTGTTTCTGTGTGCCTTTGTGTGTCTACATGTGTCTATGCATTTGCATGTGTGTGTGGGTTTATAGGCATGTGTGTTTGCATGTGTATGTGTCTGTGTGTGTGTGTGATATGTGTGTGTCTATTTGCATGTGTGTGTACCTGAGAGGCGGAGACTCCTCCAGCCTCCTCCAGTCGATCAGTGAGGTCATCCAGCTCTCTGGTCAGGTCAGCTCTCTGTTTCTCCACCTGTCAATCAATCATGTCGCCATGGCAATAACAATCATAACAGCCCTAATCAACCACAGAGAAGAGCTACAGTCTCAAACAACCCTGGAACCAAACATGCAGTGAGAAGTGCATCAAAGCCTACAATTATGTGTAAAACAACAAAAACAAAACTTTAAAAAGTCATTATATATTTCATAAATATATCCAAAGTGGGGTCGGGGTTTGGGGTAGGGAGGAGGGGGGGGGGTCTAAATCCTCCACAGATCCTATCAGACTCTCTGGGGAGGATATCAGAAATCTGCTGTGATTGACGGACACCAACAGGACGTGACCTCCACAGAGGTCAGAGGTCAGAAGCACGTGTCCAATCAGAGCACTGCAGGGGGGGCAGCTTCCTGCCACACTGAGCCCAAATATGATCTGAGGGATTGTGTTTCCTGTGAGGCTCTGAGGACTTGGACCACACATTACACACGTTACTGCTGTGGCACTGATTTGAGATATAATGTGATGCCTAAATTCAGTTGAAATAAATGACATTCCCTTCATCGATCCAGAAGGAAAATCAGATAAATTCACATCATTGATAAATAAATCACCTCATAAATGATTTAGAAATTAAGAACAGTATAAGCCAGTTAATATCTATTAGGCTAAACAAAATCCCCCAAAAATATGTTTTACAGATGTAAGCAGCTAAATGCCATATTAACATTGATAATGCCCATAGATACACCTTTGTAATATAAAAGGCCTTTGGTCAGCACTGGACTGCAAGATTTATGTTTATTTTCATAAAAGGAAAATGATATAGAAGAAGAACGTTTCATAAGGTCAGTAACAATCGATGTACAGGAACGTAGAGACTGGAGGTGAACGGAGCTCAGTCCTCAGAAACCGGTGCTCGCACGACCCACCATCATCTCCAACTCTGCCTTTGTCTAACTTCAAATCACTCCCTGTACTTTTCATGGTTATCTTTTTACGGCTGTTCAAAAGAAAAGCTGCACTTTCAGTCCTTCGTGGGGGGGGGATGAGGATGTGTGTGTGTGTGTGTGTATCTGGGTGAGTGAGTGTGCATGTGAGTGTGCATGTGAGTGTGCATGTGTGTTTATATGTATGCATGAACATGTATGTGCATAAGTGTGCATAAGTATGAATGTATGTGAGTGTATGTGTGTGTGGGTGTGTGAAAGCATGTATGTGTGTTAGTGTATATATGTGTTTGTGTGAGTGTAAATGTGTGTGTGTGTGTGAGTGTATATGTGTGCGTGTGTGTGTGTGTGTGTGTGTGTGAAAGTATGTGTGCGTGTGAGTGTGTATATATATATGTGTGTGTGTGTGTGTACCATGGTATTGGTCCCATTACCTCAGGGGAGGTTTCTTAAAGTGAAAACAGACCCAAGAGTGAGTTTCTCGTGTTTTAAGCCTTCCATCCCCACCTCCCCTACCCCTACCCCCTCTCCCTACTCCTCCAAACAGCCCTCTTCACCTCCCCACCTCCCCTACCCCCCCTCTCCCTACTCCTCCAAACAGCCCCCTTCACCTCCCCAGTCCTCCCTAACCCTCCCTGAATGTTGAGTTGAGTGTAAATAAAATGATGTAAACTAGTGCAGGTATGAATGCAAATGTGTGTGTTTGTGTGTCTGTGTGTGTGTGTGAGAGAGAGCATTACGAGCATTCCTCTTGGGAGAAGGTCCAAGGAAAGCTCCTAGTGTCGGTATCTCCTGATGCTATCTCCTGTATACCTGAACAGGGGAACACAATGGGGAGCCTGTCTGCAGTGGAGGCATGTGGGCTTACATGTGTGTGTGTGTGTGTGTGTGCTTTTGTGTGTGTGAGCAGGGGTGTGCATGTGTGTTCATGCATGTGCGTGCATGTGTGTATCGTATGTGTGTGAGTGTGCATGTGTGTGTGTGGGACCCAGGCAGTCCCAGATCTAGATAAACGTATAACATGTCTCGACCTGCCTCTGACGATCCACTGTGGCCTGAAGGACTGGAGAGCAGAGGAGGCAAGAGGTAGGAGATAGGAGGTAGGAGACTAGAGAGAGAGGGAGACAGGAAGTAGGAGGTAAGATGGAGACAGGATGTTGGAGACAGGATCCAGGAGGATGGAGGCAGGGGGACGTAAGCAGGAGGGTTGGGGCAGGAGGACAGAGGCAGGAGACAGGGGTACAGAGGCAGGAGTCAGGGGGATGGAGGCAGGGGCATAGAGGCAGGAAACAGAGGTACAAAGGCAGGAGGGTGGAGGCGAAAGGGTTAGGGCAGGAGGACAGAGGCAGGGGGATGGAGGCAGGAGAGAGAGGTACAGAGGCAGGAGGATCGGGGGCAGGAGACAGGGGGAGGCCCCTGCCATTAGGAATACCACCCAGTGAGGTAAGGACGTGCGCAAACACAGCCTCGGGACTCTGTCACTCCATTCAACACCAGGCCCTCGTCTGAAATATGTTCCTTTCCATCTCCTCCATCTCCGCCTAAGGTCCTGGGATATAGACTCTCTCCTGAATACACGGCGACGTCAAGAGTGGGCTTTTGAAACAACACGCGTTTCAAGTCCTCCGGGGTGAGGACTGGCTTGACAGCGGACTAATCTGGGCGTTTTAAACCGGCTTTTTCAGCGACATGGAAACCTCCAGATGCCTTTCAGCACCTCCGCTAAGCTGAAAGGGAAGTGAGGAGAAACGAGCGCTGACCTGCATCTCTTTTACTCCCGGAGAGGATTAGGAAAAGCAAACGGGCATATGCATGTGTGTGTGTGTAAGTGTGCATGTGTGTGTGTGTAAGTGTGTATGTGTGTGTTGTGTGTGTGTGTGTGTGTGTGTGTGTAAATGGGGGTTCCCTCTGCCTCTGGGATTGCCATCTATGTTAATTAGAACCACCAGGTCTCTGTGTTGTCACAGGTGCCAGTAGTTTGGGGTTACCAGAGAACCAGCATCCATCCTCCCCTCTGTCGTGCCCCAGCGACATGCTCCACCTGGCATTCTACCTTGGTCCAGACCCGGTCTCCACACCCCAGGCCCCAGGCCCCAGACCCCCAGGATCAAGACCCCCCAGGCCCCAGACCCCAGGCCCTAAACCCCAGGTCATGGTTTGTATCAGCACTAAGGGATTAGAGGATGTGTACCTTGGTTCTGATGCCTTTCTCTGCCTCCAGCTCCTCTTCCAGCTCCTCAATGCGTGCCTGGAGGAAGAGAGAGAGGATGGAGACTTTATCTTTATTGGAAAGTCAAAACTAGATAGACATATAAATAGATAGCTAGAGAGAGAGAGAGAGAGAGATGACTGACAATACATTCACAATCTCTCAGAACAAAATCATTCTCAACACTTCCAACACCCCATACAGTCAAGTTCAGCTTTTCTCACTTCGTAACAAAAACCGTATCTAATAAATATATTTTTTTCCACAGATTTCAATGTTAGTCAACTCCCCAAATCCCACAGCCCCTTCCTCGCCCCTCCCGCAAACCTCGTAACCCCGCCCTCAAACTCAGTCACCTCGACCCCCTTAAATGATCTGCTCTTCCAGGCTGTGTGGTGAGGCGTGTGGTTCGATCTGCTTTCTCTTAGCAGGCATTTTCCTCAGGTGGCAATTTAGAGCAGGAATGTTTGTGGCCACCCTCATTATCTGTGGCAGGACCCAGGGCTGGGTTCTGCAGGGTCGGCCGGCTCGACGCTACAAAATCCGCTTTTTGCATCCACTTTTTATTCTCTATTGTTCATTTTACGGCTCTTTGGAATGCAGAGGGTGTTGTGCAAGACAGCTCTATCTGACTGTGGGTTTTCACCTGACAATTTCAGATAACAAATGTGATATCACATAACTATAGCACATTTTCACACACACAGCAGCTATAAGTATATCTCACCATATAATTACATAGTTATAATAATGAATATCAAACCATAGTGAAATATAACAGCTCGTTGCACGTTACTATGACAGTAGTAATAGTTGTGTTAGATGTTGACTAAAATTGTACATCTCCCCCCAAAACAGGTACAACCTGTGTTTACAAAGAAGGAAACTAGATTATAGCCTGTCTGCATCTTAACTCATTTCCTCAACAGTTGATGAGTGCTCTGAGCAGCATTTGCCCTTATGACACAAGTTTATTGCTGTAGTTTTCCAACATTGCACGGTGTCATGTCAGAGCATATCTCCCGTTCTATCTTGTCTCTGTGTCAGGAAGTGTGTCTTAACACACGAGCCTGGGGACATCCCAAAATTACAAGAACACGTAACCATGACAGCCCCACCATACGGAACGACAACTCTCTCTCGCAAACCGCACACGCGAGACTTGATTGAAAACAAGCGAGCGCAGTCTCAACAAACACCTCTAACAAACAACTCTCACCCTCTCACCGTAACATCATCTATGTTATTTGAGCTCATTCGAGACCAGAAGGTTCCACAAAACCCCAACAGGTGGTGGTTCAACACATTTTAAATCCTGTGCATGATATTCACGAGCTAAGAGATCATATACAGTCTCCAGAAGCTGACATAGAAGCTTCTAGAACAGTACAAGCCCACATGCGAAGCATGCAGCAAATCTGAGCATGAAAAAGTGTGAAAAGAAAAGAGTGAGAATAGAAGAGAGAGAGAGAGAGAGAGAGAGAGAAGAGAGAGAGAGAGGAGAGAGAGAGAGAGAGAGAGAGGGGATAGAGGAGGTAGATAAACTTACATGCCAGCGGAGGACCTCAGCGGAGAGAACAGCCATGGTGAGGCAGCACCAGTCCAACTGACTGACTGTCTGTCCCCCGCCCGTGCGCACACACACACACACACTCAAACACACACACACTCAAACATTCTGAAGCCCTCCGGCGTTTAACTCTCCACACCCCCTTGTGCAGACACACACACACACACACACAATATCTCTCTCACACATGCAGTACACTCACGGGTCCACACGCACCCATACACAATATCTCTCTCACACACATACACACACATATGCACACACACACACACCCACACACTTCACAGTCACATCAAGCAGATATGTTTCTTATTAAATCTGAAACGACCCAAACTGGCCTTAAAGCTATAAAACAAACATATGGGTTGTAATGTCGGTCATTGCACTGTAAAATACCCAGTAAAAGCCCTGGACAAATAAGACAACAACATATCCCCGACGAGGGAAAAAATACATCAACCTCCCATTTACTGTGAAAAACGACGGAAAGAGTTCTATTTCTCCGAATAAGCGATTTGACTCAAACAGGATCTTTTCCTCTCTCTCTCCACAACAACTAGACAAAACTCAATAATTACAATATGCAGTGCCCAGCTAACCTCTAACCATGAGGCCAACCTCTAACCATGAGCGAACCTCTAACCGTGAGGCCCAAGGCTAGGAGCAGAAGAAACACATCAACATGTAACTCATTCTTGCGGAAGATGTTTGGAAAGGTTGATGTCTGAAACTGCACTTAAGGTTTCGACATTTCCCTTTTGTTCCAGTGCACTCTGGCACCGTAATAATCCTGTAAATTACAATCATATGTGAGTAGCGCTAAGCCGGACTAGGCTGTGCTGGAATAGGCACTGAGGACTGAGCTGGACTGAGCTGGACTAGGCTGAGCTGGACTGAGCTGGACTAGGCTGAGCTGGACTGAGCTGGACTAGGCTGAGCTGGACTGAGCTGGAGTAGGCTGAGCTGGACTGAGCTGGACTAGGCTGAGCTGGACTGAGCTGGACTGAGCTGGACTGAGCTGGACTGAGCTGGACTGAGCTGGACTGAGCTGGACTGAGCTGGACTAGGCACTGAGGACTGAGCTGGACTGAGCTGGACTAGGCTGAGCTGGACTGAGCTGGACTAGGCTGAGCTGGACTGAGCTGGACTAGGCTGAGCTGGACTGGGCTGAGCTGGACTGAGCTGGACTAGGCTGAGCTGGACTGGGCTTGTGTCTGAATGATTGGTCATCAGGGTGCATATACATTTATACAACAGATCAAGAGGTCATAGTTTTGCATCCCCCCCCCCTCCACATGTGCTTCCTACACAGGCCTCGCTTCTGACCTCCTCGTTGGTTGTTGGGGCGGGTGACAAAATAACCCCCACAGCACAGGTGGGCGTGGCCCAGGCTTGAGACACTGTCAGGAGTTGGCTGCCACATCAAGCAGACTGTCAACAACACGTGCTCACCGTGCATGATCGATGTGCTGTGCGAATGCAAGTGACACCCCCCCTTCGCCCCGCCCTTCATCGTTCCCAGCACATCTGGGCCACAGAAACAGCTGGCATCCAGACCCGGGTCCAGACACACAAAGGTTATCTCCTCTGCTCGACCCCGAATGACATCCTCTTTTCTGCGCGGTGTGCGTAAACGGTTTATAACCTGCTTTACGGCCGTGTCACAAACCCTGTGGGAGCCTGCCGGGCTCCTGGTGTCCAGCATGTGTGCCTCACCCCTGCACCCCTGCCCCCCACCTAGCCCCCAGATCCCCTACTACCCCTACCCCCCTTCTCCACCTAGCCCCCAGATCCCCTTCTAACCCCCAGCCCCCCCTTCTCCACCTAGCCCCCAGATCCCCTTCCACCCCTACCCCCCCTTCTCCACCTAGCCCCCAGATCCCCTTCCACCCCTACCCCCCTTCTCCACCTAGCCCCCAGATCCCCTTCCACCCCTACCCCCCCCTTCTCCACCTAGCCCCCAGATCCCCTTCCACCCCTACCCCCCCTTCTCCACCTAGCCCCCAGATCCCCTTCTACCCCAGCCCCCCTTCTCCACCTAGCCCCCAGATCCCCTTCCACCCCTACCCCCCCTTTCCCCCCCTTTCTCCCCCTTTCTCCCCAGCCCCCTCCCCCCCAGCACGACTCCTACACACGCACCACGAACACTGGAACTGCTTTGAACCACGCAGGGGGGCGGCTGCGCCCTCGTAAAAGCGTTCAGCTCTCGTCTCTTTGACTCCCTGTGAGCCACAATGCTCACTCAGTCACTGGACGCGTTCACGTGACCTTTCTATCGAAAACACACGCGTGTGGGCGGGGCGGGGCAGGGGGCCTAACCAATCAGCTGGGGTGCCTTTGTTCGTCGCCTTCTCGTCCACCTGCGTTTATCTGTGGGAGGAAAGTATCGCTGGTCCAAGACACACACACACACACACACACATGAAAGCACACACATAAACACACATACTGTATAAAGGCCTCATTGTGGGCCAGGGAGACTGCTACAGTAAATGTGAAAACATGTCCAGTCTCACAGGGCCACAGATCTCCTTACACTCCCTCCATCACACACAGCTGACACAGACAAAGAGATGCTTTATAACCCTGGAACAAACCTCTGGAGCTGACATCCCTGCTGCAGTCACCCACCAGCCTGAGGAGAATACCTCAACTCTCTCTCTCTCGCTGTCTTTCCCCTCTCTCTCTCTCTGTTTATGTGTCTTTCTCTTTATCTCTCTCATCGCTCTTCATCTCTCTCTCTCTGTCTAGCTGTCTGTCTCTTCCCCCCTCTCTCTCTCTCTCTCTCTCTCTCTCTCTCTCTCCTCCTCTCGCTCTCTCCTCTCTCTCTCCTCTCTCTCTCTCTCTCTCTCTCATTATCTTTTTTTGTTTGGTTTATTCCCTTCATCTGTCTCTCTCCGTCTGTGTTTGTCTGTGTCTCATCCACTCTCTTTATCTCTCTCTCTATCTCTCACCTTGACTCTCTTTCTTTGTCTTAGTCTTCCCACCCAGGACATGAGCCAGACTAAACACCCTAGCTGTCTCCATTCCCCAGCAGACAGAGATACCATCTCTCCAGGTAGCTGGTAGAAGGCCCAGATGACGTCATATCTACTGGAAGTCACAACCAAATCGTTTTTTTTTGTGGACACACACACACACACACACAAACACACACAGGGCTGGAGTGGGAGCCATTTTCAGCCTGGGAGCTTAATGGGCAAAACCAGCCCATCCCCACCAGGGGCCGAGCCAAACGTTGTAAACATTTGGGGCTTAGCCCGAACCTAGGAGCTAGTCAAGGTTTTGAGGTGAGCTGACATCGGAACTTCACAGGAATGCGAGCGGGAGATTTTTTGCATTACGTAATTTCTGTGCAAAATCGTTTTTTTGAGCTTTCTGTAATATAAACATTACGTTGGATTTATTGTTTTGCCAGAAATTACAACCCAAATGTTTACCTGAAAGATTCAGGCCTTTTGAGAAAACATATTTTCCCACCCTTACAGGAATCTAGATTTATAAAGTGACAGATCTTTCTTTTTTCACCTCTCTTTTTCAGTTCCTCCTGGCATCTTTTTCCCATCCATTTGATTATTTTCGTAACAGCTTAATCCTGCTAACTCCCTCCACAATATCAAATTATGGTTCAGGGTTTTCTCCATGGCAACAACCTTGGTACACGTGTAACCGGTGTGAATCGGTGAAAGTCACTCCTCATGTAATGGGCCACCTGAGTCAACTAATAGCTTTTCTTTGGCGTAGTTGGTAGTGGTTGTGCTTGGATGTCGAGAGGTGGCAGGTTTGACTCCCCGTGGGAGTGAACATTGGCCAGATACCTCTGACGGAGCTTGCAAGACCACGAGAAAGAGAGCACGAGAGCTCTGACAACAGAAAACTGCACTTTTTAATCTGATCATGCACTTATTTAAATCAAATCTAGTGTAGCCTATTAGCCTACTTATCAGTCACACAGTAACTTAAACTTAACACTTATCGTTTTATTCGGTGTGTGAAAAAACTAAGAGACAGCAGGCGAGTCCGCCGGCCCAGTTTATGAGCGTGCGGAGCGGCCCACCTGGAACCCCCCCCGACTCCCCCGATGGCCTGAACACACACTTGTAACACTCACTTATGTAAACTGAGAGCAAACTGAGAGTCCAATGTATCCAGAATGTGGATACGCACTTAGGAACACTTTATTCACCATTGTACCACTTGTTAGGGGGTATCTCAGCTACTACAAAGGGTTAATCCCGGAGACCATCACCCCCCCCTCCCTCCCCCAACCTATACACCTAAACACACTCACACACACCACACACACACTCACACACACTCACACACACTCACACACACACTCGCACACACACACACTCACACACACACAAGCCCCAGAGAGGCAGCAGAGATGGTTATCTGCTCCGCTGAGGGGGAAGTGTGTTTAAGCCATCTCCGCGCGGCCCGCAAACTGGGATCCTGGTCGACCAATTGGAGAGCCGAGCACAGCAGCGGTGCTGAAAGGCAGGAATGCATCACTCCGACGGCCCTGACAGTTACCTCCCCCCAGCCCCCCCCCCTCTCCTCGAGCCACCCCACCTCCCACCTCTTTAAACCCCCTCCAGTCCTGTCCTCCTCCTCCCCTCCTGTCATTCCTCCCAGCCCCCTTGTGTCGTCCCCCGCCGTCCACTCAAGTATTTGACCACCTCCTCCTCATCTCCACAAACAGCACCCCCCCCCCTTCCCCCATCCCCCCTCCCCTGCACTCTCATGCACACAACCCTGCATGCGCGCACATGCTTGCTCAGGACCGCACACACACACACACACAGACACACACAGACACACACACAATCAGGCTTTCAGGGGACGAACCTGCATCTCTTTGTTCTTCCGTTGCAGGCCGATGTTGAGCGCCTCTTCGTTCTCCAGCTTGGTGCTGGTGGTGCTTATCTCCTCATCTCTCCTGCAGGGGGAAGGGGGAGGCGGGGGGAGGGGGGAGGGGAGGGGGGCACAGGGGTGAGTGACAGTTGGTATTTGATCCTGGAGCAAACACTGTCAACCGCCGACTCCCCAGCAATATCTGAGGTGACTCATTCATTACATTACCGTTACCAAAGTGACGGCTGGATGACGTCGACTGTTTTCTTTGATACCGAAAATTGGATTGCGTGTGTGTACGTGTGTGTGCCTGGAGTCTTGAATGTGTTTGCGTATGAAGTGTGTGTGCAACAGCTGGTTCTAGTCCAGGTATAAAGCAGACCTGTCCTTTATTTGCTCTCCTGTTACATAGATGTAGAGAACAGGAAATCCTGACCCTACCTTCACACCCCTGGTCCCTATAACCCCCCCCGGTCCTGGACCAGGTCACAACAGATGACAACACCAGAAAAACAGCTCTCCTCTCTGCTCTCTCTCTCTCTCTGCTCTCGCTCTCTCCCTCTCATCTCTCTCTCTCTCTCTCTCTCTGCTCTCTCTCTCTCCTCTCTCTCTCTCTCTCTCCTCTCTCCTCTCTCTCTCTCTCTCTCTCTCTCTCTCTCTCCACCCACTTGCGGAGGACGTCCTCCAGGCCGCCCCTCGTCCTCTCCATCTCTCCCAGGCTCTCCAGCGTGGCCCTGCTGTCTCCCTCCAGCCTCCTCCTGCTCTTCTCCAGCTCCCCGCGCTGCCTCCTCTCCTGCTCCACCTGCCGCTCCAGCTGAGAGGGAGGGAGGGGAGGGAGGGGAGGAAGGGTGGGAGGGAGGGGAGGAGGGAAGGAGGGAAAGAGGGAAGGATGGAACGAGGGAGTGAGGGAGACGGGCGTTGACTCGGGAACAGAGGGGTACACAAGCACTGTCGACACGCCAGGTGCGTGGAGACGCTCACTGAGGTGATTAAGCCGTGAATTGAAGGGTCATCGAGTGGTTTGCTTTGTGTCAGTGGGTGCTGACCGGTGTTGACCGTGTGCACACGCGTCCACAAAAACACTTACATCTTCCCTTCCGCCTGCACCTGCAGCTTGGCCCTCTCCTTGGTCAGAAGGTTCACCTTCTCCTCCTCACTCTGCAGGTCCTCTATGGCCTGCTGGAAAGATGAAACAAGATGGCTGAGCCTGGGCTTCAGATGCCTCCTAAATCATCACCCGCCCATTTCACTCCCCTGCATCTGGCAGCCATATTGGATCTGAGGAGAGCGGTGGGGGAGTTGCTTTGTTGGTTTGCAAACTGTGCAGAGCGGGACACATTCACCAGAGGGACATGTTCGATCAGTACGACCATCTCACAAGAAACACCCTCAGGGGGTCACGGAACCCCTGTCCCATCCCCCAATCCCGGAAGGCCAACACATTTGACCCCTGACCCCCCCCCCTGAGAGGTCAGGGGTCGCGGCGCATGCTCTCACCTGGCTGAGCTCCGCCAGGTGCTCCTTCTCTGTCTGGAGCTTCTGGGCCGCCTCGTTCCTCTGAGACAGCTCCTCCGCCAGCCTCCTCGCAGCGCTGTCCGAGGACTGGGAGGCAGGGGAGAGAGGAGAGAGAGAGAGAGAGAGGAGAGAGAGAGAGGAGGAGAGAGGAGAGAGGAGAGAGAGAGGTAGAGAGAGAAGAGAGAGAGAGATGAGAGGGTGAGAGGCGAATAGGAGAGAGAGAGGGTAGAGAGGGAGGGAGAGCGGAGAGGGGAGAGAGAGAGAAGAGGAGAGAGAGAGGGAAGGAAGGAAGAAACAAAGACACAGAGGAGAACCCAAAACCATTAAAAACAGGAGAGAGGCACATAGACCTTTGACAGCACATGGTAGCGGTATTCACATGTTAGACTTCACGGCTCCTGAAACTCCACTCATGAGGATTGACGTTGAATTCATTCTTCATCTGAAGACGGCCCACACCGTTTTTAAAAAAATTCTCCTTTTTGACCCGGACCCTTGACTATACTCCAAACTCTTTCGCATTGACATCAAGTCAACTAAACAGGGCAGGACAGAGACCGAGGAAAGGATCGAGGAAAATCGGAAAGGAGAGCGGAAAGGTATCACGTGAGGAAAGAGAGAGAGAGAGGAAAGGAGAGAGGAGAGGAGAGGGAGAGGATCGACGGCAAAGGAGAGGGAGAGGAAAAGGATGACGAGAGAAAGGTCGAGGAAGGAGAGGAGAGGACAGGAGAGAGAGGAGAGGATCCGAGAAAGGAGAGGAGAGCGAGCCGAGCGAGAGGAGAGGAGAGGACGAGGAGAGGAGAAGGACTGATGGACGAGGAGAGGAGAGGAGAGGAGAGGGAGAGGAGAGGAGAGGACGAGGAGAGGAGAGGAGAGGAGAAGGAGGCGAGAGGACGAGGACCGAGGAGAGCGAGAAAAAGGAAAGGAGGAGGAGAGGAAAGGCAAAGGAGAAGGAAGGAGAGGAGAGGGAGAGGAGAGGAGGAGGAGAAGCAGAGGAGAGGGAGGATGAGGAGAGGAGAGAAGAGCGATAGGAGAAGAGAAGAGAGGACTGTGGAACCGAGGACGGAGAGGAGAGGAGAGGAAGAGGAAAGGAGAGGAGAGGAGAGGAGAGGAGAGGAGAGGGAGGAGAGGAGAGAGAGGAGAAGAGGAGAGGGGCAGAGGATACGGAGAGGGGAGGGGAGGAGAGGAGAGGAGACACGAAGAGGAGAGGAGAGGAGAGGAGAGGAGAGGAGTAGGAGAGGAGAAAAGGAGAGGACAGGAAGGAAAAGGGAGAAAGGAAAGGAAAGGAGTAAAGTGAGAGACTGTCATAAAAATGATGTCACCCAACCCCACTGCCTTTTTGCACTCAAACAAAAACTACACAATTATTTCAAATATTTTAAAAGACCACTGCTATGACAACGAGTACCACAAAAATGACATTAAGCTCTGTGAATGAAAAAGGCCAGTGTTTCCGAGACCGTCTGGTCTGCAGTAAACCCACTCTACCAGTTTTTCAACTCATTCGTGCCACATAAAAGGAGTTCATTTGACCTGACAAAAGCCATCCATCCAGCAGCTGTGAGATATTTATCATGCACATTCAGCAATAGACATGACTGAATCCAGGTTAATGTTATTTACCGGCGCGCTGAATTAAAAGTGACACTGGCCGATTTTACGGCCTCAGGACAACAGCGCTGTGAAAACAGGAACATTCTTATCACTTCATTCCCAAAGTTAGCATCTAAATCCTTTATACGCAGTCAATTAATGATAAAGCTCAGTAGTTAACAGAAGATGTCGAGTCTGCAGGTCGCCGAAGAAGCGAGTTCAACATGGCATACACGTGAGTCTAATTAAGTGAGTCAGTGTTTGGGAGATGTGCGCATCCGGAAATGTTTACATGGGGCTAACCATGAAAGTAGTCACGCACGGGACAAGCCTGGTCGTATGGAATGCAACCTGAAGGACAGCATGCAGGCTGCGTTAAACACGCTGCTGTCTAAAATAGAAGGGGGGGGAAAAAAGGGGAAGAAGAGAGAAGAGAGAAAAGAGAGAGGAGAGCGAGTAGCAACGGGAAAAAGGGAGGAAAAAAAAAAGCGCGGAGAGAGCGCGAGAGAGAGCGACGAGCGGAGACGACAAGAGAGAGGAAACAAAACAAACACAAAACCCATCACAAAACCCCCATATAATCAAATAAGTAACTCTCTACTACTATCTCTCGCCCTCTCCCACGGTAGCTCACACAAACCAGATAGATGACGATATCTCTCTCTCTCTCTCTCTCTATCTATCTACCCCCCCTCCCCTACTCTCGCGTTCTATCTCCAGCCTCACTTCCATCGGTATCTCCTTCCTCCTCCCCTCTTTTCTCTCCCCTGCGCACCCTCACCCGTCCACCTCCTCCCCTACCAACTGAGTGGCTCTCTCGGTGGCGT
>CAEFZP010004559.1:0-42744 GCA_903064625.1 Mallotus villosus | reverse complement strand
GAGAGAGAGAGAGAGAGAGAGAGTGAAAGTGAGAGCGTGGGGGTGAGTTATTTATGATGAGCTGCCTCGAGCAAATGGTTTGCCGACGCGTGCTCTCACAGACAAGCGCACTGCACAATGCATTGGACTATTTTCAACTGCGGCACATTTTGTTCAACTCTGGTTCAATTCAATGTAATTCCCCACAAACAGAACTCGCTCTGGGAGTATCACCCTCTTGTAGTCACCGGAGAACCATAGGAAAAAGAACCAAACTTCATTTCTCATTTGTCTCCATTACGCACAGCACACCAAATCCTCCAATATTTCTCCGACGCACAAGGCCAAACAGGGCCCGGCACTCGATACACCTAGAACCGTATGTCTCTAGAGTTCGTTCGGACTGCGTTTGCTCTGCGCTCTGTCAGTGAAGAACTTACATTACACAAGCTTTTTTGGTCTTTTTTGCGTCTTTCACCGGCTTGAATAATGCCACACTAATACTAGATCTTTGGGAGACTATGGGGGAACGTTATCCACTTATTTAAACCTATTCGATGAGTTTGTTCTTTTCAAAACATTTTGAACAGCGCGGACTGGGCAGATCTGTTTGTGTCTTTCTATTTTCCAACGATATATACTTTTGTCTTACGTTAATATACTCTCCTCTGTATGCATTCAACATTCATACAGGATATATCTTATATCCGTTTTAATTTGTCGCTTCTTGCGACACCACGCGCGTGTGACCGACTCCCTCGTCGTGTCATAAAAAACCTCGCTGGGTTTAATCAGAATATACTCTCCTCTGTATGAATTTCAGCATTCATACAGGATATATCTTTTTTTGTATTTTTTAATCTTATATACTTTTTATCTTAATTTTTCACCGGCCGTTTTTATTTGTCGCTTCTTGCGACGCACGCGTGTGACCGACTCCCTCGTCGTGTCATAAAAAACCTCGCTGGGTTTAATCAGATCTGTTAGCTCTCCTCTGTATAAATTCAAACATTTAACAGGATAAACTTTTTATACGAGTTTAGTCTCGATAATTTACCCCGCTCGACTTTAAGTCTCAAATAACTGTGGTCGGGTAGGCCTACCGTAATTAATAAAAAATCATTTGTAGTTAACTTGCTATTTCTAAAACCCTAAATGGATGTCGCATGCGCGTCTCGTCTTTAAAACGAAATATACTTGTTCACAAGTTTATCCTTATTGCCGTCGCAGTCTGGAGCGCTCCGTTTCTAATACAGAGCCTATAATCTGCGCTTCGTTGATAATGCTAACCAAATTAGACCCATTGCGAATATCAGGCATCCGATTAACCAGAAAATAATTGCCGAACGCGACATTCTAATCATTCATTCGTTCCATACCATGGTTTTGACAGACAGGACATGCAGTGAAACATATATATTTTTGCATCAATCTCCAGCGTCCGGCGCGCGCATCCCACACTAAAAATAAATTTAATCTAATCAAACATAGGTTCTTTTGACGGAGAGTCTTTATCGGAATCCGACCCGTGGACGGACATGCAATTTGGGAAAACGCATAGAATTAGCAGATAAAAGGTTCTGCCCTACCTTATAAATTTAGTGGCCGGTGCGGAGACCCGACTGCTTGTCCCTCCACGGCTGGTCTCAACCGTCTCCTGGTCGCTGGCTCGCCAATTGTTGAAGAAGTTTTTTCGTAATGCACTGAGTTCTTTCAGAGAAAAGTTAGAGACTTGCACGGAACCAGAGTTTTTGGAGACTGATGCAAAAAGAGAGTTTATTCGAATCCAACGACGTTCGATTCTCACAAACAATGAGACAGACCCCGAGATCTGAATGATGATCCTCCGGTCAACATTGGCTTTTATAATTTTCGTTTACATTAATTCCAGAGCTTACCATTGGTACATTTCTTATGCATTTATGTAATTTTCTCCAGTTGGCTAAGAGTTCCAGACTAGGTGACTCTCGGACAAAATTCTTTCTCTGGGGCCCTATGCAGCTGGCCAAGGCTGGGGATTTTCCTAGGCCGTAAATCTGTCTTAAATATGTAGTTCTTTGTCTATTGGAACTTGTAGTTTTTCTTTACCAGGGAGAAGCCTTCATGCATTTTCCTCTCTGACGCTCAATTCATGGCTCTCATTTCCCTATTTAATTAGAGGCCTTCCTAATCACTCAACAACTTTGCATCTGGTTTACAATCTCGCATATATTTAGGTATAGTAGTGATTCAGTGTTCCTCTATAGACATAGTTATCCATAATCATTTCTCTGTGAGTCTAATTACCCCGTGACATGATATTTTCTTCATCACAACTACAAGCCTAGAGCCCCCCACTCCACTAACGACTCACGCCTGGCCAACGACCTGAACGAGTTCTACTGTCGCTTTGAAAGACAATTGGAATCCCCTGAACTATCCCTTCCCTCCCCCCCCCTTCCCACCAACTCTGTGACGTCACTCTCCATTCAGGAAGGTGAAGTAAACAGACTTTTCAAGAGGCAGAACCCACGCAAAGCAGCTGGGCCGGACGCTGTCTCCCCTGCCACCCTTAAGAACTGTGCTGACCAGCTGTCTCCGGTGTTCACCTACATCTTTAACACCTCCCTGGAGACATGCCATGTGCCAGCCTGTCTCAAGGCCTCCACCATCATCCCTGTGCCCAAAAAGCCCAGGCCAACTGGACATAATGACTACAGACCTGTCGCCCTGACCTCTGTGGTAATGAAGTCTTTTGAGCGCCTAGTGCTGGCACACCTCAAATCAATCACAGACCCCCTTCTGGACCCCATGCAGTTTGCCTACAGAGCCAACAGGTCTGTGGACGATGCAGTTAACATGGCCCTCCACTTCACCCTACAGCACCTGGACTCCCCAGCATCCTACGCCAGGATCCTGTTTGTGGACTTCAGCTCTGCCTTCAACACCATCATCCCCGCCCTGCTTCAGGACAAGCTCTCCCAGCTGAACGTGCCTGATTCCACCTGCTGGTGGATCACAGACTTCCTGTCTGACAGGAAGCAGTGCGTTAAGCTGGGAACACAAGTCTCTGACTCCCGGTCCATCAGCACCGGATCTCCTCAGGGCTGGGTCCTTTCTCCTCTGCTCTTCTCCCTGTACACGAACAGTTGCACCTCCAGTCATCCATCCGTCAAACTCCTGAAGTTTGCGGATGACACCACCCTTATTGGGCTCATCTCTGGTGGAGACGAGTCTGATTATAGGTGGGAAGCGGCCAACCTGGTGACCTGGTGCAGCCAGATCAACCTAGAGCTCAATGCTCTTAAGACAGTGGAGATGGTTGTGGACTTCAGGAAGAATACAGCCCCACTCACCCCCATCACCCTGGGTGACTCCCCAGTCAACACTGTGGAGTCCTTCCGCTTCCTGGGCACTATCCTCTCCCAGGACCTCAAGTGGGAACTGAACATCAGCTCCCTCACAAAGAAACCACAACAGAGGATGTACTTCCTGCGGCAGCTGAAGAAATTCAACCTGCCAAAGACAATGATGGTGCACTTCTACACAGCCATCATTGAGTCCATCCTCACCTCCTCCATCACCATCTGGTACGCTGCTGCCACTGCCAAGGACAAGAGCAGACTGCAGCGTATCATCCGCACTGCGGAGAAGGTGATTGGCTGCAATCTGCCTACCCTCGAGGACCTAAACACCTCGAGGACCCTCAGGCGAGCGAGGAAGATTGTGGCCGACTCCTCCCACCCTGGACACTCCCTGTTTCAGTCACTCCCCTCCGGCAGAAGGCTGCGGTCCATCAGGACCAACACCTCTCGACACAAAAAACAGTTTCTTCCCTTCTGCTGTTGGCCTCTTCAACAAGGCCAAGGGTTCACACTGACTTATTGACTTTACTTTAATGACTCTAATATTCTGCACTACCCTACTGCATCTTGTACATTTGTATTTTTTGTCATATTTGTATTTTTATATTGTAAATTAGGCAACTTATATTTTATTGTATATTTTATTTTAAATATAATTCCACTTTAGTATAGATAGTATAGTTATATAGTATAGATATTTAGTATAGACAGTCCACATATTTAAATTTAAGGATACTATATGTTTATTGTATGCACCTTCCTGCCAAAGCAAATTCCTTGACTGTGCAAACTTTCATGGCCAATAAATCCCTTTCTGATTCTGATTCTGATTCTGATCAGGGGGGATTGTGACACTATTTTCTCCCTGCCTCATGTTGATTGCCTCAGGGAGTGCTTCCTTTAGATACATCCACTCCGCCAAAGTCAAAACCTATTTCCATGTCTATGGTTATCAATAAATGCTCAAATCTAATATGTGAGTGTCTTGACTGAAATGCACACGCACACACCAACAAACAAAACCCAACATGCACACACACATGCACATCCAGTATACCCCTGCTGAACATTCTGAACATTATTAGGATGAGTCAGACTTGCATGCAGCTCCCAGATACTTCAAGTGTTGGTCAAATGTTTTTACACAAGTCAGAAGAGAAGCATTTCAAAGGAATGCTGAGCGTTGCATTGTGAAAGACAGTTGATTCAAGACACACTGATGTGTGTCACACCACAAGTGTGGTGAAAAATATACTGTCATTTTGTGTGTCAATTGAACCCCCCCCCCAGCGTTATTGATGATCTGCCTTGAGGTTTTTATTAACTGTTGCAAAGTTTTACCACTTACCGTCTTTCTTCGATTAAACGCTCGCTGTTAAAAGAGCCAAGTTGACACCTCATTTTGGTAGCTCTAGTCTGCTACAGCACAACAGCTTTCTTTCAACACATGCACCCTGGTGTTCACATACAAGATGTACTTTGCCTAAAACCTGCAGTAGACCTCATGTTCTGTTCTGTTACCTGTGATCTGTCTCAAGCCTCCTTCATGCTGTTCTCTGTCTCCTGCCTCTGGCTCTCTTATGGAATGCTCTGCAGTGTTCTAAGGTGCTTGGGTTCGTGTGGTCTTTTCATTGAAGAATTGAACCACATGGAGAGTCTAAAAGGGCTTCTTGTCTTTTCCCTCTGCTGCATTGTGCGCCGTGTTACAAAACGTTTACATTGAAATGATGCCACACTTGAACTTTAATGAGACTATATATTTTATTTTTATGTATATATATCAAAATGCTCTGTGATGGACACAGGTTATGTCCAAGGGGTCCATATTGATGATGTTGCCTGGTTCCTCAGGTCCCTCTCACTGTTGGGGAGCCTCTCTAGTCCTCCTCTTCTGAGGAGGCGGAGCAGCAGGTAAAGAGCTTCCTCATTCGACGGAGGAATCCTCTCATCCCCCCCCTTATCTCCTCCCCTCCATCCTCCTCCTGCTGTCCGCTCACTGAGGAAGAAAACATGCATTAACACTGTATCTGCATGTTCTCCACACAGCTTCCTGCTATCTGAGAAGTGTGTATGTAGTAGAACTTGTGCATGTAGCTTCCTGGTATCTGAGAAGTGTGTATGTAGTAGAACTTGTGCATGTAGCTTCCTGCTATCTGAGAAGTGTGTATGTAGTAGAACTGTGCATGTAGCTTCCTGCTATCTGAGAAGTGTGTATGTAGTAGAACTTGTGCATGTAGCTTCCTGGTAGCTGAGAAGATACCCACCAATGCAGCTCTCCTGTTCCACGTCAGCTGGGACCTCACTGGTCTGTGAACAGACAATACTAAGCATGTAAACCAGCATGTAAATTATACTGTAGAGCAATGGCATAAACTTCTAAACTGAAGTATATTCATACCACATGTGCAATGGTATTAATCAGTCTGATGAAACTTGTAAACAAAAGAATGATTTCATGTTCACACCATGAGGAGTCTTGAAGCTCCATCCAGGGTCTGAGTCTTGGTGAGGCCAGCCTCTACGGCCATCTTTGAGGCCTTGCCTCTGTCCAGCTTCCCCTCAGCAGCATGAGCCCCAGCCTCCCTCAGGGTGAGGTTGAGGCCAGACTCAGCCAGAGAAGCTGTGGACAGCTGAGATGCAGTCAGATGTCTGTCTGACTGGTCTTCATGTCAGCTCCAGCACTGGCCAGGGTCTTGATGTCCTTCTGGTCCTGGATGATGGCCTTGATGGTGAGGCCTTTCTCCATTGAGGTGTAGAACAAGACTGGAGGGAGAATTAAGGTTCAGTTGCCATTGAAAACAATCTCCCATCTTGTTTGTGTTGTGTCGTGTTGTCTGTGGCTATGTTGGAGGAGCTGTGAGGGACACCTGAATTTCCCCTCATGGGATAATAAAGTATTTATCTATCTATCTATTTTGGTCACGATTACACTGAACCCAAAGCCAATTACAAATCAATCTGCTTTTTTCACCTTTTTGCCTGGGGATCAGTGTCCACGGTGATGCTCTCCTTGAGGCTTATGAAGGAGACTACTCAGCACCCAGGCTTGTATGACCCTGTTGATAGACAGTTAATAAAAACAGTGTGACTGAGATAGTTTACGAGCTAGTTATGATAAAAAGTAGCGCACGATGAAATAATGTACCAGTGAGAGCGAGACAACAGAGAAAGGAGGAGAGAGAGAAAGACGCAAACGTGAACAGTGAGACGATTTGACACATATATAATGGTCAAAAAACGAGAAATACATGAGCGAAATGTCTGACCAAAAAACATATTGTTTCAATGACCTTGTTCCGCATGCCACCACATCGACTCCAACTTCAAACTGAAAGGGGTGAAAACGTCAAACGAGAGGAAAGGGGACGATGAATTTGTGTCAACACCGCAACGAGCAAAGGACAGAAGAACCAGACGGCGAAAGAAGAGTGGATCAGACTGCACCTCAAACCGGTCAAAGACAGCCTTCACCACATCCCGGCCAGAGCGGCAGCGGTGCATGAACACATAAGAACCCCGGGCGCAAGCCGGGACGGTACCCACGGTCCAAATACAGAGAACGAAGCCCACGAATAAGGACAGACGACCTTGCGCAACACCCAAGGGGAGGAAAGCGAGGAACGCAAGCATTACAAAGCCCACTCAGTAAAACGTCCATGGAACAAGCGGGCATCTACGGCACTCGTATGCTGATGTCTGACGAACCGCGAACAAGCTACTAAGAAAAGAAGACAAGGAGCAACTGAACCGGATAGTGACGCCGGACCAATCGAGCGCGGTCAGCGGATAGCAAATATTCGAGGTGCCACCGATATCGAACTGTTTAGAACCGAAAACCAAGACTATCCAGGCGAGGGAATTGCAAGCGGAAGCGCGAGTGGGTGACAAGCACTGTTGGAGACGTCTGACAGCCTTTCCTCGCAGGAGACTGAGCGAGCTCGGGCTTGGTACCCTCAGCGGTGGAGTGTAGTGAGAGGGCATCAGGCTGTGAGCCGGTGCGAGAAAGGACCAGAGAGCAGATGTCCTGACACTCTGTCTCTCAGAGCAGAGAAGCTGTCGGACAGCTGAGAAGATGCAGTCAGAGTGTGCTGTTCTGACTGTGTCATGGTCAAGCTCCAGCACTGCGCCAGGGCTACTTGATGAAGGGCACTGAGCGGACCAGGAGTTGCAAAGCTCAGGATGAAGAGCGGACTCGAGGACATGGAGAAAGTGAGGAGAACAAGACGGAGAGAGGAGAAACGAATAAGGTTGTCAGTGCAATGTGAAAACAATCTCCCAGTTTGGCTCACGATGACACTGAAACCCACAGCCAAGTGACAAATCAATCTGCTTTCTTCACCTTTTCATGACGGGGATCAGTAGTCCACGCGCGATGCTCTCCTGAGGCTGAAGGCTCTCAGCACCTGGCTTGTGATGACCCTGTATGATAGACAGTTTCTGACAGTGAGACATTAGTAAATCTGCAATAATATGAGCTGGTTTCTATGCCCACATGTTGTGGAGCTGTGTCGTGAGAGAAACCGTTGTGAAATGTACAGTGATTTGCACACCTATAAGCTACAGACTGAAAACACAGACCTTCGATTCATTGCCACCTCATCGACCAACTTCCTGGTTGCTCCAGAGGAGAATGCAAGTTGTAGCTTAGGGCGAAGTCAGCAGGCAGACAAGCGGAGACAGAAAGCGAAAGAACTCCACCTCAAACGGGTCATCAAAGACAGCGTCACCACAGCCCTACGGGCCAGAGATGAAGCTGAGCGGCCGTGTGATGCTTGAACACAATCATGTGACACCGAGGAGTCCCAGAAGGTAGCAGAACAGAAGAGGTATGACGGTCTTGTATCTCGCTGTGTCCTCAGCAGGCCACCGGATCGCCTCATGGTCGGCCTGGCCCTCAACGCAAACAAAACCGGCCGCTGAGAAGGAGCGAAGAATCCGTATAAGGATACGTTGCGGAGAGCCGCACGCGTCCGGCGTAAAGAGACGACTAAGAGCAGCGCGCCGGGGAGGCTGTACTCCAGACCTCCACCATCGCAGGAGGTGCGCGGAGGAAGAGTGATGCGTGACCACCTGGGGTGAGGTCGACAGGGGTACGCAGAGAGACGCAGGGACAGAGAAGGACTCGACCTCGCGGAAGAGAGGGGTGGAGCGGAAGTCAGAGTGAGAGGACATCAGACGCTGATGAGGAAGAGCCAGCAGAGCAGATTAATGTCTGACCTCTGTACTCTACAGACGCGTCTGAATATCTCATGCTCTACGACAAGTCCCTCCATGAGTGACCTTCAACAACCTACTCCCTTCTAACATCTCTCCCTCTCACCAACCCCCATAACAATGTCCTCACCCATCCCCGACCTGTACCCCCTTCACTTAAACTCATCACTCAACCCAACACCCCCACACCTAACACTGTCCCCTCCTAAACCCACCCCCCCACCCACCCGTACATCTTTGTTAACCCCGCCAGAAGAGAAAAGAAAAGAAGTTGAGCGGCTGGGGAGAGAGTCCAGTGGAGAGCAGAGGAGGAGAGACAGAGTGCACGAGCGCGGAGGCAGTCCATGTAGAGAACAGGGGAACGGACTAGGATCAGGAGATGTAGTGGGCATGCAAGCGTTTGTGATGTTTTGGAGAGAAGCCGTTGCAGGTTGGAGTCGAGAGATGGGGGATGAAGAGCGAGGAGAGAGAGCGAGATGGACAGGACTGAGATGAGAGAGCAGAAAAGAGAAAGTTCACAGACAGAGGATTAAGTAAATCCTTTTTTCCAGAATGTGAAGTACTGTTTCTCTACACCAGGTTGTTGTCACGTACCTTTCTGCCAAACAGCCCAGAGAGACGACACTCCTTCTCGGTCTCTCTAAGTATCTCCTGCTGGATCTTCAGAAGCTGCTCGCGTCTCTTCATATACCAGACCTGAGTACAGAAACACCATCAAAAGACACATTGTTTTCTAAGTGCAATCACACATTAACACCTTGAATAAATAATGTAACTTGCACTGTTACTGTTTTCAATATAGAGACCGTAATACGAGTCTTTGGTTCTATGTGAGTTTGTACTGTGAACAAGGTCCACTGTGAAGCTCTTACCCTGATGGCAGTCAGCTGTCGCAAGTCATGACTGCAGGCCCGGCACCTTCAAAATAGAAACCATCACTTTTCTAATGACAATTGTCTCTCTCTCTCTCTCTCTCTCTCTCTCTCTCTCTCTCTCTCATAAACACACATTCACACGCAACAATCGCATATACACACATGTGACATGTTTTGTGTAACTCCTGAGAGAAAGACTAAGCCTGTCTCACTTGCTGATGAAGCATTCTTCTCCAGAGAGCCACTCGGTGACGTCCTTCAGAGTAACAGAGGATGGAAGCGCTCCTTGCTCCCGTAAGGACATGAACCTCCTCATGGTTGTTTTCTGGGAGATAGTTGTGTCAATGTTTATGCCAGTCATCATATATAATGCCACTGTCATCAAGCACAGTGATCCTGTTGCATTTGGTTCTGGTTTATCACCACAATCTTACCTCATCCAGACATTCTGGTGGTGTCAGAAAGTCATACAGCTCAGTGAACTTCACAGGAGCATGTGGATCAATGGTGGGAAGTTCCCAATTCATGGCTGCAGTTCTGTGTGGAGAGAAACATTTGGATCAAGACTACAGGGAGTAACATTGGCGTGCAGGTTTGGTCATGTTATGTTTTTATATTATATATCTATCTATCTATATATATATACATAATTATTTGTATTTGAGGACAGAAACAATACACCATGTGAGACTGGTCTCCTGTTGAGACACCAAAAGTCATGAATAGGCCTATACAGTTTGAACATAGTACATTGTTTTGTACATACTGTAGGCAATAACTTTATCTTAGGCGTTAACTTACCGCGCAGTGAATGATGAATAATTGATAATTGAAAGTTAATTTTCTATAATTGTACTTGTAAAGAGGCAGTGCTTGTCTTGTGTCGATGATTTCTGCTGTGTTTGGTGCATCATATTCATGGTAACTTTAGAATGGAATGTTCGACACTGTGATTCATTCATTGTGACAATGGTTTGGAATTCCATCAAACGTGTTTGTAAATTCTTGGGATTGTCATGGATACCAATAAATAAATAAAACGTTTTAGCACCCTAATAGGTCAATCTTTTATTGAGTTAATGTTAAAAATCACAATATTTACCAAGATCTTTTGAATTATTATTGCTAACAAAATGTACATTATGTAAATAATCATCAAGATTTTACTGCTAACTAAACTGTCATTCATCATGGGTAATCAAACATAGGTACTAACAAATTAAAAGTGACAAAATACTTTTGATAGATTGATTTTGTGGTTGATTAGATTTTGTGGTCTTTAGTGAACATGAACACTACAGCTAATATAGGAATATCTGTCAAGTGTCTGTTATTGTCATTTCAATCATATACATGAAACAGTACACAATGAAACCAAACAATGTTCCTCCAGGACTCCAAGGAGAGGGTGACAGACAACTACATAGAATCTGTATGTGTATGTCTGTGGTTCGCATATCTTGAGAGCCATTCATCTGATTTGGTGAGACGTACACACACCTCTGTGAAGCAGACACTCTTAAAAGAAGAGGTGCTTCCACATACAAACATAGTGGAATGATTTCCTCAACCAGCTAGAACCAGGTTGTTCTACCGGTGAACCCACAGGAAACCTTTCTGTTCTTGAGAGTTAACACAATATGTGCTTGTCTGGTTTGTGGTTCACGTGTGTGCGTGTGTCCAGGCTTGTTCTACCTGAGCCAGGACAACCCCATCCAGACAGAGATGGTCTTCCTGGAGGCCAGCAAGCAGCAGCAGGCCTGCCTGGTGGTGACCCTGTCCTGCAGACCAGACACTGGGGAGGCAGGGCCAGGTGGGGAGGAGGAACCAGAGCTGCTCCCCCAGAGTCTCCCAGCACCAACAGACCAGACACTGGGGAGGCAGGGCCAGACGGGGAGGAGGAACCAGAGCTGCTCCCCCAGAGTCTCCCAGCACCAACAGACCAGACACTGGGGAGGCAGGGCCAGACGGGGAGGAGGAACCAGAGCTGCAGCCCCAGAGTCTCCCAGCACCAACAGGACAGGTGAGCAGAAGACGCAGAGCTGAGCATGTCAGAACTGTAGAACTTATTTTAGAACTGGGCACTTCTGACCCTTGATTTTTGCCTGTACTGTCTATTAGCACTATGTGTACTTCAGATTAGATGAAAGAAACTGCTGAATGGATCAAATGTCTTATGTGATGTAGAAATGTTAATGCCCCATGTGTGACTGGACTGTTCCCCTGGTGCAGATGGAGAGAGGGATGGAGAGAGAGACAGTGAGTGGGAGTGAGGTGACTGTCTCTCAGATGGAGAGAGGGATGGAGAGGGAGACAGTGGGAGTGAGGTGAGTGTCTCTCAGATGGAGAGAGGGATGGAGAGAGAGACAGTGAGAGTGAGGTGACTGTCTGTTACGACCCAACCGGTTGAAAACATATTTAACAGAGGACACAGGAGACCAAACAGTTGACGTTACAAACTTGGGTTTTATTTCTGGTAACATTCGTTTGTTCGTCTTATTATTTTTAAACTATGCGGTACGAAACCCCTCCCGTGCCCCGTAAAGGAAAGTAAGTAACAAAGGAAATCAACCTGGAGAGCCGGCCACAAAAGAACAAAAGAAGGTGCGACACCTTAAACACCCCATACAGGGCCGTAGGAGCCGGAGCCAGCACCTCTACCACACTACACCAACCCCAACTAAACTAAACTAACAAAGACATGAACTGAAAACTAAACAGCTGGTCTCACCAAAGGAAAACTAAGGCGCTGCTCACACCAGCGCTGGAGCAGACTGGTCTCCAAGCGGAAACGGACGAGAGCCTCGACCGCCCTCTTCCGCGACCTTTATAGAGGCTGCCCGTGAGCCTCAAAAGAAAACCGAATCTCTCAGAAATCTAACAGGGCGGAATACGCAAACCACAACTATAAACGATTTACTCAAACATAACTATAACCAATAAATCGAAACATCCAAAATAAGAGGAATTGAACAAAGGTGCACCGGCACCTAACAGTCTCTCAGAGCAGCCAGGGAAGCAGGTCTGGGGAGGACTCTAAGGGAGGGCTGGACCCTGAGCCGGCCACATCCAGACTGGTAGTCATGCCCACCAGACTCAACACCACCATCTCCATGGAGACAGTCCAGGTCCTGCTGTAGAACAACACTACAGTTCAGCACTGAACTACTGACTTCCTGGCTTATTGGTCTGTTTCAGATGCAACATGGCAGAATGTATGTGGCAATATGACCATAGCCATAACATGCATAAGAAACATAACGTCAGATACAGCCATTCATTGAAATAAACAGTATGTGTGTCTGTGATTATACTGTGTGTGTGTGTATCTTGTATATTGTGTGTGTGTTGTGTTGCGTGTATGTATATTGTGGCAACCACACTGAGGTTACTCCTCCAGCACCATGGACAGCATCTTCACCCAGCTCAGCACCCCTCCAATCCCCTATTAAACGCACCGCCGTGCAAACCTGACTTGCTGTGTCTGTCTCCTCTGATCTGGCTGTGCTGCTTGACAGGGTCTCAGTGTGATTGTCACAATATATGTGTGAATGTATAATGTAAGTGTATGTGTGTGTATACGCATATAAAGTGTATGTGTTGTGTATAACTGTATGTGTGTGTATCTTTACTGTTTGTGTGTGTACAGATGTCTCAGCGGGCTCTGGTCCAGGAGCTGCTGTGTCCAGAGGGGGGCCATGGCCAGGCTGCTGAGGGCAGAGTACAGCAGTGCCCAGCTCAGCCTGCAGGAGGCGCTCAACCACAGCTTCCAGGTGCCTCAAACAACCTACAGACCAGGAGCAGCTACAGACACATCATTATGGACTCTTTGTTGTATGAATGAACAATCATTTAAAGTAAACCTAGACTCACCAGAGATTGTAGGGAGATGTCCATTCAGTACCTGCAAGCACACCACGCATGTGTTAACCAAATCAATCAAACTGTTGATGTGTAATCTCTCTCCTGATGGTTCCCCTCTCTGCAGGACCCAGACGTGTGGCTCTGTACGCTCACCTGCACTACCAGACTGGGGAGCACAGGAAGGCTCAGGAGGGCTATGAGAGGACCCTGGACTTAGTGGTGGACGCCTCAGACACACATCCCATCTACCTGCACCTGGGCTCAATCTACCTGGAGGAGGCCAGGGGGAGATGGGTGGGGTCACACACACGCACACACACACACATGAACCAGTGAGATGGTTTAGTAACTTAACTATGAGGTAGTTCAGGGATAATCATTGTTTTGCTGTAAGTGAAAGCCATCTGTTTGTATCTGTCCATTTGTAGTATGAGAAGGCTAAAAGGACATATTGACGTGCCTGCATGAGTACCTGTCTTGTCTCACCTCCCTGAGAGCCCTGCATATCCCAGACCTGCTCAACAAAGGAGCAGACCTGACGTCACGGGGACGAACCACCGTTGGGGGTGGATGGACGAGGCCTCTCCCTCAGTGGAAGGATGCTCTCCCAAGCCGGAGGAACGGTGAAGAGCCCACCTGTGATCAGAGGTCCTCTCATGGCTTGGCTACTGAGAGGGACCTGTTAGAACACAGAGGTCTGTCTGAGGCTGTCATCCAGCCTGTACAGAGCACACGCACGTGATCCACTGTGAGGGGTCATGTGATCCACTGTGAGGGGTCATGTGACGCGCTGTGAGGGGTCATGTGATCCACTGTGAGGGGTCATGTGATCCACTGTGAGGGGTCATGTGACGCGCTGGCAGACTTTCTCTCGGTGGTGTGAAGGACCCAGTCTCGTACCAGATCAAAACGTTCTGGTGCTTTTTACAATCACAGTTTGACAGAAGACTGAAGGGATGGATGAGTCTGGCTGCAGGTACTGTAAGGGTTACGCAACAGCCGTCTCAGCTTGTCATGAAGGTGTTGCCAGGACGACTCTGTTCAGCCACCTGTTGGTTAAACGTTTCCTGTCTGGCACGTACAGGCTCAGACCCCTTCAGGGAGCGTCAGCGCCCTGGTGGGACCTGTCCATGGTGCTGGAGGCTCTGTGTAAACACTGACAAGACAGGGTCCGGTTATGGAAGACTCTTTTTGAACCAGTTGCTACCTGTTCTATACCAATACCTCTATAAACACCCAGTCCTGACCTGCCCTTGACCCCCACTCTCCTGCCTGCTTGATCCCTCTCCAGACCTGCCCTGGACCCCCACTCTCCTGCCTGCTTGATCCCTCTAGACCTGCCCTGGACCCCCACTCTCCTGCCTGCTTGATCCCACTCCAGACCTGCCCTGGACCCCCACTCTCCTGCCTGCTTGATCCCTCCAGACCTGCCCTGGACCCCCACTCTCCTGCCTGCTTGATCCCTCTAGACCTGCCCTGGACCCCCACTCTCCTGCCTGCTTGATCCCTCTAGACCTGCCCTGGACCCCCACTCTCCTGCCTGCTTGATCCCTCTAGACCTGCCCTGGACCCCCACTCTCCTGCCTGCTTGATCCCTCTCCAGACCCACCCTGCCCCTACTCCTCTTCAGACACTGCTACCATGTCTGTAAATAAGTGATATGCATCTAACATTAGTCAGGATTGATCTCTGGTTATAGCTACTCATATACAGACATCTAACATTAGCCTGTAGAGTAAAAGAGTAGACCAAAGACTAACTTTTTCCAGACAGCACCATTCTGTCAACCTTTCTAACTGGACAAATCCCTGTGTTTAACCCTGGTCTCAACTTGTGTTCTTTCTGTTGGGTTCTCTCTTCCTCTTTATGTCACACAGCTCAATGAGAGAACCGTTTCTCAACAGGAAATGTCCACTCCCAAACTGCACTCATAAAGAGAAGACGCAATACAGTAAGTGTAATGTACGTTATTTTATTGAGCAAATTGACTTGGTGAACAGCACTGTTGGGTGCTTGTTGTTTACTGTGCTGATTCACTGTGATGGGTAGTAACCTGCTGTAGACCTTCAGACCTTCAGTCAACATAGATGTAGTTCAGACTCACGTTCTGGTTGGTCAACACAGACCAAAAGACTGAAGTTACCAGACTCCAGACTATGATGTGTGTGAAATATATACATTCAGTTTACAAAAACTGTGTGTTTTTGATATTTATCTTATGAAAGCGGTGGTAGCTTATTGTTATTCAGATAAAGTGAACCACATCTATTCTACAGGAGACTTTAGGTTACCTCCCATCTTGGTCACTGGCCAAACGTATTTGTAGATCTAGCATGTTCTGAAGAGGTATCATTTGATATGACAACAGAACAAAAACTGACTAAATACCTTTGGAGTGACATGCTGTATGCCACTTTAGTTTGTTTCCTTTCAATGCCAACCGATTCATGCACTGTCAGTTATAACAAAATGCTAAACAAAAGTATTTCATGTCCAGGGCAGATACAACAGACAATCAAAATATATATTTTAAAGAAGACACTCATCAAAGACATCATTATGAACGGTGAAAGGTCATTCCCAGTGGGCCATGTTGTTTATTCTCTCTGGTTTCCAGATCAGTGCTGATGAAGAAGAAGTAGAGACAGATATATTACTGAGATACAACCCTGGTCTCTGGTCATCTTTGTCAAACCCATGACTGTGAATGTGTTAAGGTGTCCTGGAAGGAGCCTGAGTTGAGAGCTCTCATGTTCTGAGGAGAGAGTTTCATGTGATACAGTAGACCTTAGCATGTTCAACTTCCTCATTTGAACAGCAGTCAGGGTACAGGATGTCATATTTAAGCCGCTATTCTGCCTCCAAAAAAATATTTTAAAACTTTGTATTAATCATGTTCATGAAATGTGACTAATAAATATTTTCTTCAGACCGACACACTGGAAGGCTGATATTGAAGGCCCATGCAGGTCGAAGCTAATCGTGGTTCGATGTAAATGAGCCAGTTCTGTACATGGGTTAGGGTTAGTTTCTCACCTTGTGGTTTCCTGTCAGCATCAGTCACACAGCCTGAACAAAGACTTGTGTCTCTCAACAGGAAATGTGCACATCTGCATTGCATGGACTTGGTAGTTAATGACTTCAGAACTTCACTTCAATACAGGAAACAAGCATCCAGAGACCCTCAAGACTGAATCAGATATGATTAAAGTCAAATAAGGTTAGTGTGGTAATATTCCCTGTCATGATTCACAGTAGCATATTGATTGATTCATTATGTAGTCAAAAAAGCAAATCTTCCACTCGGAAGGGTGTAGATATGGGCTTGTAATTATTGTTGATACCACAGCAATTTGTATTAAATAGATGTTTTAGGCTGGTGTTTTCACATTGTTGAAAATGACAAAAGCCTCTGTATATGTGGTGAGTCAGACATGTGGACAGTATAGGCCAATCCTGCCATCCATTATCACATTTGCTGTTTTGCTGTTGTTGTCACTACTGTCATCGACACGTCATTGTTTGACTGTAGCTGAGGAATTGTTACTGTAATTGAGTTGTTATTGTTGCTATCTGAGCCGATTACTTACGCCTAATGTTATTGTTGCACTAGTTATTTGTTTGTGCACCTGTTAGCTAAGATGCAGTTACTCTGTGATCTGACTAAATACTGAATGTTCCTTGAATCTGACCAGTGAAATACTGTACAACTATACACTTCTGATACTTGATCTTCCTTGGGTACATATCCCACTCATTGTGGAACTATACTGTCTGTAAATGATGAGAAGTTTCCCTTCCTGATTCACTCAGCTCAAACTGAGAACAGTTTTTGAGCAGGAAATGTCACCAAGAGACCACAACGCTTCCTCATAAAGAGAAGATGGTGCCTTGCACAACTAAACCTGTCATGGCTGGCTTTTAGGCTGTGACAAAAAGGATTGCACACATGGGGTTGCTAAGTAATGCACGTATTGAACTAAACTGAGAAAAGTAGTGAACAATAATTAAGTGATGGGATGTGTCCATGAGTGAAACAACAGTGAAGGGAGTGTGAGTTTGAGTTAGGTTGGTTATAGGTGCTGATCTGTGGGCATCTGTGAAGCCCTGGACCCCCACTCTCCTGCCTTTTTGATCCCTCTCCAGACCCACCCTGCCCATACTCCTCTTCAGACACTGCTACCATGTCTGTAAATAGGTGACATGCATCTATTATGTAAAACACAGGCCCGTAGAGATTACCCCCGCAGCCCCCGCACCGTGGGGGGGCCTTGCAGGGACGGGGGGGCCCAATTTCAATTACATGGGATTATGCACACTATGGTCTTATTATCTTGTCTCTATAAAATAAAGAAAAGTATATTTTACTGTGCTTTCTTTGTTAGCTTGGTAAGTGACGTGACGAAGAAGGTCAGATGGTCACACAGACCGGCGAGCCCGCTGCAATTAGGTAGCTAACTGTAGCGTAGTGTAGGAAAATGAAACAAACATTTAAAAGCGGTGCCCAAAAGCGGCATTCAAAACAGAACATTTCTGAATTAAATGCCAAACTTGGCAAAATTCTTAATTTAGCCAATTAACAAGATTTAGTTTTTCGTGTGGTCGGTCTGTGGAGTTTTTAAATGGCGCAGACCAGACTCAAGGACCAGATGTGCTGCAGCAGTGCATACAATATTTTCATGAGGGACACTCGTACGCTGTAATCGTGGACATGATGTCATGTTTACACGGCGTGCACACGAAAAAAAAATCTTGTTAATTGGGATCATATGCCACAAAACGGGCAAAACGCCACTCTATCGCTGTCCATCTTGTGAACTCTCAGGCTTATTCTGCGGGGGGGGGCTCATGTGTTTCTGTTACGGGCCTGTATAACCAAGTCATGAGTTGTTGTAAATTCTGCAAGCCTCTGGTATTACTGTAATTCAGTGCCTCAGCAACACTACATCTCCCTCAACACTACATCTCCCTCATACACAAACACATACAGTAAACACACTTCACCCTGATATGATACATCAGGTGTCTGAGCAGCATGTTCTGTGCAGGAGTCAGGACACACAGGCTTCACAGTTATTCAGCAAGGATCTATATCATCCTGACACCCGGGGAAAAGCTCTTTAGAGGTTTACATGTTATATGAAATGCGTGTTTGGGTTGTATTGTATTGTGTTGTACCTGTTGTATTTTACTGTTCAGTGTACACGCACGTGATCCACTGTGAGGGGTCATGTGATCCACTGTGAGGGGTCATGTGATCCACTGTGAGGGGTCATGTGACGCGCTGGCAGACTTTCTCTCGGTGGTGTGAAGGACCCAGTCTCGTACCGGATCAAAACGTTCTGGTGCTTTTTACAATCACAGTTTGACAGGAGACTGAAAGGATACATGAGTCTGGCTGCAGGTGCTGTAAAGGTTACGCAACAGCCGTCTCAGCTTGTCATGAAGGTGTTGCCAGGACGACTCTGTTCAGCCACCTGTTGGTTAAACATTTCCTGTCTGGTACCTACAGGCTCAGATCCCCTCAGAGAGCGTAGGGAGCGCAGACAAGGAGGAGCTAGGGAGCGCAGACAAGGAGGAGCTAGGGAGCGCAGACAAGGAGGAGCTAGGGAGAGCAGACAAGGAGGAGCTAGGGAGGGCAGACAAGGAGGAGCTAGGGAGCGCAGACAAGGAGGAGCTAGGGAGCTCAGACAAGGAGGAGATAGGGAGCGCAGACAAGGAGGAGCTAGGGAGCGCAGACAAGGAGGAGCTAGGGAGCGCAGACAAGGAGGAGCTAGGGAGCGCAGACAAGGAGGAGCTAGGGAGCGCAGACAAGGAGACCGGCAGGAGCTGGAGGTACCGCCCCCCTCCTTCCTGCTCTGGCGAGACCGCCGGTGAGAACACCAGGGTCCTCCAAAGGCAAGCCAGGTGCCCTCCAAAGGGTTGGGGAACTCTCCGCTGGGTCCATGGTGGGTCAGTCGTTCTGTAGCGGTTGTAGGGAGGACCCGGGTGCAGAGAGCTCGACGAGGCAGGATTCACTAAATCAAAGGGCTTTGATGGAGAACACAGGACAGGGATAGACGACAAGAAACCAAACGTGAGGAAACACGCTCCCTGAAACAACGACTGACAAAGACGGAACAAATGACAGGGACTAAATACTTAATACATCAAACCAGACAAGACAGGTGAACGCAACAACACTGAAAGAAAATCAACAAGACACAGGTGGAACTAATAAACACGGAACACAGGGAAACACGAGGGCAGACAAAGTAAGGCTGGGGCACGGTCTTGGGCTGACAGTTGTTATTCTGATAGGATTGTGTGTTCATGGTCTGTGAGAAAGCCAGGCACATGGTCACAGGCTGAGTGGGGGGTAATGACCCTACAAGGACAGGTGACCATTTGAGACGGTCATCTCCTGGGGTTGATGACGTCCTGCCTGGAGGACAGTAGACACTTCCAGCTCGGGTGTTTTATTACCTGGGGAGGAAGAAGTTTTGGGACAGTTGGTCTAGAGATAATGATCGCTGTACTCTGATTGTACTGAAGGATTGTATTGTTTTAAGGAGTGAGCCAATGACAGAAGGGCCATGAGACACAGTAGCGGTTTTTGGTACAAAGCGGGCAGCCGCCCGGGGCGGCATGAAGAGAGAGGCGGCAATTTCCCAAGCGCGGGACGTCATATGTACCTGTGGTGGTTGGCGCCCTCTGCTGGCATAACGTTTGTGCGTCTGTTGTAGTGCAGTTCACCTTGGGGAGGGGGGGGCTGCATGTCTGTATTGTGATTGTGGATGGACCAATGACTCTTGTGAACTGTGTCCTAAAAGATGTGTTGTGCTCTCTCTCTGGCTCCCCGATGCTCTCAGTATCCTGTATGAGTCTATGGGATGTCATGTGACACCTGGCGTTCAGGCTCATTCCACCAGAGGAGTGGAGACGTCCGTAGCCATCCTCCGTGGTGAGGGAGTGGAGGAGATCTGTAAGACACTACTGCCCTCACTTTCTAACCCTAACCCTGTCTGAGACTGCTGTTATCGTACCCATATACATGTGACCTCCAGCACACAGCCATGACAACATGGCTCTCATTCCAGTGCTGCCGAATCAGCACAGAGCAGTTGTGTGGAGAGTGTTTACAACAGAAGGTTAATAAAGGGAAATTAATTCAGCCCAAGAGACAAAGGTTTAGATATAACTGGTCATGTGGTCATGAAGACTCGTGGTTGTAACAGGGCAGAGAGACCAGGAGAGGAATCCAAGTGCATAACTTGGAACAAAGGATCAAAGGTACTATGGGCTCAATAATCTGCTTTTACGATGTTTGTGCTGTTAATGATTCAACATATTAGAGTGTGTTGCCACCAGGACTCAATTCTCCTCATTTGGTACAGAGCTCCTCTTTGTGGGGTTCTGTCAACACCCACCATGACACATAGCAGCTAACTCTAACTGAGTAAATACATGAGTTAGTAGCTCTAACTGTGTAAATACATGAGTTAGTAGCTCTAACTGTGTAAATAAATGAGTTAGTAGCTCACAGTAAAAGTAGGCAGGTGTAGATGGATAGACAGTACTGTGTATTCTGTATCAGCTACAGTATATTGATGTTCTGATTTGACAGTACACCCAGGGCCCTCCTACCTGAAGGGTTAAGGAGTAAACAGCTCATGATAGCGTCTATACGACCAGACTTTGACCTGTTGTATTACTGTACCTGTAACTACAATGTTCCTCGGACACTCCTTGTTACGGAAGCAGCACAAGCAGCATCACCAGATTTCTTCTCCAGCACAAAGGACAATGCCTGCTTGAGTTGACGTTGTGCTGTGAATTCAGACAAGCAGAAAGCAGAGGTAATTCCCTCCATGGATTATTATCAGGTCCGGTAGGAACACTCAGACCTACAATCCTCCTGAATGGAGGACCAGGAGGTTGGTCAAGAGATGTGGCTGAACTGTTCGAGCATTTGGTTGGACACTCACATGAATAACTGTATCTAGTAGAGAATGAAGGGTTGTAATGGGTTTAATGATAATAGTTGTTTGTCAGTCTTAATTGGTTCTTGTACTGAAGGTGATTTTAAGTTTAAAAGATCCTTGGTCATTCCTTAATCATTGTATACCATACAGATATCTACTGGGCTGACTCAGTGTTATTACAGAACATGTGATGACAGAGGGCAGTTTCAGAGGAGGCAGTAAAGCTGCTTTAGATAAGATTACACTGTTCATTACGTCTCTTGAGTTGAAGATTGGTTTCAAGGGGCTTTATGTTCATGTATCATAATAGTACATATCCAGCTCTCTCATACATTTCTTAAATGCTGACATTTATTCAAAGCAAGTGGAGATTTGAACCTGCTACCTCTTGATCTGTAGTCATGTGCTCTAACCACTGAGCTATAGCCCTCCCCTTCTTTCTCTCTTTCTCTCTAAAGTGGGAGGGAGACTGAGTTGGAGGAGCTTGTAAGGCAGGACAGACACCACGAGTCTTAACATGAAGGGAAAAGTAGAGCTGCACTGTTAAAGCTTTGCTGTGTTCCTGCAGGGAGGGTAAACTGATGAGTTATCTGCACTGTTTAACCTCTTAAGCTTTGTTGTGTATTACCTGAGTTGGAGGGCAGAGAGTGAGATCACATGATCACCTGTCTCTGGTGTGAGGTCATGATAACAAGTTCACACTGAGGCCAGGCAGAGTGTTACTTGAAGAACCAGCTCTGCATCTGCTGTGATACACAAAGACTGTATCATGTAGGTCTCTCCTATACACACAGACTGCATCATGTAGGTATCTGCTATACACACAGACTGACCAGGAGTGGAATACAAGTGCATAACTTGAAACAAAGGATCAGAGGTATGAAGGGCTGATCCAGAATCATGTTCAGAAACAGGTGAGGGTCAGTCCAGGTACAGCAGGTCTATAGGAGCGTGGTGGTCAGGGACAGGTGAGGGTCAGTCCAGGTACAGCAGGTCTATAGGAGCGTGGTGGTCAGGGACAGGTGAGGGTCAGTCCAGGTACAGTAGGTCTATAGGAGCGTGGTGGTCAGGGACAGGTGATGGTCAGTCCAGGTACAGCAGGTCTATAGGAGCGTGGTGGTCAGGGACAGGTGATGGTCAGTCCAGGTACAGCAGGTCTATAGGAGCGTGGTGGTCAGGGACAGGTGATGGTCAGTCCAGGTACAGCAGGTCTATAGGAGTGTGGTGGTCAGGGACAGGTGAGGGTCAGTCCAGGTACAGTAGGTCTATAGGAGCGTGGTGGTCAGGGACAGGTGATGGTCAGTCCAGGTACAGCAGGTCTATAGGAGCGTGGTGGTCAGGGACAGGTGAGGGTCAGTCCAGGTACAGCAGGTCTATAGGAGCGTGGTGGTCAGGGACAGGTGAGGGTCAGTCCAGGTACAGCAGGTCTATAGGGGACAGGGGAGAAAGGGCAGGGTTTACACAGGAGAGCAGCACTTCTGGTCAGAGTGTTATAATCTGCTTTATGATGTTTGTGCTGTTAATGATTCAACATTCTAGAGTGTGTTGCCACCAGGATTTATTATCCTCATTTGGTACAGAGCACCTCTTTGCTTTGTGGGGTTCTGTCAACACCCACCATGACACATAGCAGCTAACTCTAACTGAGTAAATACATGAGTTAGTAGCTCTATGTAAATATATGAGTTAGTAGCTCTATGTAAATACATGATTAGTAGCTCACAGTAACAGTAGGCAGGTGTAGATGGATAGACAGTACTGTGTATTCTGTATCAGCTACAGTATATTGATGTTCTGATTTGACAGTACACCCAGGGCCCTCCTACCTGAAGGGTTAAGTAGTAAACAGCTCTCATGATAGCGTCTATATGACCAGACTTTGACCTGTTGGATTGTTCTGTACCTGGAACTACAATGTTCCAGAGACACTCCTTGTTACGGAAGCAGCACAAACAGAGGGAGAGACAGAGGCCGGTGTGTTTGAGATGGATGAGTAGACGAAATAAGAGTCAGAGAGTCAGGAAGGGAGGGACTGTCAGAGCTGCTGGTAGAGGTGTTCATACTGGGGACAACATCACCAAGTGTAACTCTGCAATGGACTATTTAACATGAGCCCGATTATATGTGTTGGTTCATATCTGGTATATAACCAGCTCTCTCACAAGGTTCTGAAATACTGTATTGATTAAACAGCTGCTTGTATCCATGCCAACAACCAGTCCAGGGGGAGATTTGAACCTGCTCCCTCTTGATCTGCAGTCAAGTGGTCCAACCACTGAGCTCTAACCCTCCTGTCTTCCTCTAGAGTTCTCTGTCTCTGAGGAAACTCCCTCTCTTCCTCTGCATACTGCTGCATATGACGTCATAAACCATGAGAGGGTGTGTGTGGTATATTACACATGTACCATGAGAGGGTGTGTGGTATATTACACATGTACCCTGGGCTTTTGTGGTCATAGACATGTGGACCAGCACAGTGTTTTAAACTAGCATACTGTCATACTATATTGTGGGATGGAGACTGAGTTATAGAAAATGTATGTGAACTCATTACCTCCCCTTGGTTGTGGCCTATCAGCCTATCCTGATTCATGGTCCCTGTACCAGATCTCTGTCTTAGTGGCACCTTGAGGTCGCCAGTGTCCGTAGCAGCTGGAAACACAACAATGTTACTGTATATAGACCCTATTAACAGGGTCTTTGTTTATAAAGGGTGTGGATTCATGAGTGTAAACCATCCTGGACTCAGCACAAGTATTGTTGGAGTCAGAGGAGTGAGGTAGTATAACTGCACCTGGACACAGAGGTAGATATAGTACCCTCCAGGTCTGCATTGTGGAGTGGGTGGTTTTGACCTGGTGGTTGTAGTGTGGAGGCTGTAACCAACAGTATATATACATGTGGAGGTTGTAACCTACAGTATATATACATGTGGAGGTTGTAACCTGCAGTATATATACATGTGGAGGTTGTAACCTGCAGTATATATACATGTGGAGGTTGTAACCTACTATATATACATGTGGAGGTTGTAACCTTCAGTATATATACATGTGGAGGTTGTAACCTGCAGTATATATACACATGTGGAGGTTGTAACCTGCAGTATATATACATGTGGAGGTTGTAACCTACTATATATACACATGTGGATGTTGTAACCTACAGTATATATACATGTGGAGGTTGTAACCTACAGTATATATACATGTGGAGGTTGTAACCTACAGTATATATACATGTGGAGGTTGTAACCTACAGTATATATACATGTGGATGTTGTAACCTACAGTATATATACATGTGGAGGTTGTAACCTACAGTATATATACATGTGGAGGTTGTAACCTACACTATACTGTATAAGGAGCTTCCAGTATCGATGGCCTTGCAGGAAACAGGGCAGCTGCATGACATGCTGGTGTCCAGAGACAAGTTGCTGGTCTCTCTACTCACTGAGCAGCCCAGTCTCTCTGGGGAAACATCACGTTTCTGACAGATGCAAGTCTGCACATGATGTCACTGAGGGACTCAAAAGGCCTTAATACTGGATGTGAAAAGATCCATGTATCAACATTGTAATCCATGTTTTAGAATTATACTAAGCAACCAACAAAACATTACTGTGTTTCAGGGCGCTGCCTCTAAAATGAGTCTCTCTGGGGAGAGAGAGGAGGGGGGCACTGCCTCTAAAATGAGTTTCTCTGGGGAGAGAGAGGAGGGGGGCACTGCCTCTAAAATGAGTCTCTCTGGGGAACACGACATGGACACCAAAGCTAAGAGGTAAGATGAGAATCCATAACTGTTCATGACTGTTCTCCATCTCAGAGCTCAGCAGTGATATATGACATCATCATTAGTCAGAATAAATGAGAGACTGAATGTCTGTCTCTGTTGTGTTGAAGCACAATCCAGCAGGAGAGACCAGCCTCACCTGTACCCAGCTGTGTGTCTATGAAGAGTGACAGGTCCATGGAACCACCTTTCAATTTCAGTGATGGAGGAGGACCTTCTAATGAGGAAGGGTATGTACTGACCTCTGCTGGTGTTCAATGTTATGTGATGAAGGTGACATGGTGTAAAGAAGTCATCTGTACAGTATTTTCTTTGTGAAGCAAAGTTTACAGTAGTATTCATAATCTAAAAGCCCAATGTAGCCCTTTTCTTTCCGCATGTAAAATCTCTTCTGCTGACTGTAGATACTAAAGTATCCCTCATCACATCCCTACTAAAACACAGGGTTAGAGCTGCTGACTGTAGATTCTAAAGTATTCCTCATCACATCCCTACTACAACACAGGGTTAGAGCTGCTGACTGTAGATACTAAAGTATCCCTCATCACATCCCTACTAAAACACAGGGTTAGAGCTGCTGACTGTAGATACTAAAGTATCCCTCATCACATCCCAACTACAACAGAGGGTTAACAACAGGTCTGGATATATCTATGGTGTCTACTTTAGTGATTTATGTTTGTAAGACACTTTGTTGTGTTTGTTGACAGGATCAGACAGCAGAGACCAGCCTCACCTGTACCCAGCTGTGTGTCCATGAAGAGTGACAGGTCCATGGAACCACCTTTCAATTTCAGTGTTGAAGGAGGACCTTTTAAAGAGGGAGGGTATGTACTGACCTCTGCTGGCAGTCAATGTTGTATTTGTCAATGTTCATTGTCAATGTTGTATTTGTCACCTTAACATACAGTATAATGTACATTGATGTCATATTCAGTATCAATAAGTGACGTTTCTACTGAACAAAGCTTAGAAGTTAGAACTAATAGCCTGGCTGATGTTTAGACCATGTGGTAGAGGTACACAGTGACAGCTAGCTGTTGTTTAACATGATATCATTAACATGTGCAAGTTGTGCAATTAGAGTCCACCTACCAAGCTGCTCTCTCTAATGCAGTAGATACTCAAGCAAACTCAAGGAGAAGGATGTCAGTGTGTTTGGGAGTTACAACTTCTCTACTTTAAAATACTTAAATATAAACATTGAATTTACATACAAATAAAAGAGATCAGTGATCTAATGTTGGTGTGACTCCCTACACATGAACTCTCTACGGACACACACACACACACACACACACACACACACACACACACACACACACACACACACACACAAACACACACAGCATAACAGTCAGAGTCAAAGCCCTGCAGGTACCAGGCCTGGTATGAACTCAGACCGGGCGGGGCTCAGCCCACTTAGACTGGTTGAGACCAGAAGGTCTTAAACTCCTGGGTGGAGGAGTGCTGCAGTGTCTAAAGCAGGCTGCTAGCAAACATGCAGCCCTGTGTGAGGTGGACCCTGATGTCATTCTTCAGTGTCTGGTTGAAATTCTGAGAATCAATTGTAATAAAATGTCTTAGAGGTGTCTACTTTAGTGACTTATGTTTGTAAGACACTTTGTTGTGTTTGTTGACAGGATCAGACAGCAGAGAACAGCCTCACCTGTACCCAGCTGTGTGTCCATTAAGAGTGACAGGTCTTTGCCTGAACCTATCAATTTCAGTGATGAAGGAGGACCTTCTAATGATGAAGGGTATGTACTGACGTTTACTGGTTTTTAATGTTAAGATGATAAGTATTTGGAAGTATAATGCAATCACTAGATTCAGGATCATCATAAAACACAGGGTTAGAGCTGCTGACTGTAGATACTAAAGTATCCCTCATCACATCCCTACTAAAACACAGGGATAGAGCTGCTGACTGTATATACTAAAGTATCCCTCATCACATCCATACTAAAACACAGGGTTAGAGCTGCTGACTGTAGAAACTAAAGTATCCCTCATCACATCCCTACTAAAACACAGGGATAGAGCTGCTGACTGTATATACTAAAGTATCCCTCATCACATCCCTACTAAAACACAGGGTTAGAGCTGCTGACTGTAGATACTAAAGTATCCCTCATCACATCCCTACTAAAACACAGGGTTAGAGCTGCTGACTGTAGATACGAGCATAGTGCTGTTCGGGATGCTTTCACTCTATGGCGAGATAATGGTCGACCTAAACATGGAGCTATCTGTGAGCTCATGCAAACCTCTAGGGCGAAATTGAAATATTCCCTTAGACATTGCTGCCGTACTGAGGCCCAACACCGGGCTAATACACTGGCAAAGTGCTTACTTAAGGGGGAAGTAGGGGCTTCTGGTCTGCTCTCCGCTCCCAAAATGGCTCCAAATCCAGTTTACCTTGTACAATTGACGGACACTCTGGTGCCTCGGATATTGCTAATATGTGGAAGAACCACTATAGTACATTGCTGAACTCTGTCAATTCCACTGTATATAAGACATGCGTAAACAGTTCAGTTCAGTCAGGTGTCCCGGATGATCCAGGAATGTTAGTTTCTGTTGAGGAGGTATGTGACGCCATGAATGCACTGTCCGATGGTATAGCAAGTGATGTTGACCACATTTCAGCGGAGCACCTGAAGTATGACTTTAGACTTTAGACTTTATTGTCCCCTAGGGGAAATTCTTTTTCACTCCACAGTACATGTATGGGCCGCACGCCAACAGACAAGACAGATGGACAACAAACACAACAAAATAGACATGCATACAGAATATATAAACAGAGTGGGACTGGGGTGTTTTATCTTGGCCTTTTGTTGAGGGCTGCTATGGCTGCAGGCACCAGGCTTTTGCCGTAGCGAGCCCTCCGCAGGTCCCCGGCTGCCTGTGTTGTTATCATTGTTGTTTTCTGCCGTGCTCCGACACGGTTATGTTCCACCTAGGCTACTTAACATTGTTCTTATTCCCGTTATTAAGAAAATAAATGGCAATGTGACTGACAGAGACAACTATCGCCCGATAGCGATCTCCAGTCCGATCTATAAAGCGTTTGAAAAATTGCTTTTAAGGCGCCTAGATGCTTTTTTAAATACACCAGACAACCAGTTTGGTTTTAAGAAACAGCATGGTACAGACCTGTGTGTATTTGCGCTAAAGGAGGTAATCCGTTACTACCACAAACGGGGCTCCCCTGTATCTGTAGCCTTCCTTGACGCCTCTAAAGCGTTCGATCGTGTTAACCACTGGTTGCTCTTTAATAAAATGATTGACAGGAACATACCACTGTACCTAATACGTTTACTCGTAGCCTGGTACAATGTTTTGACCTTTAGAGTGCGTTGGGGCAATGTCCACTCTGACAACTTTACTGCCACTAACGGGGTGCCACAGGGAAGTCTGCTATCCCCTTTCTTGTTCAATGTTTATGTCTCTAACCTAAGCGGTGAGCTGAGTTGCTCTGGGGTTGGCTGTCACATCGGCAATACAATCGTGAACCATTTTTTGTATGCTGATGATATATGTATTATTTGCCCATCTGTCAAAGGTTTGCAAAAGCTGATGTCGATATGTGAACCTTTTGGTGCTGAGAACCATATCTTGTTCAACGAAAAGAGAAGTCAATGTGTGTACTTAAGTTTCCATGTGGTAGATTCAAACTGAATAGACCGCCTCCCTCAGTAAGGCTGTATGGTACGCAACTGCAGTATGTCTCTTCGGTAAATGACCTGGGTAACCAGATTACCTCCGACCTCTCTGATGATGAATCAATCCACTCTCACATCAGAGGTTTTTATACTAGAGCCAATTCCCTGGTACGAAAATTCCAGTTTGCCTCTCCTGGGGTGAAGCGTGTCCTGTTTAACGCATATTGCTCCTCGATGTACTGTAGCCAGCTGTGGTCTCGATATACCTTGGGAACTATGCGCAAACTACGCGTAGCATATAACAATGCCTTTAGGATTTTGTATGGTTATAGAACGAGTGCAAGTGTTAGCCAAATGTTTGTTTCACATGGGGTAGACTCTTTTGAAGCCAGGAGGAGAAAACTAACATACGCATTTGTACAGCGCATCGCCACTTCTGAAAATAACCTCACCATCCGGTTATTTCATTCTGATGCCTTCAATCATAGCACATTCTGGAGACATTACTTAAACCTCATTTTTAAACACCCTGGCTAATTTTACTCTTTTATTTTTATATACATTTTTATTGTAGGCTGCATGTATTTGTATTCTGGTCTTGCATGTTTTTTTTATGTTGTTCTTTGATATTGGCCAAGTGCCTGAAATAAAGCTGAAATGAAATGAAATGATACTAGTATCCCTCATCACATCCCTACTAAAACACAGGGTTAGAGCTGCTGACTGTAGATACTAAAGTATCCCTCATCTCATCCCTACTAAAACACAGGGTTAGAGCTGCTGACTGTAGATACTAAAGTATCCCTCATCACATCCCTACTAAAACACAGGGTTAGAGCTGCTGACTGTAGATACTAAAGTATCCCTCATCACATCCCTACTAAAACACAGGGTTAGAGCTGCTGACTGTAGATACTAAAGTATCCCTCATCACATCCCTACTAAAACACAGGGTTAGAGCTGCTGACTGTAGATACTAAAGTATCCCTCATCACATCCCTACTAAAACACAGGGTTAGAGCTGCTGACTGTAGATACTAAAGTATCCCTCATCACATCCCTACTAAAACACAGGGTTAGAGCTGCTGACTGTAGATACTAAAGTATCCCTCATCACATCCCTACTAAAACACAGGGTTAAAGCTGCTGACTGTAGATACTAAAGTATCCCTCATCACATCCCTACTAAAACACAGGGTTATAGCTGCTGACTGTAGATACTAAAGTATCCCTCATCACATCCCTACTAAAACACAGGGTTAGAGCTGCTGACTGTAGATACTAAAGTTTCCCTCATCACATCCCTGCCTGTCTGACTCTCATTAATTTGAAGATCCAGGAGGGAATGTCAGATTGTATTGGGTTTAATGGTAATAGATGTTTGTCAATATTTAGTTGGTACTGACGGTAATTTTGAGTTAAAAAGTACAGAACAGAATGTATAACATACAGCCGATGTGATAACAACAGCAACAGGTCTGGAAAGATAATTTTAGAAACCCATATTGCCGGGAAGTATGGATATATATGTGGTCTACTTTAGTGATTTATGTTTGACACTTTGTTGTGTTTGTTGACAGGATCAGACAGCAGAGACCAGCCTCACCTGTACCCAGCTGTGTGTCCATGAAGAGTGACTGGTCTATGAATCCACCTCTTGTGTTCAGAGACAAAGACATTACTACTGAACAGAGGTAAGAACATGATGTATTAATACATTCCAACTTCCTGATTCAGTGATGGAGGAGGACCTTCTAATGATGAAGGGTATCTACTGACCTCTGCTAGTCTTCAGTGATATGTGACGAAGACAGTGGAGGGAATGTCTTCTGTTGTCATCTCTGCTGGTGTTCAGTGATATGTGATGTAGGTGACCTGGTAGTTCTGGAAGTATAAAGTAGTAATTTGCTTCTGACATTCCTACTAACTATTCCTAGTGTTTGTCATTCTAGTGAGGAAGGGTATGTACTGACGTCTAGAAGTCATAGTCTGGCTGATGTTCAGACAATGTGGTAGAGGTACACAGTGACAGATAGCTGTTGTTTAACATGATGTCATTAACATGTGTAAGTGGTGCAGGTCTTCTCTAGTGGTCTTAACCACTAGACCACCATCAGGCACATCAACCCCTTTGACATCCTTGTTGTGTTTGATCAGTGACAGACAGGACCACAACCTACCAGTCCACTGTGCTGCTTTAATGTTGAACTTAAACTGACATTAACACAACAATTGCAACAAACTACCCTGAAACAAATGCAATTATGCAAGTCATACCATCCTACCATTAGATCATTCCATGTCTGTGCAGAAGAATAACTAACTCATTTACTGACAATAACACAAAGACACAACCATGACAAACTGTCAAGAAAACAACAACACTAACTTATTGCTGATCCAATAACCTCCCTCCACATGAACACAGCATGAGAGTCCACCTACCAAGCTGCTCTCTCTAATGCAGTAGAGACTCAAACAAACTCCTGGAGAAGCATGTCAGTGTGTTTGGGAGTTAGAACTTCTCTACTTTAAAAGACTTGAATGTAAACATACAACGAATAGCTAGCTTTTCTTTGGTGTAGCTGGTAGTGGTCGCGCTTGACAAGTCAGAGGTTGTGCGTTCGAGCCCAGCGAGTGGCTAACGACGCCTTGTCGGACAGAGCGTGGCTACGTCCGTTACATACCGTCACATTAGCAAACATGCAGCCCTGTGTGAGGTGGACCCTGATGTCGTTCTGGTTGAAACCAGAATCAGTCATAATAAAATGGTATGTCTCTCCACACATATTTATTAACTAACACACAATTGAACACAGAAACAACCATTTTTAACACACAAACATTAGACAATACGAATAACAATCTGCAGATCGGCTCAAACACGGAGAGGGTCTAAAGCAGGGGCGGTTCTAGGCACGGGAGAACCGTGCAGACGCCCGGGGCGGCATGAAAAGAGGGGCGATATTTTCGGGCTCTTTTTTCCCCTCTGCTGGCATATAAAAGGTAATGCGTTTGTGTGTTCACAACCATTGTTGTGCCGTTTACTTGTTTGTGGCGGGGTGGCGTCATGGGTGAACTTCGTCCCGGAGGGGGGGGACCTTAACCGGGGTGCCAAATGTGCTGAGACCGCCACTGGTCGAAAGTCATCACCTGTCTCCTACATTTCATTCATCAGACAATAACACTAAACCATCTGGCCATGAAACATATGATCAGAGTCCACGTGCATCTAAAAGCACCAAAATACCTCAAAGGATTCTGATGCCCACATCTTCAGCTGCAAAATTTAAAGGAGTGCCATTTATTTTGTCATACGTATGGTTTAAGGAAATGATCGATCACTCAGACAGCTAGTGCGCAACAGGAAACCCCCTAATATAAGGGAACAAATCAGTGCCATCTAGTGGTATATATAATTCTTTATTTCAGACCCAGGGGGATCCATATCAACACAAACAACATAAACAAATACACAAACACAGAGTAAAAAATACACAGCCTTTCACAATATTCAGTGCCAAGCATACAGACATGATCGCCAATGGTTCCACAGTCTGGAAGAAAATTTGACCGAACTGCATAGAGGGTTGGCCAAAACTGCAATTAAGTTATTTTCAGACTCGGATGCCCTACACATAAATCCATACACCAGGCCACGTAACACAGCAGAGCAGGTAGGGACCCCAACATTTACAAACATTTGGCTTGCACTGGAGCTTCTTGGAGCTCTCAGCAGTAGCCTCATGCTGTCATTATAGGCCACTGTAAGCTTTCTAATGCTGCCTTGTTTATAACGACACCACAGGTGGGCAGTATACAGCGGCGTACAATACACTCTAAAGAGTGAGATTTTGACAGGTACAGAGCACATACTAAATTTACGGCAGAGCATGTTCGCTTGTGCATACAGCTTCCGACGCTGCCTATAGATATCCTTGTCATCAGACAGGTCATTAGACATAATATGGCCCAAGTATGTAATTTCACTGCACACACTAAGTGCAGTGCCAGACAGATAGAAGTCAGGGAAGGTTGACTGTCTGTCTCCTCTGCTTCTGACAATCATGATCTTACTCTTTTATGCGTTGTATGTTATGTCAAAATCATCACCATACTGTGTGCATACTCTCAGAAGCTGTTGTAGACCAGCACTATATGGGCTAAAGATGACCAGATCATCTGCGTACATAAGGTGGTTAATGAGTGAGTCCCCAATCCTACAGCCTGTACCAGATGCATTTAAAATCAAAGACAAGTCATTCATATACATATTAAAAAGAAAAGGAGACAAAATTCCGCCCTGGCGAACACCATTGGTAACATGGAAGGGATCAGATGTTACACTCCCCCATCTCACCCTCATTGCCTGATGCGAGTACCAATAGACCAAGATTCTAATTAAAAACCAGGGACCCCACTTTTAGACAATTTCAAAAACAATTTCCCATGATTAACACGATCAAAAGCTTTAGAAGCATCAATAAAACACATGAACATTGTGGAATTTTGCCTATTATATTTATCTAAAATTTCCTTTAGTGCAAAAATACATAAATCAGTACCATGCTTTCTTTTAAAACCAAATTGGTGGTCAGTAGACAGGACATACCTCTCAAGTCTACTCAGTAGAACTGTCTCCAGCACTTTGGACATGACACTGGCCAAAGCTATTGGCCTGTAATTATCAGAGCTGTTTAGCTTCCCCACTTTATCTTTTATCACTGGTACTAGCACAACAGAGAGCATAGAATCTGGCAACACTCCATGAACAAAAAGGCCTGTGTAACATAAAGCCACCAGAGAGTATAGTTTCTTACTGGCAAGTTTAACATGTTCAGCTGTAATATCATCCTGACCACAGGCCTTGTTATCTCTTAACTTCAATATTGCTTCATGGACTTCAGCAGCAGTGACAATAACATCATCATTAAAATCTACACTATCCACTACAAACATATTACCTTTTACACAGTTTAACAGTTCATAGTATTGTTTCCGCCATAACTGTGAAATTTCATCAGGACCACTCACACCATCTATATTAGATGGAAGAGATTTTTTGCAATTATTAATAGTTTTTATTTCTTTCCAGAAGTCATTAACATTATTTTTTTGCAGCTTCCTTGCCAGTGAATCTGACCTCATAGTGTTTTCATTTCTTTTGATATAGCGAAGTGCATTTTTAAATCTAGCATTAGTGCATTTTTTATTTTCAAATAAAGGGCCATGCCTGCTTTTACCTGACTCAGCCCATTCTTTAAAAGCATTTCGGGCCTCTGCATGGAGCTCTTCTACATGGTCCTTCCAACCTGGCTTAGCATTGAACACTTTAGTCCTATGTTTATATAGTGGCCTGCTCGAAATTTTAAGAGACTCCACAATTGCTTCATACAAAGAACATAACTCTGTACAATGTTGATCATCTTTACAGTTCATATAGAATATAGTTTACTCTGTATCACTCTTAAACAGTGTGTCTGTGTGTATGCATGAATGGAGACAGTTCAGTATTTTAGTCTTAGATATTTAGCCCATGTGGTTCATGTTTTAAGTAATGTCATCTCTTGTCCACAGAGATCAACAGAAGTCAGACCAGAGTCACCATGACGACTTGTCTTCTATATTCACGGTGAGTTTTGTGTTCATTTAAAGTACAAACAAGACATAATCATTTTAATCCGATTGTACTACTGTGTATAGAGTTCCTGGTTCCTCTGATATCTTCCCTCCCTGTTTCAGGTGCTTGAGGAGACTGTCATCAGGTTTGTGAAGGAAGAGCTGAAGAGGATTCTGAATCCAGATATCCCAGCAGGCTTAGAGAGTCAGAGGGAGGACCAGGAAGTGGTGGACCCTGAATATCAGAAGCAGGAGAGCAGTGCCAGAAAGGGAGCTCTGAAGATCACACTGCACGTCTTGAGGAACATGAACCAGAAGGAGCTGGCTGACACTCTGGAGAAAAGTAAGAGACTCCATATTTAGTCTTAGTTGACCGACTGATGGTTTATGATGGAGATGTAGGTTAAGAGAATCAGAGTAACTTTCAACTGGCAAAGTGCAATGATCGAAAATACATGTTTAAGTATAAGCCATCAATGTCTGCCATATTTAGAATAGGAACAACTATTCTGAACTGTTAAGTAACTTTCTCTTGCAAACTAAAGCCCTGTTAAGAATAACACCTGTGTTTGGTCATTCAGGAGAGCTTCTTCATCATAGACTCTCACGTAAACTCAAATCTAAACTGAAGAAGAAGTTTCAGACTGTCTTTGAGGGCATAGCTCAACAAGGAAACCCAACTCTTAATAAGATCTACACAGACCTCTACATCACAGAGGGTGAGAGTGCAGAGGTCAATAAAGAACATGAGGTGAGACAGATTGAGACAGCATCCAGGAAATCAGCAAGACCAGAGACAGCCATCACATGCAACAACATCTTTAAACCCTCAGCTGGACGAGATACACACATCAGAATTGTTCTGACAAAAGGAGTTGCTGGCATCGGAAAAACGGTCTCTGTGCAGAAGTTCATTACAGACTGGGTTGAGGGACTAGCCAATCTGGAAATCCAGTTCATCTTTCCTCTGCCATTTCGAGAGCTGAATTTGTTGGAGGAAAAAGAGTTCAGTCTGATGGAACTTGTCCATCACTTCTTCTCGGAAACCAAGAAATCAGGAATCTCTAACTATGACAAGTACAAAGTTCTGTTTGTCTTTGATGGTCTGGATGAGTGTCGACTGCCCTTAGCCTTCAAAAAGAACAAGAGCTGGTGTGATGTCACAGAGTCCACCTCAGTGGATGTGCTGCTGACCAACCTGATCAAAGGAAACCTGCTTCCCTCTGCTCTCATCTGGATCACCACTCGACCTGCAGCAGCCCATCAGATCCCTTCTGAGTGTGTTGACCTGGTGACAGAGGTACGAGGGTTCAATGACCCACAGAAGGATGAGTACATCATGAAGAGATGCAGTGACGAGATCCTGGCCAGGAGAATCATCTCACACATCAAGGCATCAAGGACTCTCTACATCATGTGCCACATTCCAGTCTTCTCCCTAATGTGTGTTACAGTCCTGGAGCACATGCTGAGAACAGAGAAGAAAGAGAAGATGCCCAAGACCCTGACTGAGATGTACACAGCCTTCCTGGTGTTACAGACCAAACAGAAGAAGGTGAAGTATCATGGGAAAACTGAGACAGATCCACACTGGGATGATGAGAGCATTAAGAGCATTCTGTCACTGGGAAAACTGGCCTTTCACCAGCTGGACAAAGGCAACCTGATTTTCTATGAGAAAGACCTGACAGAGTGTGGCATTGATGTCGGTGATGCCTCAGTGTGCTCAGGAGTGTTCACACAGATCTTCAGACAGGATGGTAAAGTCTTCCAGGAGAAGGTGTTCTGCTTTGTCCATCTGAGCTTTCAGGAGTTTCTGGCTGCTGTGTTTGTGTTTGTCTCATTCATCAACGAGAATGAGAATCTGATGTCTCAGTCCACCTCAGACACATCTGACGTCCACCTCTACAAGAGTGCTGTGGACAAGGCCTTGCAGAGTAAGAATGGAAACCTGGACCTTTTCCTCCGCTTCCTCCTGGGCCTCTCAATGGAGTCCAATCAGACTGACTTACGAGGCCTACTGACTCAGAAATGTAACAAGACAGAGAGCCATGAGGAAACAGTCCAGTACATCAAGGAGAAGATCAGAAGGAATCCCTCTCCAGAGAGATGCATGAATCTGTTCCACTGTCTGAATGACCTGAATGACCATTCTATGGTGGAGGAGATCCAAAAGTACCTGAGCTCAGTAAGTTTCAATGAGATGAAGCTCTCATCTACAGAGTGGTCAGCTCTGGTCTTTGTGTTGCTGACTTCAGAAGAGAAAATGGACGTGTTTGACCTGAAGATATACCCCAGATCAGAGGAAGGTTTTATGAGGCTGCTGCCTGTGATCAAAGACTCCAAAACAGCGCTGTATGTATAAAGCAATTTTAATAATATGATTTAGAATATATTGTGATGTGATATTTAAGAATCGTATGATCCTATCGTACAAACTATGACTCTGATGATGTGTCATGTTCTCCTTATGTCATGTAGGCTGAATGCCTGTGACCTCTCAGAAGGGTGCTGTGAAGCGCTGGCCTCAGCTCTCCCCTCCTCAGAGTTTACAGAGCTGGACTTAAGTAACAACAACCTGGGGGATTCAGGCATGAAGCTGCTCTCTGCTGGACTGGGGAATCCACTCTGCAAGCTGAAGACACTGAGGTGTGTATTTATGTTCTACATGAGACAATAGCAAAGTTACAATGGCACAATGTCTTCGTATGGTTGATTTTATATATATATATAATATCATTTATTCTCAAATTGGGTATAAACATCATGCCAAGAATAAGATATGCTTTATGTCATCAGTGTGGAGTACTTTGATAAGTATTTGATGGTATTCTGCATACCTTGGTTGTAAAAGTGGTTATTCGAGTTATTGTACCTTTCAATCATCTTGAACCAGCCTGCCCATTCTCCTCTGACCTCTGATATCAACAAGGCATTTTGGTCACAACTGCCGCTCACTGGATATTTTCTCTTTTTCTGACCATTCTCTGTAAACCCTAGAGATGAGCAGTTGATCATCAGTTTCTGAAATACTCAAACCAGCCCGTCTGGCACCAACAGGGGCGGTTTTAGCTTATTGGAGGCCCTGGGCAAAGAACAATTTTGAGGCCCCCCATAAACCACAAACCCCCAGAATGAGTCCAAGAGTATAGGCAATCTTACCGAATTGTGTAACACTTCGGTTGTGGATAATATGTCCAGAAATAAAGCCAAGTCACTCATTTAGTGGCAGAATCCATTGTTATGTCTACAAAATTATTTTAGATATAGTATAAATTTAGCTAGCTTGCAAATCCTGAGGATAGCCTACTGCAGCAGACCTTTCTATGTGAAAACGGACATGGGTGTTTTGTCCCTCGAGAGTTGCCGTAGGGTATTACGTGAAATCAGTGAGGGCTGTTCGAATGGCGATGTCAAGAAGAGCATTGGTAAAATACAAGTTATGAAAAGAGACTGCGTCCGTGTCTTATTGTCCACACGGTCATATATAGTGCTATCTAAAACGAACTTACAAAGAGCTCGGTTACACTACACAAGTTGAATTAGTAATGTTGTTAGCGATGCTAGCGTTATTTTCCTAGCTAGCCTATAACATTTCACTGGGTCTTGCAGCTGTTTGATTAACTGAAATTATTATGAAATGTTATGTTCTACTAGCCATTTGCCGACTTTAGCAAGTCACTATATTTCCAAGCCCTGATAGTGTAACTAAGACGACACAGTAAATAATTCCTCTTTCAAGTAATAAGCCCCCGTTCAGTCATAGATCCGCTCGATCATACACACTCACCACACGTCAAATTCTCCTGACAGAAACGTCATGACCTGAATCATATATTCCATGCTGGAGTTAAGATAACATTTAGCTATAAAAAATAGAATTAAAGAATTGTGTTTTCATGCTTAATTTGAATTGTCATTCGTTTGCAATGACAAGTGATTTATTTTAACTCTTTTTTTTTGTTGTAATACGACGAGGCCCCCAGGTGGCCGAGGCCCGGGCAACTGCCCGACTTGCCCAATAGGACGGACCCGCCCCTGTGTAACCAATCCATCAATACATTAGTCATTCTGGTTGGTCAGCACTGGTCAGTGACAGGTTAAGATAATAAACCCGCAGACCAGTGTCCATGCCCTTGGATGTAAACAAGACACCAGCCCAATCTCCTGTATGCAAACAGACCCCAGGCCCAATCTCCTGTAACAGATGGTTCAAAGCAACAGGGCCCAAATGCAGAGGGTCATATGTTAATTCTGACACCCCTCCCAAATGTAGTGCCTTTGGCTGACTGTTGATTAGATCAGTCATAAATCCTTAGATTACCATCTGTTTAAAAACAAAGCTCAGTCTCTAAGAAAGCACACTAGTATCTAAGTCAAAACTGCCACTACACCACTTAGATACGTACTCCATCATAGTAATAGCAAACTTACAGTCAAAGGGGTTTAAACGCGTATTTTTTAAAGGAAACAACCCGTGTTAGAAAGCGCCTGCAGCCGTTATGAAGCGCCTGCGCTGTTTTTCCATAATCTGCTGCAGCCGTCAATGTCCTGCGTGAAGGTTACACATACTTACTCGTTAGTTTCCACTTCAGCGTTAAATAACTGTGTATATTTTACACGTGGAATCGTCAGGCGTTAAATAAACGCGTGTATATTACGACGGGAAGTTGCAGGCAGTTACACTCAAACGCGTGTATATTTACACGTGCAATTGCAGGGCGTTAAAAACGTTTGCAATTAACACGTGGAATTGCAGGCGTTAGTAAACGCGTGCATATTACACGTGAATTGCAGGCGTTAAAATAAACGGTGCACATTAACACTTGTGACTTGCATGCGTTTATAAACGCGTGCATATTTAACACTGAATTGCAGGCGTAATAAACGCGTTGCACATTAACACGTGGAATTGCAGCGTTAAGTAACGCCCTGCAATTCCACATGCAAATCACTGCCCAATTTCCCTAGCGTCCGCCTGCAGTAATCTGGGTTTGTGTGATTGGGTTCCTCCCGTGTGATTTTCATTACCATGGATCCTCCCCCTATATACGCGGCAGATTTCCAAACAATTTTCTCCTAGCACAGAGTTCAAGAAGTTTGAAGGAAGAATGGCACGAAGTAACTTCTTACGACCTGCAGCAGACACTAAATGACTGCACCCGGCTTTTGTTATCGGATGACGCGGGAGCACTGACGACCTTCATTCCACGTTGACAAGGTACCGTTTTTTTTCGAAATCAGTACTTTGTGACATGAACCTTCGTTGCAATCTTCACCGGCTACACCTACTATCTACAGGGTTTAACTTGGTCATTGGCTGTGCGGGTAGCTTTTGTTGTTTCGTTTTTTAGCACCATGGGATTGCTAACCGTGATACTTCCAGCCTTGCTAGCTATCCATAATTTTTCTGCTAGTCTAAAAGGGCAACAAGCTCAACCTTTCCTGGTACTACCTTAAAGAACGCGTTAGCCTTTTTTTTTAAATCTTAAAACCGAACTTTCCGATTTCCTTTCAACCTTGGACGTGTTACCTGGCCACCACAGGCTACGCTACGCACTGTACCATATGCTACCATCAACTTAATTACTTCTATATACTGGTAGGTCTCCCTTTAGGCTATTGGTATTTTCTCCATTTAGGTATATTTCAGTTGTTAGCAGATATTTTTTTTATTCGGAGACAGGGTTTCACGTTCTTATATCAGATACACCTGGTCGATAAATCTATTACTGGTTTTACATACAACCACAAAAAAACTGTAGCCATGTCTACTTTAACCATTGCTCCGTCTTTCAGGATGGACACAATGCAGCGAACCTGGAGTGGCAGGGGTGCACTCTTGACTAGTCTTCCGCAGACGGCCTTGATAGCTGAAGTACCGAGTTCACCAGGATATTCGGCCCTATGGCCGCATGCACAAACAGGTGAGAACCTTTCAGGGTTGGGTGCTCACAGCTCAGCTAAGTCCTTTGAGTTGTTTCACCATGTTCTATTGCTGTCCATTGCCGTTGCCATGCAGTGTTTCCCCTACATTATTTATTGGGGCACCCCCGCCTCCCCCTGGCCGGTCCACAGTTAATTAATGTTCATTTTTCTTTGTTGTTTTAGGATGTGTTCTGCTGTTATTGGTAGTGCAGCTGATTTTTTTTCAAGCACACTTTTATTGACAAAGTCCCTTTTATGTATTTTTCTGATTTCAAGTTGGGGATAGTCATCCACGGTTGACATTGAGGCTACAGTCGCCGTGTTGGGTTTCTCCTTCTTCCAGCAACAATCGCAGTAGTCTGTAATTGACGCTCCATGACTGCAGTGACCAGATATGGTGTTCCGTCCAGGGTCTAACAGACCACGGAGGAGAAACACACCGCTGTCTGTTTATTCAGAACATTTTCCGAGGTCTGTTCGATGCAGTGTCGTTGAGGGGAAGAGTCACACACAATCCCCCTCCACCCCAGAGGATTGTGGAGAGACGTGGGGGTGACCTGGGGATTGCATTCCTGTTGACCAAGTCTACTACACATCTGTTCAATTGTCAATTGAGAGTGAGGGAATTTGTGAGACATTGTACACAAGACAGAAAAAAACACCAAAACTAGCATAATCCCTCTACTACGTCGGAGCAATAAGCAACTACAAAAGCCTTATGTTGTATCTACCTAGAACAACAGAGACAGGCAACTTCGGCAACCAGTGGAACACCATGGTTTAAGGAAGAGAGCACCATCCCCTCTGCAATCTTCGTTAGGACTTGCCTGCACCACAGATGCTACCTACCACTCAATGCAGACCTCTTTGCCGCCACCCCAGAAGGTGGAAGGGCAACAGTCACTGCTGACCCAGAGGTAACGGGTGGAGGCGGCTCGGGCGGCTCGACGGGGCGGCGGGACTAGACGCCAGGCGGACCACTGTTTATCACTGGCCAGACTAGAGTTGCGGCGTACCTGCACAACCATTTTAACTTTGGTACCACAAATGAAGATCATGCAAAGTACTTGCAACACCAACAGAAAACCTAAAAACACAAAATAATACACAACATCCACTCGGAGAATAAGAAAAGCAATGTGGAATGGACTACGCAAGGTACATTTTAGTTAATGTCTATAGATACCATTACCCATGGACCAACCACACACACAGAAAAATCGAAATACATACACCACACACACCACGCAACAAGACAAAGAGGACCCTGATGATGGAGAGGGGGGAATAAGAAAAAGTATGAAAAAGGGCTCTTTGTCTGAAAAAAAACCAACACTAACACAACGAGAGAAAAAAGAGTTAAATGTAAGTTGAAAAAATAATAATGTATAAAAATAAATGAAGTTTGTGAAAAAAATAAATTAATAAAAAGGTTTGGAATAAATTTAAAATAATTAATTGATAAGAAAAATTTACTGGTTAATAATAATATGTAGAATTGAATGAATATAGGGGAAAATTAACAAAACCAAATGTTGCAATTTGTGTTAAGGACTGCTTTATAAAAAATAGAACAAATAGTGTGGATGTAAAAAGTGGGAAAAGGTGTCTGAAAGTATCAGACTAGAGAAAAAGTTTTTTATACGCGAATAGTTGCGTTGAATGCAAGAATCTGGCCAAAAAGATACATAGACAAAGAAAACAAAAAATACAGATTTCTTCTCGTCGTTTATTCGAACACAGAATCGGAAGACGTTTGAACATCGTTTTTGTGTGTTTTTTGTTGTAAGCAACTGGTTTTTATTTGCTCTGAATGTAGAACCACCTAGTGTACAATTCAGTGCATATAGCAAGAACTTACTCTTCTAATTAATGAACAAAACTGAGTTGAACTTTGTACTCAAAATAAATGAAAAATCTGAAGTTAAGTTCCGGGTTAATAAATTAAATGGTACCAAGGTGGTGACTGGAGGATTCCACGCGCCATCCTTTCCTTTGAAATCTCGTATGTGGCATGGATTGGGCACCATTAATTTATTGCACTTGTATTTGCTCTGGACACACTCTCAAGGCCATCCCTTGGGGATGTAGGATGGGGATGACTGGGGAAACTGGGAAGCCTACCAGAATCGCCGAGCACCCGACGTAAAAAGAGGATCTTCTCCAGGGTCCGTGACTCCGATCTCCCCTCTGGAAATGTTTTTGCAAAAGATCACAAAACACGCACCCCCATCACCTTAAAGCAAACCTAAAATACAGTGAACACCATACGTTTTCATTGAAATTAGCTACTGATGAATACATCTAGTATAGACGTAAGATAGCTGAGAATTTATGTCCGGCTGAGTTGTGAGTGGATGAGTTATGTGACATGACATTTTTAATTCTGGTTTTGGCTCACTCCACATGCAGCAACCAATCCTCTCCAGAAACATTTGTCCGGCTCTCCACTGCTCGCTTGTTGGCTAGCCAGCAGGGAGAGGTTCCGGGA
>CAEFZP010004557.1:0-16700 GCA_903064625.1 Mallotus villosus | reverse complement strand
ATCTTATCACAACAAGATGCAGTATTCTTGTATGAAAACACATTCTACAAGCTACAGTTTCTTAAGAGACACAGCATTAACATCCCAACAAAATGATAGATATTAATTTGTGTGTCCTCCATGATAATTACCATAGATGAGAGAATGAGAGCCTGACCACAACAGCACACCAATAGGAAGGCGAGGAGGGGGACACCGCCCAGACCGCCCGCGAAGAAATGGTGTGTGAGAAATAGCAAAAACAATTATCCAAACCTTAGATACAGTATAAAAACATCTGCTTCTGCAATGATATTAGTTCAAAAACAACATATCTCAGCTGAAAAAATTTAATAAAAAGACAGCTGATTTATGTTGGGTAAAGTGGGCCAACCACAGCTGATTCCAGTCTGGCTTAGACTCAGTGGCAGGGGTTATTTCCTTCAATTACTATAAAAGAAGGACTTTGAGGAGTGATGTTTTTGGAAACAGAAAAATTCAAACACTGTACTGTCTGGACGAAGAAGAGGAAGAGCAAGGGGCCCAGGGAGAAGAGCAGGCCCAGTGAGAGATGGAGGGAGAGGTGCAGAATCAGTGAATGATGCAGAAGGAGGTGCAGGTGCAGTGAGAGGAGCAGTGAGAGGAGCAGGGATGGGGAGAAGAGCAGGCCTAAAGAGAGGGCAAAGTAGAGGTGTAAGAATGTGTGGTGGTGGTGGCATTCCAAGGGCTGCAAAAACAGTAGTCAGTGATAACATTTGTGAGTTTCAGTTTTTTTTTACAGAATGTGTTTCATGGATATTTTGTTCACTGTGAGCATTACTGTAAAACGTTTTCTGTTCTATTACTGTATATTGTGTTTCTACTGTATTTCCTTTAGTAAACAGTAAGGAAAAACACTGAAATGTGTTTGAATTTGAACATTATTGTACATGTGGACATTACAAGTACAGTTCCCAACCAAGAAATTTAGTGTAAAAGGATTGCATGTTTTGCATGCAAATACCTGAAACATAAGTCTCTGCAGTTTTTATAATGTCAACAATAGCCAGTATTTTGAAACCTGGTGTACTTTGATTGACTGCATGTACCTTGTGAAGTGAAAACTAGTGTTGTTATATGACAGAATAATTTCATTTTGAGTCATATTTCCAGTGTTTTGGTAAAGTCAGTGTGTGCAGAGAGAAATGGAGAGTTAGTATATATTTAACAAAATGTGTTTTTGAGAAGAAAATTATCCATTTGGCCAATCGTGTTTTGTAGGTGTCAGTCTGTGTTAAAAGTTTAGAAAAAGTATCCGAAGTATGGGTAAGCGCTTGTTAGCGGCTGTAAAAAACTGTAAGACACAATTATTAAATATTGTATCTCTGTACACTGGAAATAATGTGACACATTCCCCATACTTTGTACATACTTAAGGCCTACTTTCATTTTGTTACATCATTTCAAATGATACTTTGACTTTCAGTAAAGCATTTTCTTTGACAATGACTTGTACTACTACTTGAGTATGGAGATTGTGTGGGTTTACTCCACTGCCCCCTCTCATCACCAGGGAGTCATTCAAGAGTGAGTGAATACACTGGTCCACTTGCACCAGCACAATTGTACACAGCACCAACTAGGTACAGATCCTGCTGTTAAAGCAGATCACTAGATCCAGCTCTTTGGAGTCTGCTGTACTAAACTATGAACCGCTATCCAGTGGGTCAACTTGACATCAAGGACATAAACACTGCACAAGACTGGACTCCTGGCTTCACCTTGCCTGATCAGTCAGTGTTGTCTAGTTGGAACAAGCACTCACTAAAATGGCGTAACCATTTGCATTGCATTGTTCTTGTTTTTCTCATATATATGATTATTTGTCCTATCATCTAGCCTTTTCTATAGAATATTATTACTTTTTGCATTTTAATTTGATGTGTATTCTTGTATTTTATTAGAAAAAAAGCTCCATAGTATTAGTTGTTGTGCAGCCTTATCCGAAAAATACAGTATTCTGTAAGGATTACAATAATCTTTTGCCTTTTAAAATAGTAATTAATATTGATAATACAGGTGCTGGTCATATTATTATAATATCATCAAAAGTTGATTTATTTCACTAATTCACTAATTCCATTCAAAAAGTGAAACTTGTATATTATATTCATTCATTACACACAGACTGATAAAATTCAAATGTTTATTTTAATTTTGATGATTAACTGACAACTAAGGCAAATCCCAAATTCAGAATCTCAGAAAATTTGAATATTACTTAAGACCAATACAGAGAAAGGCTTTTTAGAAATCTTGACCAACTGAAATGTATGAGCATGTACAGCACTTAATACTTAGTTGGGGCTACTTTTGTTTGAATTACTGCAGCAACGCGGCGTGGCATTGAGTCAATCAGTCTGTGGCACTGCTGAGGTGTTATGGAAGCCCAGGTTGCTCTGATAGTGGCCTTCAGCTCTTCTGCATTGTTGGGTCTGGCATATCGCGTCTTGAAATACTAATAAATTATTTGAAAAAACGGAGGTAAATATGAAAAAACTAAAGATTGAAAAAGCTATTGAAGTTTTAAATACTGAAAAGTTCATTGAAAAAAGTGTGAGGTAAAACTGAAAAAACTAAAGGCTGTGCAACATGATTACGTAGTCAGTGAACAGTCTGAAAGAGATTTTAGGATGATAGGTCACATGATGAAAAAGCTATTGAAGTTTGAAATACTGAAAAATTCATTGAAAATAGTGTGAGGTAAAACTGAAAAAACTAAAGGCTGTGCAACATGTATACGTAGTCAGTGAACACTCTGAAAGCAATTTGAGGATGATAGGTCACATGATGAAAAAGCTATTGAAGTTTGAAATACTGAAAAATTCATTGAAAATAGTGTGAGGTAAAACTGAAAAAACTAAAGGCTGTGCAACATGTATACGTAGTCAGTTAACACTCTGAAAGCAATTTGAGGATGATAGGTCAGATGATGAAAAAGCTATTGAAGTTTTAAATACTGAAAAATTCATTGAAAAAAGTGTGAGGTAAAACTGCAAAAACTAAAGGCTGTGCAACATGTATGCATAGTCAGTGAACAGTCTGAAAGAGATTTTAGGATGATAGGTCAGATGATGAAAAAGCTATTGAAGTTTTAAATACTGAAAAGTTCATTGAAAGAAGTGTGGGGTAAAACTGAAAAAACTAAAGGCTGTGCAACATGTATGCATAGTCAGTGAACAGTCTGAAAGAGATTTTAGGATGATAGGTCACATGATGAAAAAGCTATTGAAGTTTTAAATACTGAAAAATTCATTGAAAAAAGTGTGAGGTAAAACTGCAAAAACTAAAGGCTGTGCAACATGTATACGTAGTCAGTGAACACTCTGAAAGAGATTTTAGGATGATAGGTCACATGATGAAAAAGCTATTGAAGTTTTAAATACTGAAAAATTCATTGAAAAAAGTGTGAGGTAAAACTGAAAAAACTAAAGGCTGTGCAATATGTATGCATAGTCAGTGAACAGTCTGAAAGAGATTTTAGGATGATAGGTCACATGATGAAAAAGCTATTGAAGTTTTAAATACTAAAAAGTTCATTGAAAGAAATGTGAGGTAAAACTGAAAAAACTAAAGGCTGTGCAACATGTATGCATAGTCAGTGAACAGTTTGAAAGAGATTTTAGGATGATAGGTCACATGATGAAAAAGCTATTGAAGTTTTAAATACTGAAAAGTTCATTGAAAGAAGTGTGAGGTAAAACTGAAAAAACTAAAGGCTCTGCAACATGTATGCATAGTCAGTGAACAGTCTGAAAGAGATTTTAGGATGATAGGTCACATGATGAAAACGCTATTGAAGTTTTAAATACTAATAAATTCATTGAAAAAAGTGTGAGGTAAAACTGAAAAAACTAAAGGCTGTGCAACATGTATGCATAGTCAGTGAACAGTCTGAAAGAGATTTTAGGATGATTAATATTACTTTTAAACTTACTTATTTAAAAGTAAGTTTTAAGTACTTACCTAGGAAAGATCTGCTGGACATGATGTTAGTCTCTTCCAGGATCACAAGGACTCTGACTTAGAGAGCTGCTGCTCTTGTCGGTTAGCTGTAACTGATTACAATTATTGTACTCGCTGTGAGGTAGTTTACTGTTGTTTGCTCTTCCACAGGTGCACTTTTAGATTCATGTTGTCCAATTGTAACTAGTTTAACTTCATGCTCTCATGATTTTTCCCTTTGGCACTTATTTTTGTTTTTTTTCACAATGGATGATTCATGTTTGACTACTTGCAATGTTGGGGATATCTCGTTGTTATGATCAGTGACCTATGCACTTTTGTAAAGCTCTCTCTTGGAAGTCGCTTTGGATAAAAGCGTCTGCTAAATGAATAAATGTAAATGTAAATTACACTCATGTATTTAAGTGAGTCAACAATGTTCCCTTTTGTATGTAGTGAATACACACACTGATCCCAAGCATGGAGTTCTTTCTTGAAGGTTTTCTAAAATAAAAAAACCTAGACTCCTGGAGACACCTAGCCTTGTCATACTCATAATTCTAGACAGAACAGTCTGATACCGCTCCGTTGGGCTGTGAGTATGGGGCGTGTTTCAACCGAACCCAGAAAAAAATGCTCTTCGCTCAATTGGATAGACCTACAACCAATCAGAGCAACGTAGTATGTTAACCTTTACAGAATCGACAAAGGCCTTGATCGCATTTCTCTGTTCGTCTTTCAAAATGAATGCGCTGTCGATGTATTCTAAAACAGACTCGATAGCAGAATCTACACATCTCAGCTCTCCATTGGCAGCCATGTTGGTTGAAAACGAATTCAACCCAAGCGCTGTTGATCATCTGTCCATCATTGTATAAAGCCCGCCCTGACAATTTGATTGGTCCGAACAGCTCTTGCTCGGACATTGTTTTTCCCCAACCGAGCGACCCCAGACCCAACTTCCCGACCACATTTTGTTGTGGGCGGGGATAAGTTTGGCTGGCACTAGGAGGAAGTAGAGGAGACACTAGCAGTTAGGGGGGATACTTACAATCAACATTGTTAACTCCTCTTTTAGAAAGACATTTCCACTCTACTCCATTCTTCTGTGTGAGTCAGATGCTCCATGTCTCCAGTGAACCCACCTGTTCTCCTGCCACGGAGCCTCAGAGCCGGCAGTCTCCTGGTTCGGTAGTGGAGCTCCCGGACTCGCTCTGCTGACTCTGATTGGAGGATGTGTCATGGCCAAGACCAAGCCCCAGGTCTTTCCTAGTATGTTTTCCATGCCCCGGGATCCCTCTGGGAACACACAAATACGCTGGTTCAACTGAATAACTTTGACCTTAGGCAAGGAAGTATTAGGCCGTGTTCACACTTGACTTATTTTTTGTTTTTCTGCGCTTTTTTACATGCAACCCTGTTGGAAAAGGAAAAAGGTGGACGCCTTTTTAAAAATTACCATTATTTTGTGAGTTCTTGTAAAAACTTTAATTGCGCCATTCCAGTTTTTTCATACATCACATGTACAGTGCCTGTCTACAAGGGCTACAAAATAACAGATAGCCTGGTGTGTGAATCGCGCATGGTCGTTATCTTCTCTTTGACGTTGAGTGAACATTTATGTAGCTGGTTGAATAAATAGTTTAACAAAAGGAAATGAAATTGGGCGCCCCTTTATTAAAAAATTAATAAATACGCTTGCAAATTGCAAACAGCAATTGTCAGCAACCAACAATGCAGGCATTAGCCTAGATGGCGCTAGAGTGTAAAGTGGAGTTGGAAGTTAGAAGCTTTGGTGACCAGCAAACTTGCCTCAGAATAAAATGGATATACAGGTGCTCGTCATAACATTTGAATATTCTCAATTTATAATGCAGATTTCAGGACTTGGCACCTGCACACAGTGCCAAAGCTACCAGTACCTGATTTAAGGACCATGGTATCCCTGTTCTTAATTGGCCAGCAAACTCGCCTGACCTTAACCCCATCGAAAATCTATGGGGTATTGTGAAGCGGAAGATGGGGATTTTCCTTAGTTGTCAGTTATAATAATCATATAAATAAACATTTGAAATATATCAGTCTGTGTGTAATGAATTAATATAATATACACGTTTAACTTTTTGAATGGAATTATTGAAATAAATCAACTTTTTGATTTAATCAATATTCTAATAATAGCACCTGTACACTAACTTTCTTTAAACTTCATTCTATAGACTACAGGTTGATACCAGCTAGATAGTACTCGGAAGTCTTGGTCAAATGATAGTGTGGAGTGTTAGTGAGTGATGTGTGGAGTCAGGTGGCTGAGCGGTTAAGGAATCGGGCTAGTAATCTGAAGGTTGCCAGTTGAAGGTTGCCAGTTCGATGACGTTGTGTCCTTGGGCAAGGCACTTAACCGTACTTGCCTCGGGGGAATGTCCCTGTACTTACTGTAAGTCGCTCTGGATAAGAGTGTCTGCTAAATGACTAAATGTACATTTCAGTTAATTCATAAAATGTTATGTCTGATTATGCTGCAAACTTCAAAAACGTTTTGCCACAATTGTGATCATGATGATTTATTCACAAAGGGACAATGCTCTAATTGAATTGATTTTACATGCCAAAGATCCAGCTGTCAATGTGAATAACAATGTGTTTTATTTTGATTAACTTGCATGGATAATTGCTACATAAAGAAAACTGAGAGACTGTGGACTATGTAGCATCGGCGTATCTAGCCTTATTCTTTTCATATTTTAAATCTAAATTTGTTCATTTCTCTTCCTAAAACCCACTAGAGGACACTATTTAAAATGATATTTTCCAAAGTTTCTTCTGGGGGAACCTGCCCTCAGACCCCCCTAATTATGCTGGGTCACAGGAAAAATAATAGGTTTTATCTAGGGGCTCAGCCCCCCCAAAAGTATGGGGCGCCGTTTGTAAAAGGTTGCACAAATAAATGCAGCACACTTTTCAACTGTCACCTTTTTAAACATTTAGAGGGAAATTCATCTAAATACTAGGGGTGTAAATCGCTGCTTTCATCACGATACGATATTACATCGATTCATTGGACAACGATACGATATTCTCCGATATTTAAAATCTGCTGCGATACGATTTAGATCCGATACGATTCAGGGGCCTGCGATCGATATAAGACGAAATGCCCATTTAACACAAGTACAACCTGTTACATTCCAATCAACTCATAGAAAACAACTTCATTATAATTTTATCATTTTATTTCTGTGCTCTTCCAGATATTTTAAAACAAACAAATCTATTTTAATACAAAGAATAAAGTTCCACTTTGCATTTAAGTGCAAAAACATTTTTATGGCTGAACTTAAAGAGCCTGTGATGATCTTCAATGTTGACCAGACCATTCCCAACCTGTGTGGACAGTTTTATTCTAAAAAGAACACATCCCTTTTGTAAAAAAAATGAAAAGCTAAATAAAATAAAATAATTAGAAGTGCAGATACATTGTATCAGTTGAGCCCACTGCTAAGTAAATCTTAGCTTTTAGAACAAAGCAAATGTATTTGTAACCAAATGTAATTTCACCATTTTATTTCTGAGCTCTTCCAGATATTTGAAAAAAATACAACGCCGACACTACTGCTTGCTGTGGCTGCTTTAACCGTTTAACAGTTGAACGAAATGAATAAGCGCTCGGAGCGGCTTCGCGCGGGCGGAAATTGTGTCAGAAGCACCCGCGCAAGGAGATTGTCAAAATAAAAGCATATAATACATCGATTTGTATCGATTTTTGGGCGTTGTATCGATTCAGTTGTATCTTTCGCCAATCAATCGATGGATCGATCTATATCGATGGATCGTTACACCCCTACTAAATACATGTCATAACTTATCCAGAGTAGTATGCTAAATAATAAAATAATATTTGATAGAACTGTTAAATCTAAATGTTAAATGTTAAATGTTAAATCTTAAATCTTAAATCTAAATCTTAAATCTAAATATTAAATATTAAACTAAATATTTAGCTATATATTTAGAAACGAGCCAATAGCTGAGCTCCTGGCAAGAGCAGTGCACTGCACACAGCCCCGCCCATACCTGGATCAGTGGGTGCAATGCATAGGTGCAACGTGGGTGAAAGAACTCAAAGATGGCAAGTTCTTCCCAGCTAGGGGATATCGAACGTGCAGTTTTGGCAGGAGTAAGGGCAGCACTCCAAGGTGCAGGTCCACCGGTGCCGTCCACATCATTATTGATAAGTTGTTAAGTTGTTTGTGAATATGTGACTAACTTTCCCAGATTGCTTTGTTAGTGCGATCGCTCATCACCAGGCCCAAACGTAATTCGCCAGTGTAGAATTCCGACGAAAACCCACGGCTCGTTTCTAAATATTTAGCTAAATATTTAGTTTAATATTTAGCTAAATATTTAGTTTAATATTTAACATTTAGATTTAACATTTAGATTTAGATTTAACATTTAGATTTAGATTTAACATTTAGATTTAACAGTTCTATCAAATATTATTTATTATTTAGCATACTGCTCTGGATAAGTTTTGACATGTATTTAGATGAATTTCCCTCTAAATGTTTAAAAAAGTGACAGTTGAAAAGTGTGCTGCATTTATTTGTGCTAAATGTGCAGGATTAACGAACAGCAAACCTTTTACAAACGGCGTCCCATACAAAAGTGGGAACATAGATTCGCCCCTGCTATGTAGTAAAGAATCTCATACTGAACACGTTTCCTCAGCCCTCTAATTTACTCTGACTGCATTATGTTACTTTCACCAGTTCAGAAGCCATGGAAGACACACACAAGTGTAAACTAGCTTGAGTCAGTGCAAGATTAGCTCATTTTTATGTGTTGTACATATCTAATCAAATCCAATTTCAACACAAAAAAGTGTAAAATAATTGTTTTGTACAAAACAATAAATGGTATACTGCAGTCTCCAATGTACATCAGCATTATTTAAATGTTATAATAATTAGGTTAAAGCACTATAGATATTTGAATGAGAAAATTAGGATTATGTATTTAATTAATACACCAAACACTGTAGATGATAGAGAACAGAAGATCTAGTCAAGGCTGGTCTCAGAAACATCTGGATGCTGGGCCAAGTAGTAAGGACTTTCCCCTGTTCAGAGGAAAGTTTACATCACATTAAAACAAAAACATCAGAACATCTCCTTGATGATTGAGATTGAATCTTACCATTGCTGAGATTTGCTTTAATGTTAGGGTCCTGGATTGTGTGATATATGTGGTTCGTTCCAATAACTGTAATTAGAAGTCAAATAGAAAAAAAACACATTTATTTTGTATACAGAAAAGAGTGAAGAAGGCTAGTTTAATGTAGATCTATAAAGAAAAGACCAATTTAAAATAAACAACCGTCTTGCGTGCCTTCTGCACTAGCCAGACTGTAGACCGAATGTTCTTTAGATCTTGCGGAACCTGGTGAAAGGGAAGAATATATATATAAAAGTAAAGACAGAGCCTATAAAGAATTCAGTAAAGAAAGAAAAACAAAACCTTTTTGTCACACTCACAAGATTCAATCTTTGGTTGTTGCCTCACATCTGATATGTCTGCATAGACGGCTTGCAGTCTGTCTCTGTCACCCTCTAGTTACACATTAAGAGACCATGAGAGACCATGAATACCAGCTCCAGCTATCCCAGGGGGATTTGTAAAGACATTACTTTATTGAGTCAATACTTTTTTCCAGAGGGATTTTTACATTTTGCATAGTATTTGCAGGGGAGTGAAAGATTTCCGGACTTCTTTGGACTGAACGGGATTGAAAACCTAATAACGTGTACAAAGCATGTTATATCATGAATAACTCATTATCAGAGTGAGCCATCCAGATTTGGATGAGGAGATTTATGTAGTCTGGGAGACACCCTTGCCCCTTCCTTTTACACGCTAAACTGGAGTTGAGGGTCAAGATGTGGTCTGATTGGTTGGTCTTACAGAAAATAATTGGACATAAAAGTAAATGTGGAGCATTGTTCTGGAGATTCTTCTTCTCCTGCGTATTTGGTTAATATTAATACACGGCCCAATTAACGCTTCCATTGGATCAAGAGGCATCGTTTTGGTTGTTTGGCCAATATAAGACCCCTACAGTTATTTGAGGCATCAGTAATATATGCTAAGAGCAATTCAGTGTTCAGACTCTTACCATGGCATTGTGAAAGCATTGAAAATAATAGTGAATGTTTGTGTTCCACCTGGTTCCATTGGTAAAACATTACTAGTTTCTGATTTTTGATCCAAGTGATCATCAGCTAAACATTATCTAAATTGAGCAAGAAAGACAAGAATGGTCTTAAAGATGATCCAGCTGAAATGATTGAATATTGGCAAACAGAAGGAGTCCATAAAAACAAAGCAAAAAAACTATTATTGAAGATCACTGTACATATAATTGACAAACGTTTCGGTCCTCAAAGTAGCAATACCACCTTGTGCCAGAATTTAGGCACTGCACAGCAAAGTGTGTTCAGTGACAGTGACAGTAGAATTGGAGAGCCAATTCCAAAATGGCGTCCTACGAAGATCCTACAAGCTCCTGATCCAGCACAAGTTGCTGCCAAAGTTGTGTGGTTGCCACATGCTTACTGTGTTGCCTCTGTGTTTACTCTTTGAGGCAGTAAATCAGATGTGGTCAGTTTACCAGTTGCTGCCAGTTCCTGTGGCATATGCATTGTACAATGGTTTAAGTTGATCCATCATTATATTTTGGTTTGTGTGTAACAGACGTGGTCTTGCAAGCTCCGTCAGAGGTATTGGGCAAATGTTATCGCACCGCACTGGGTTCGAATTTACCACCTCTGACTTCCCAAGTGCCACCACTACCAACTACGCCAACTTAAAAGCTAGCAATTTGTTGACGCTGGTGACGTGAGTGAGTTTTTACCGATACACACCGGCTACATGTGTGAATGAGTATAGACCTTTTTTGTTTTTGCACAGGGAATGGTAAAATGTTTTCCACCTGGAGGCTGTACTCACATTGGATCCTGATCTGTAAATGTAGACAGGTGGAACTTGGTGTTTTATAAATTTCTGCTGTTAAATTTTTGTTTTATTTTGTATTTTGTTTTATCATGTATCAAGTGGGAGGTCGGGTCAGTTCTTTCCTCTATTGAGGTTTAGGAGACAGTTCAGACCACTCAAAATGTTCATTGTTGACAAAGTGCTGAGTATCAAGTGTGTTCTGGAACACGACAAGGACTAAACGAGCAGGAATAAGTTAACCAAGGTCACATCTGCATGCCAAGAGAAAATGGTTTCTCTGATCCTCTGAGCGCACAACCATGATCACTGGTTGAATCTCACCGCTGACTGGTCGTTAATCAAGTTCCTCTTTCCTGTGGGTGCAGTTTATCACAATTGAAGATGTTTTCTCTGCAGCTTCTGCTTTGTGTCCAGAAGGAGGATGTGTAGGCTGGGAGACTCTCCTGCCGGGTGGAGTCTTGATGGTTCTTACACCTCATAGTGTGACTCAATTGTTGCATTTGTTGCACAATCGGTCAGACACCACCCACCAGTACACCAAAAGGGTTAAGAGATGTGATTGGGCCAGCCCAGTGTGTCAGTATGGAAAATGAACCTATGAAGCTGACCCTGCTTTATGGGCGGGTCGCTGGACAATTTGAAGTTAATACAAAAAATTAGAAAAATATTTATATATATATATACATATAAAATATTATATAACAAAAACTCACTCCTCTATGTAATGGGCCACCCGCGTCAACAAAGAGCTAGCTTTTCTTTGGCGTAGTTGGTAGTGGTCACGTTTGGCAAGTCGGAGGTCGTGCGCTCGTATCCCGCGAGTTGTGAGCGAGCCTTGTCGGACGGAGCGTGGCTACAGCCGTTACATACCCGTCACACCAGATCACCAGTCCAGGCCTGTTGTCATATCTGGATGAGTAAGGGTCATGATGTGTGCAATTCCAGTACTACTTGGTTAATGTTAAAACACTGTCCAGTTTCTAACCCAAATACAGTCCTACACCTGTATTTATACAGACTCTCATAGTGGGATCTGCTGATTTAGAATCAGGTCCTCTTCAGTTCAGTAATCTCGCTCAGGATGATGTTGTCATAACTACATCTGATCCTGGATCAGTCCATGTCCTGTTGAGAATGTGTCGTTCCCGCTCACATATGTTTCTTCTGGCCATGTCCATGTGAAGAAACACCACTTCTCCTCATTTGTGTCAGTACGAAGTCCACAGCTTGTACAAGCACATGCCAAAGTACTGATGCAGTGCAACATCATGTTCTGTTCTGTGCCATCATTCAATCAGACTAAAATAAAAATACATTTTCTCACAATTGGAGATTTGTATTCTCCCTCAAACAATACAACACTGTACTATCTTATTTAACGCACAGACGCTAGACGCATGTTTAGCTTGTTGTCATCTACCTGCTTTCCGAGCCCAGCGTCTTCTAATGAGGAACCCCACCAGCAACAGAACCAGAACCAGTCCTCCGGCAGCCACACCCACAGGCAGTTGCCAATGACCTGAGACAGGATATTACATCAGAGAAAGATAGGAAGTAGAAATTAGGTGACTCAGAAGCGTTCCTCATTTTAGTGAGACTTTATAATGACCTGAGTGGAAAAATACTGTATGTAGAGTTGACATTTTCATGTACACAGATCACTCCCTAATGACCTCAGAGATGGAGATGAGCAGACATGACAAACTGTAGATGTCATATTCATCAACTAGTTGAAGGACGATATGGAGACCCTTGTTCTTCTCACTCTTCTTATGTTTCTTCTCATCCTTCTTTGTGGCTTCACTCTCTTTAGCCACTGACACTTTCCCCGTTGTCACTGTCAATCAAGTCAAAACTCGTATTTCCCAAAACAATGACGGCCTTCCCCTTCTAATAACAGAGAAGTGACAATGTACGTTACGTTGTCATTGTCACTTCTCTATGGTAATAAGTGGGCAATTCTTAACGTATTTCCTACTCCATGAAATAAAGAATCAGCAAGTTTATGTGACATTAACATCTGGAGAAACTGACCTGTGTTCTTAACTCTTGTGGTTGGGTTCTTAGTGGTGTGAGTGGTCATGATGACATCTGAAAGGAGGTATCATACAGCACCGTTATACATAGTCAGGACCAGCCCTGACAGTATTGGAGCCCAAGACAAGATTTTAGATTATACCCCTCCCCCCCTCCAATATGTACACATAACCCTGAACTATAAAAACATTGTAACATCTTGCAGTATTATGTGTAATATCCTGCATGCTATCATTCGATTGGCCACGTTTCCTGTCATGAAAGCAGACCATCCTTTGTATTGCAGCTGTCAAGAACGCATGAGACACTTCACATGAGAGGGTGCCGTCTTTTTCTTTTCATTCTTCTTGTTCTTCTCACCCTTCTTATGTTCATTCTCATCTTTCTTTGTAGCTTCACTCTCTTCAGCCACTGACACTATCCTCATTGTCACTGTCAATCAAAACTCTTATTTCCAGCCTGTTAACTCTTATTTTCAGAAACAAGGAGGGCCGGCCCCATGTGAGTGCTTTTGCCCCTTCAATGTACATTGTCACTTCTACAAAACGTATGTCCTACTCCAAGTAACAAGGAATCAACAAGTTTACGTGACATTAACCTCTGGAGAAACTGACCTGTGTTCTTAACTCTTGTGGTTGGGTTCTTGGTGGTGTGAGTGGTCATGGTGACATCTGAAAGGAGGTATCATACAGCACCGTTATACATACAGTATAGTGACATGACACAGAATAACCTGCATGACAGTTTGAACCATCCTTTCTATTGAGGTTATCTAGAACAGGGTCTAACATGTTACGTGCGAGAGACACTAAAGAGGACCCCTCCTTAGTGAGAGACTTCATAATTAGCTGAATGGAACAATACTGTACGTAGAGTTGACATTTTCATGTACACAGATCACTCCATAATGACCTCAGAGATGGAGATGAGCAGACATGACAAACTGTAGATGTCATATTCATCAACTAGTTGAAAGACAAACTTACCATCATCATCATCGTCATCATCATCGTCATCATCATCATCATCATCTTCATGTTTGTTGTCAACGATGGTATTGCATAAAAAGAACATTAAAAGATCAATACTTGTTCCACATTGACAATGCACATTGATCAGATAAAGAATAGATACATACAGTACAGTCAAATGACACAGAGAATAACCTGCATAGCAGTTTAAACCATCCTTTCTATTGAAGCTTCATATAGCAGTTATCTAGTGCAGGGTCTATGTTACTTGCAAGAGCAACTGAAGAGGATCACACTGTTTAATCCGCCACCACTTAGAGAGAGACTTTATAGTTAGCAAAATGCAAGAATACTCTATGTAGAGTTGACATTTCCATACGCACAGAAGAGTCCATAATGACCTCAGAGATGGAGATGAGCAGACATGACAAACTGTCGATATCCTGTTCATCAAATAGTTGAAGGACGAATGTGGAGACTTACTTTTTGTCTTCTCATCCTTCTCATTCTCACTTCTTCTTTTCCTCCTGTTGTCTTCTTTTTCTTTCATCCTCTTCTTTTTCATTCTTTGGTCTTCTACCCTTTTTATCTTTCTTTTTATCCTTCTTTGTGGCCTCCCTCTCTTCAGCCACTGACCTTCTCTTCTTTATCACTGTCAATCAAGTCAAAACTCTTATTTCCATAAACAAGGAGGCTCCATGTGAGTGATTTTGCCCCTTTGACAACATACATTGTCACTGAAGAAATCTATGGTAACAAGTGGGCAATTCTACGAAAAGTATTTCAATACTTTTCAAAAGTATAATCAACAAGTTTACGTGACATTAACATCTGGAGAAACTGACCTGTGTTCTTAACTCTTGTGGTTGGGTTCTTAGTGGTGTGAGTGGTCATGATGACATCTGAAAGGAGGTATCATACAGCACCTTTATACATAGTCAGGACCAGCCCTGACAGTATTGGAGCTCTAGGCAACAATTTAGATTACTCCATTATGTACATAACCCTAAACTGTAAAACACAATTTCTGCAAGAAATTAAACATTGTAACATCTTGGAGGATTGTGCGTAATATCCTGCATGCTATCAATACATCGGCCACGTTTCCTGTCATGAAAACAGACCGTCCTTTGTATTGCAGCTGTCAAGAACGCCTGACACTTCACATGAGAGAGGAACTAAACAGGAATACACTTTAGTGAAAGATTTTCAGCCTCTAGTGTAACATGGACATCTCAGTGACACTATGCTCAGTTAGCCGAACTGAGATAAAATATCAAATAGATCACATTAAAATAGAACCCAGACAGACAGAGAGAGGGAGGGGGGCTGTGAGGGTGGTGGAAGCTTTAGTATGTGTGTCACTGTCACGCTAACACAAAACAAGATAAACAGCAGTGGTGTAAACTAACTGAAACTAACGTAATACCATGTTGTCATGGTAATGTGGCCTGCTATGAAGGGGGGGAAAACGCGAAAAGTCTGACCCGTACTAAGTATAAGTATCGTTTTTGGATTCTGAATGCGAAGTGAATACAATATGCATGTGTGTTGTAAACTCTGTCAGCACTCTTGTCATCAGTAGGGGACTGGGTATAGCTCAGTTGTAGAGCATTTGACTGCAGATCAAGAAGTCAAAGGTCCATATCCCCCTTGTGCACTGCTTTGACTAAAAGCTAAAGGATTTTTGTATTTTTAGCAAACAATAGAGAGGGAAATGCTGGTAACTCAGCTGACCTGTATTCTGAGGCCACAACAGAGCAGGTTCCTGGGTATCTCTACCACTGTCTACTGGCTCTCGGAGACTCACCTGGTGTCACTGTCAGATTCACCACTGGTTCACCGTTGCAGTAGTACACCCCACTGTCTGAGGAATTCACTCTCAAAATATTCAGGGATTTGTCTGCCCCTGAACCAACATGTTTGCCAGGGTCAGAAATGTGTTTCTCATCACTGTCTCCATCTTTTCTCACAGTCAGAATGTTAACTCTCCCTCCATCTTGGTCTCTGCTCCATGTTACATCACCTTCAGAGTAGCCACAACTCAGCGTGGCGGTGCTCCTCTGCTGGACAGTTTGACAGGTCATCTCTGTCATGACAAACATGGATGGATAAAGTATAACTGCTGTTGTCTCAGAGTGTGACTAGATGCAGGAAGCCTGACTTCACTGTGTACAGCCTACATCATATAGCTCAGACTCCAGAACCTTCTGTTACAGTTGGACTAGAATCCATAACACATCCACTGAACATCAGAAAATATAATTATTTGGACGAGCATTTGATATACCAACACAAATAGATTCAAGGAAAGTAAAGAGTGTTTGAATATTTCATCAAATCAAAAATTAATTATGATATTAAATTTGTTTCTCAAAGTCTTCCACTCAGCAAGACACCGTAAACATAATGTGAAATTAGCTTAGCTTACCTGCGTAGATCTTGCAAACCAAGACAGAGACTAGGAGGCAGAAGTAAATGGTCATCGTGACTGTCTGATTTGTCTGGTCTGAGGTGAAGCTAAGACAGCAGTTGCGTGTTATTTTGTAACCAGGAACTGAGCGCACATGCACACACACACGCAGACACAATTTTGACGTGGAAATTTGACATCACACTGTTAAAATGATGAAGATGGTTATGATTATGGATTTATCCTGCCACCCCCACCAAGTAGAGATTTCTCACTCTTTTATTGGAATTGTGCCGTGTATA
>CAEFZP010004555.1:0-15000 GCA_903064625.1 Mallotus villosus | reverse complement strand
CGACACCCAGACAGGAAGCAGACACCCCAGACAGGAAGCAGACGCCCAGACAGGAAGCAGACGCTCCTCTGGTCACCCAGACAGGAAGCAGACACCCAGACAGGAAGCAGACGCTCCTCTGGTCACCCAGACAGGAAGCAGACACCCAGACAGGAAGCATATGCTCCTCTGGTCACCCAGACAGGAAGCAGACACCCAGACAGGAAGCAGACGCTCCTCTGGTCGGACGTTCCAGTTTAGTTCACGCCCGCCCTCCATCGACGCAAAACAGCAGTTACTATCCATGCAGAAGTTTCGGCAACAATGAAGTCAGTGAGAAAACAAGTTGTAGCCTGTGGTTATTTTCCGTTCTACAACACTAAGGCTGAGGTATTGTTTGGGCGATGGCCTTTCCTCGCCTTTTGCTGTTTTCTTGCTCAGCCTTTCCTGTCGTCTCAACTTGCATTTCCACTCAGTCAGCAGCTCAAGTGGTCCTGTGGGAACCTTTATAGGGCTGAATTACACTGAGCTGTGCTGATTGGAAAACACACAAACAGTCAAGTAACACTGATTGGTTCGTTCATGGAGTTCTGGAGATTATTGTTGCTCTGATGGTTTCTCTGTCCATGACGTGTTTGTTCTCACATCTCTTCTCTCCTCTCCTCTCCTCTCCTCTCCTCTCCTCTCCTCTCCTCCTCCTCTCCTCTCCTCTCCTCTCCTCTCCTCTCCTCTCCTCTCCTCTCCTCTCCTCTCTTCTCTCCTCTCCCCTCCTCTCCTCTCCTCTCCTCTCCTCTCCCCTCCTCTCCTCTCCCCTCCTCTCCTCTCCTCTCCCCTCCTCTCCCCTCCTCTCCTCTCCTCTCCTCTCCTCAGAGCCCTACAGTCCAGCCGTGTGGGTGATGATGTTCGTCATGTGTCTGACCGTGGTGGCTGTGACCGTGTTCATCTTCGAGTTCCTCAGCCCTGTGGGCTACAACGCAGTCTGCAGAGTGGCAAGAGTGAGTGATGTGGCTCCGTCTGTCCCCCCGCTTAGAAATCACTCCACTCCGTCTGTCCCCCCCCACTCAGAAATCACTCCACTCCGTCTCTCCCCCCGCTCGGAAATCACTCCACTCCGTCTGTCCCCCCGCTCAGAAATCACTCCACTCCGTCTGTCCCCCCCGCTCAGAAATCACTCCACTCCGTCTGTCCCCCCCGCTCAGAAATCACTCCACTCCGTCTGTCCCCCCGCTCAGAAATCACTCCACTCCGTCTGTCCCCCCGCTCAGAAATCACTCCACTCCGTCTCTCCCCCCGCTCAGAAATCACTCCACTCCGTCTGTCCCCCCGCTTAGAAATCACTCCACTCCGTCTGTCCCCCCGCTTAGAAATCACTCCACTCCGTCTCTCCCCCCGCTCGGAAATCACTCCACTCCGTCTGTCCCCCCGCTCAGAAATCACTCCACTTCGTCTGTCCCCCCGCTTAGAAATCACTCCACTCCGTCTGTCCCCCCGCTTAGAAATCACTCCACTCCGTCTCTCTCCCCCCGCTCAGAAATCACTCCACTCCGTCTGTCCCCCCGCTTATAAATCACTCCACTCCGTCTGTCCCCCCCGCTCAGAAATCACTCCACTCCGTCTGTCCCCCCGCTCAGAAATCACTCCACTCCGTCTGTCCCCCCGCTCAGAAATCACTCCACTTCGTCTGTCCCCCGCTCAGAAATCACTCCACTCCGTCTGTCCCCCCGCTCAGAAATCACTCCACTCCGTCTGTCCCCCCGCTTAGAAATCACTCCACTCCGTCTGTCCCCCCGCTCAGAAATCACTCCACTCCGTCTGTCCCCCCCACTCAGAAATCACTCCACTCCGTCTGTCCCCCGCTCAGAAATCACTCCACTCCGTCTGTCCCCCCCGCTCAGAAATCACTCCACTCCGTCTGTCCCCCCGCTCAGAAATCACTCCACTCCGTCTGTCCCCCCGCTCAGAAATCACTCCACTCCGTCTGTCCCCCCGCTTAGAATCACTCCACTCCGTCTGTCCCCCCGCTCAGAAATCACTCCACTCCGTCTGTCCCCCCACTCAGAAATCACTCCACTCCGTCTGTCCCCCCACTCAGAAATCACTCCACTCCGTCTCTCCCCCAGCTCAGAAATCACTCCACTCCGTCTCTCCCCCCGCTTAGAAATCACTCCACTCCGTCTGTCCCCCCCGCTTAGAAATCACTCCACTCCGTCTGTCCCCCCGCTCAGAATCACTCCACTCCGTCTCTCCCCCCGCTCAGAAATCACTCCACTCCGTCTGTCCCCCCGCTTAGAAATCACTCCAAAACGCGCTTCATCAATGCACGCTTGTTGTTGTAAGGATCAAGTCGGTAAACATTCTTGGAAATCTCTGTCTAAGCACTGTCAGGACAAGTTACACTGATCGTCGTCATAGTGATGGTCGTCATAGGTGTGAGGCTTGTCAAGTCGAGCACCATTGTGAATGATTACACAACTAATTTTTGCCCTTGAAGCTAAATTGCGTGCGTGCGTATCTGTGTGTGCACATTGGTGTAAAGGTGTGTGTGTGTACGCATGTGTGTGTGTGTACACGTTTGTGTGTGTGTACACGTGTGTGTGTGTGTGTGTGTGTGTGTGTACGCATGTGTGTGTGTGTACGCGTGTGTGTGTGTGTACACGTGTGTTTGTGTGTGTACACGTGTGTGTGTAGCATGTGTGTGTGTGTGTGTACACGTGTGTGTGTGTACACGCGTGTGCGTGTGTACACGTGTGTGTGTGTGTACACGTGTGTGTGTCTCCCACGGGTGATGCTTCTCTCATGTTACACACTGCAGGCCTGTGTTTTTTAATATTAAAGGAGACATATATTATTCAGCAGTGCAGTTTGCACCCTGGTGATGTTCAGTATGCCTTGCGCCTCCGTCCAAAATCTACTCTCACTCTCTCCTTCTTACCGCAAGATGCTGTGCTGTACATATCTTACCTCTTCATCGTATGTCCCCTCACCCCTCCTCACCCCTCCTCACCCCTCCTCACCCCTCCTCACCCCCTCCTCACCTCTCACTCCCATCTCCGGAACAGCTCAGGTCCTTTGGTGTGAGTTTCAATCGTGTTGGGTGTAATCAAGTGTATGAACACGTCGTCAAGCTGAAGCTGTTGAGTTCAATATTTATTGACAGGGCTTGGGAGCGGCAGAGTGGAGGAATCTGCAGGATATTTACTTATAGAAGACGGCGATGAATCATTCAGGGTGTTTGTAATTCAGTTCATCTTCACCGGAGCCGGATCGACGGCTGCTGCCTGGAATCTGCTAATGATATTTGTCAGGTCTAATGGTGGTCTGGACTGCCACGTGTTCCTGTACTGGACTCTCTGCTCGCCAGAGAGGCTGGGATCACTCCTATCTTTCACACAATACACTGTTTTAAAAACGACCTCAAATATGTTTTTGTCCGATGTCTCGTCAAACTTTTATTTGTTAAAATGATTCAAGCCCAAATCTTTGTGTGATAAACAGGTTCGACCTTGAACCCGAAGGGTTTCACACGGGGAAAATCAAAGAATCTTTTATGGTTGTAGAGGTAGAGACATCTGTCTATGGCCACCTCCACCCCCACCACACACCCTCTCCACCCCACCCACCCCACCTGAGCCCCTCCCCCTCCCCACCCCCACCACACACCTCTCTCCCCCACCCACCCACCTGACCTCCTCCCCACCCCCACCACACCCCCCCTCACCCACCCACCCCCTCCTGAGCCCCTCCCCACCCCCACCACACACCCCCCCCTCACCCACCCACCCTCCTGAGCCCTCCCCACCCCCACCCACACCCCCTCAATCACCCACCCACCTGACCCCGTCTCTCCCCTGTCCTTCCAGAGTCGGGCGGCTCCACCTTCACCATAGGGAAGTCCGTGTGGCTGCTGTGGGCCATCGTCTTCAACAACTCGGTCCCTGTGGAGAACCCTCGAGGAACCACCAGCAAGATCATGGTTCTCATCTGGGCGTTCTTCGCTGTCATCTTCCTGGCCTCCTACAAACACCGCCAACCTAGCCGCCTTCATGATCCGGAGGAGTAACATCGACACCGTGTCTGGACTCTCTGACAGAAGGTACCGGCGCATACAGAACAGCAGGATCAAAACAGAATCAAGTAGGATGGACTGGAGGATGGAAGGGAATAGAGAATTATGTGAGAACAGGAGAGGAGAACAGGAGGGAGAACAGGACAGGAGAGAGGAGAACAGGAGAGGAGAACAGGACAGGAGAGAGGAGAACAGGAGAGGAGAGAGGAGAACAGGAGAGGAGAACAGGACAGACGAGATAACAGTGAGAGGAGAACAGGAGAGGAGAGAGGAGAACAGGAGAGGAGAGAGGAGAACAGAGAGAGAGAACAGGACAGGAGAGAGGAGAACAGACAGGAAGAGGAGAACAGGACCAAAACTGAATTGAGCAGAACAACATGGTTGTGTTTCTGTGGTTTAGTGTCAAGTGGGTTTATGTCATCTCCAGTCATGTGACACGACACAGTGTGTACATGACCAGGGCTCGCAACTCACTTTCTTCCTCATTGTCCCAGTACCGTCCCAAACTTAACTTGATCCGTCCCAAAATGTAAATTCTTGTGTTTTTTGCATTTTGACATTCTGACATGGGTCTAGGTCTTATTTGCAACACTATTTACATAATCCATACAGTCGTGGGACTTAAATCAATGTCTGAATTTCAATGTGAATACATACACAATAGAATACACCATTTTCTGGCTTGTATCATAGAGGGGTAAACACAATTATCGGTGTGGTTGTAGTAAAAATATTGGTGTGAAAAAGTTTTGAAGAAAAGAACTCGAAAACTTCTACTACTTTAAAAAATAATAATTGGAAAACGTTTCTAAAGGTTTGAAAGATAATTTCTACAGAACCTTTGAAAGGTAAGGTTTGAAATCATATTTTGGTGCAGCATTGAACAGCAACAGAAAGACACAAGGCCTCATGCATCTCAGATCTACACGTGTGTACATGAAGTGCACATGTATCTCAGACCTACACGTGTGTACATGAAGTGCACATGTATCTCAGACATACACGTGTGTACATGAAGTGCACATGTATCTCAGACCTACACGTGTGTACATGAAGTGCACATGTATCTCAGACTACACATGTGTACATGAAGTGCATATGTATGTCAGACCTACACGTGTGTACATGAAGTGCACATGTATCTCAGACATACACGTGTGTACATGAAGTGCACATGTATCTCAGACCTACACGTGTGTACATGAAGTGCACATGTATCTCAGACCTACACGTGTGTACATGAAGTGCACATGTATGTCAGACCTACACGTGTGTACATGAAGTGCACATGTATCTCAGACCTACACGTGTGTACATGAAGTGCACATGTATGTCAGACCTACAACGACTTCCTCTGCTTCAGGGTACTCGTCTCAGACAGGAATAGTAAGCGTGGTCTGTTACAACAGGGACAGAAATAGGTGAGACGATTGGTCCACAGTCTGCTCCGTCTCATGTCTCCCCAGTTCCACACACCACGGAGCAATACCCCCCTCTGAAGTTCGGACACGCGTGCCCAACGGGAGCACGGAGAAGAACATCCGTTCCCAACTACCCAGACATGCACCAGTCACATGGTCAAATACAACCAGAAATGAGTGGATCAGGCCCTAGTTCACTCAAGACCTGGGTCTGTCTGTCTGTCTGTCTGTCCTCTCAGTCTGTCCTGTCTACATGTTGTTTCTCTCTATTCACACGCTTGTCTGGCTACTTTCCCCTTACCTCCTCTCTCTCTCTCTCTCTCTCTCCTCTCTCTCTCGTCTCTCTCTCTCCTCTCTCTCCTCTCTCCACTCCTCTCTCTCTCTCTCGTCTCCTCCCTCTCTCTCTCTCTCTCTCCTCTCCTCTCACTCTCACTCTCTCTCCCCCGCCCGCCCCCTTTCTCTTGTCTCTCCCTTTCACACCACACGAGAGACACAAATACACTTCTTTTTTTGGTTAAGCTGTATCACAAGTCATGTGTGTTGGATAATCCGTACCATTTACTCTCAGCTAAGCCTCTGTCATCATGTCTCTCGCTCCCATGCATCGCCCCATCGCGCCCCAGACCCAGTCCAGTGTTATGTGGTTGGAATTAGATGCTTTCTGCCTCTCCCCTCCCTCCCTCCCTCCCTCCCTCCCTCCCTCCCTCCCTCCCTCCCTCTCCTCCCTCCCTCCTCCCTCCCTCCCTCCCCTCCCTCCCTCCCTCCCTCCCTCCCTCCCTCCCTCCCTCCCTCCCTCCCTACCTCCCTACCTATTTCCCCTCTCCTCTCCTCTCCTTGTCTGTCCTCCTCCTTCCCTTCGCTGCGCTCCTCACAGTGTGTCCTGGATTTCAACTTTATATAATCCTCATCACTCTCCCCCATGTGTGTTTCTCCCCCTCAAGTGAATACATTCTCCCTCCCCCCCTCTCCCTCCCCCCTCCTCCCACCTCTTTGCTTGCAGCTCAGTCGATCACGCTCTCTCTCTTCATCTCTCCCTCTGTAGTAGTCTTTCCTTTCTGATCTAACAGTTTTCCATGTTCCTCCTTTATGTTCCCCGGGGTTACACCTACCTCTGTTCACATGCTCCTCCTGGGCCCTCCCCCTTCTCCCTCTCCCCCTCTCCCTCACCCCCTCTCCCTCCCCCCCCTCTCCCTCCCCCTCTCCCTTCTCTCCCCCTCCCCCCTCTCCCTCCCCCTCTCCCTTCTCCCCCCTCCCCCTCTCTCTCTTCTCCCCTCCCCCCTTCTCTCCCCTCTCCCCTTCTCCCCTCCCCCTTCTCCCCTCTCCCTCTCCCCTCCCCTCTCCCTTCTCCCCCTCCCCCTTCTCCCTCCCTCTCTCTCTGGGCCTTCCCAGAGAACGGCCTCACTCTGTTCTCCTCCGCCTGTCAACCATGCAGTCATGTCCCCCTGTCTGTCCCCCTCCTAACCAGTCATGTCCCCCTGTCCCCCCCCCTGTCCCCTTCCTAACCAGTCATGTCCCCCTGCTGTCCCCCTCCTAACCAGTCATGTCCCCCTGTCCCCCCCCTGTCCCCCTCCTAACCAGTCATGTCCCCCTGTCCCCCCCCCTGTCTCCTCCTAACCTGTCATGTCCCCCTGCTGTCCCCCTCCTAACCAGTAATGTCCCCCTGTGTGTCCCCCTGTCCCCCTCCTAACCAGTCATGTCCCCCTGTGTGTGTCCCCCCCGTCCTAACCAGTCATGTCCCCCTGTGTGTCCCCCTGTCCCCTCCTAACCAGTCATGTCCCCCTGTCCCCTCCTAACCAGTCATGTCCCCCTGTGTCCCCCCTGTCCCCTCCTAACCAGTCATGTCCCCCTGTGTCCCCCTGTCCCCCTCCTAACAGTCATGTCCCCCTGTGTGTCCCCCTGTCCCCTCCTAACCTGTCATGTCCCCCTGTCCCCCTCCTAACCAGTCATGTCCCCCTGTGTCCCCCCCCTGTCCCCTCCTAACCAGTCATGTCCCCGCTGTGTGCGTCCCCCTCCTAACCAGTCATGTCCCCCTGTGTCCCCCCCCCCTGTCCCCTCCTAACCAGTCATGTCCCCCTGTGTGTCCCCCTGTCCCCTCCTAACCAGTCATGTCCCCCTGTCCCCCCCCCTGTCCCCTCCTAACCTGTCATGTCCCCCCGTGTCCCCCTGTCCCCCTCCTAACCAGTCATGTCCCCACTGTCCCCTCCTAACCAGTCATGTCGCCCCTGTGTGTCCCCCCCTGTCCCCTCCTAACCTGTCATGTCCCCCTGTCTGTCCCCCTCCTAACCAGTCATGTCCCCCTGTCCCCCCCCTGTCCCCTCCTAACCAGTCATGTCCCCCTGTGTCCCCCTGTCCCCTCCTAACCAGTCATGTCCCCCTGTGCCCCCTGTGTCCCCCTGTCCCCTCCTAACCAGTCATGTCCCCCTGTGTGTCCCCCTGTCCCCTCCTAACCAGTCATGTCCCCCTGGTGTCCCCCTGTCCCCTCCTAACCAGTCATGTCCCGCTGTCCTCCCCTGTCCCCTCCTAACCAGTCATGTCCCCCTGTGTTCCCCCTGTCCCCTCCTAACCAGTCATGTCCCCCTGTGTGTCCCCCTGTCCCCTCCTAACCAGTCATGTCCCCCTGTGTGTCCCCCTGCCCCCCTCCTAACCTGTCATGTCCCCCTGTCTGTCCCCCTCCTAACCAGTCATGTCCCCCTGTCCCCCCCCGTCTGTCCCCTCCTAACCAGTCATGTCCCCCTGTGTCCCCCTGTCCCCTCCTAACCAGTCATGTCCCCCTGTGTCCCCCTGTCCCCTCCTAACCTGTCATGTCCCCCTGTGTCCCCCCCCCTGGTCCCCCCTCCTAACCAGTCATGTCCCCCTGTCCCCCCCCTGTCCCCTCCTAACCAGTCATGTCCCCCTGTGTCCCCCTGTCCCCTCCTAACCAGTCATGTCCCCCTGTGTGTCCCCCCTGTCCCCTCCTAACCTGTCATGTCCCCCTGTGTCCCTGCAGGAAGCTGGATGCTTTTATCTATGATGCTGCTGTGCTCAACTACATGGCTAGGAAGGATGAGGGATGTAAGGTGAGCGCCACCCCACTGCTGGTCAGACAGACCTCACACCATGTGCTACACTGTGCTGCACTGTGCTGTAATAGACTGTACTGTGCTACACTGTGCTGCACTGTGCTGTAATAGACTGTACTGTGCTGCACTGTTCTACACTGTGCTGCACTGTGCTGCTCTGTGCTACACTGTTCTACACTGTGCTGCACTGTTCTACACTGTGCTGCACTGTGCTGCACTGTTCTACACTGTGCTGCACTGTTCTACACTGTGCTGCACTGTGCTGCACTGTTCTACACTGTGCTGCACTGTGCTGCACTGTGATACACTGTGCTACACTGTGCTGCACTGTGCTGCCCTGTTCTACACTGTGCTGCACTGTGCTGCACTGTTCTACACTGTGCTGCACTGTGCTGCTCTGTTCTACACTGTGCTGCTCTGTTCTACACTGTGCTGCACTGTGCTGCTCTGTTCTACACTGTGATACACTGTGCTGCACTGTGCTGCTCTGTTCTACACTGTGCTACACTGTGCTGCTCTGTTCTACACTGTGCTGCACTGTGCTGCACTGTAGTACACTGTGCTGCACTGTGCTGCTCTGTTCTACACTGTGCTGCACTGTTCTACACTGTGCTGCTCGTGCTGCTCTGTTCTACACTGTGCTGCACTGTGCTGCTCTGTTCTACACTGTGCTGCACTGTGCTGCTCTGTTCTACACTGTGCTGCACTGTGCTGCTCTGTTCTACACTGTGCTGCACTGTGCTGCTCTGTTCTACACTGTGCTACACTGTGCTGCACTGTGCTGCTCTGTTCTACACTGTGCTGCACTGTGCTGCTCTGTTCTACACTGTGACACTGTTCTACACTGTGCTGCACTGTTCTACACTGTGCTACACTGTTCTACACTGTGCTACACTGTGTTACACTGTGCTGCACTGTGCTGCTCTGTTCTACACTGTGATACACTGTGCTGCTCTGTTCTACACTGTGCTGCACTGTGCTGCACTGTGCTGTAATGACTGTGCTGCACTGTGCTGTGCTGCACTGTATCACGTCAAGATCACCCATCACGTTTTTAGAACAGCAGCTGTTGTGGTCCGCTTCGCTCTGTTCATGTGTGGACGTGTCTCCTAGGTGATGACCATCGGTTCGGGGAAGGTGTTTGCTACCACGGGATACGGCATCGCCCTCCACAAGAACTCCCGCTGGAAACGACCCTTAGACCTGGCTCTGCTGCAACTGGTGGGAGACGGTGAGAGAGGGGAGAGGGAATAGGGGGGGGGAGGGAGGGAGGAGAGGAGGGGGTGATAGGAGGGGGGGGGGTGAGGAGTCCTGGCTGTCTGGTGCAGTGTAACTGAGGTGGTGTGTGAGGTAGGGGGACTTGGGGGTGGTGCCGTCAAAGGCGTTGTCGAGGTATAAAAGTCTTTAAAGCTTTGCGGCTCTCTATGGCACTGGGGCTGGGACTGTCTGCTCTTAAGACTGTTACTTACATCTTTAACCCTCTCTAGTCATCCCTCTATTCTCTCTCCTCTCTCTCTCTCTCTCCTCTCTCTCTCTCTCTCTCTCTCTCTCTCTCTCTCTGCTGGTCTCTGGCGGTGAAGAAAAGATGTAGTTGCTGTGCAGTGATCTCGAAGGGATCTTCAACACGTGTTCTGCGGTGGCTTTATAGTCATCACTCTGTTAGACAGAGAAGACAAACTGAGTACAGGAGGAGAGAAGCAGGGAAACAAACTGAACACGACTGAAACCATGTTCAGCCTTGAAGAACACCACAACACACATAACTGAACCAATGAAACTTCGAAGCACTTAGCTTGGGCACCGCGCTGGTCCAGTGTCCGACCTCATGTGAAGGATGACTGACCGTGAGCGGGAGAGAGAGCGAGCGCTTAAAGAAAGAGATGGTTCCCCGTGATGGAGAGAAGGACGTGTGTGTGTGTGTGTGTGTCATGTCGTGGCCACACACACACACCCTCTGCATGGTCTCGATGGGATGCTCCTTGTTTGGCATGGGCTGTGTGTTTTTAAGCGGCTTTCTGCGTGGTGTGGCTAACAAAGCTCTTTAGCTGTCTCTGGCACAGAACGACAGAACGACAGTTTGGCGCCAAGATCTATTAAATAAGTTGCCAGTGGACGGCTGAATAACCAGACCTGTGAAAAAAGAGAGCCGGTGTTCGGGCATGTCTCGACATGTTCCCTCGTCGGTCCTGTTTGTTCTCACGCGGGAGCGCGAGAGGCATGGCCTTGTTGCTACTTCAACTAGACTTTGCAGGAACAATGTGGATGTGTGGCTGCCTGGCTGCCTGACCGTGCTGCCTGACTGGCTGCTGGTGGCTGGCTGTGTGGCTGGCTGGCTGGCTGGCTGGGCGGTAATGGGACGGTATTAGATGGGAATGGATCTCGTAATAGGGAGGTTTTATTGGAGAGGATTACTAAAGCAGAGGATTAGTTCCTGGAGGGAAAGAAGCTTGGTTATGATGGTTGCCTGGGAGTTGGGGAGTGTTGGGGAGGGGGTGTGGGGAGTGTTGGGGAGTGTGGGGAGGGTGGGGTGGGAAGGGGGTTGTGGGGAGTGTGTGTTGGGAGTGGGAAGTGTTGGGAGTGTTGGGGAGTGGGAAGTGTTGTGAATGGGTTGAGCTACATGGGTTTTGTTTTTTGGTCGAGTGGTTTGTATAATATTTAACCCTTGGTGTCCGTTTATTTCTTTCATGCCTTTTGTCTCTTCTTTCTATGTCGCTATTTTATTTGTCTTTTTCTCGGTTTTTTTGTGATCCTCTATCTTTCTGCTATGTTCGCACAATCCCTGTATTTCCCCTTCCTTTTGCACACAGCCGAGAAATGCGTCACGTGCCTCTCTCTTCGTCGCCTCCAGCACCAGCGCGTCAACTGTTGAGTGTTTGTGACTTACGACGATATAACGGTGTCGCTCCTCGCACTAATAACGACGACGAAATCCGCGGCTCCGAGGGAGGGGAGGTGAGGTGGGTGTGATTAGAGGCGGTGCGACGTCTGCGGCTGGGCCGTGTGATTGAGCTGGATTGCGCGCTGGATGCGTGGAGCGGGTTTCGATTGTTTTTCTACATGCTCTCCTGTGATTCTCATCTCACTGTACTGCTCCTCCTAGGAGATCCTCTATTGATCTGCTGAACATCAAGCAGCCCTTGATACGGAGGACGGAGACGGGAGGGCGTGGTTCGAGGCGCGAACTCAGCTAGACAGACATTATCTCTCTCAAAATCGACTTAATCTATCCGTGTAACTCCCTCTCCTCACGCTCAAACAATCATCACTACTCTCTTCTATCCATCATCCTATGTCTCTACTCCATCTCTCTCGTACAGCACTCATCTACATAATCTCCTCATCTCTCATCTCTATCAAAACACCTCTATCTATTGTCTCTCTTACTCTCGACTCTCATCATTTTATAATCTATAAATCCTTGGTACATCGTCTACCCAGACCCACAACTCTCTCTCCATATATCCTGTCTCTCATCCCTCTCTCTCCATATATCCTTGTCGTCTACTCATCGCCTCTCTCCATCAATATCACATGTCTCTCTACTCTCGACACTCTCATCGCCTCCATATATCCTTGTCCCACCCTCATCCCAATCTCATCCATATATCCTATCCTTTCTCTCATCACCCCGACCCCTCTCCCTGTACTCTCTCCATATCTTCACTATGTCTACCTCTCTCTCAAAGTCATCAACTCCAGATATACCTTGTCTCGTCCTCTCTTCTCTCCCTCGCTCTCTCCATATCTCCTTGTCCCCACATCTCACCTTCTCTCTCTCTCTCATATATCCTTGTCCCACAACCCGCCCCACCTCATCTCTCTCCCGATATCCTTGGTCCAACCCCACCCTCTCTCTACAATCCATATATCCTTGTCACCCTCTCTCTTCTCTCCATCTAGATCCTATGCTCTCCTCTCTCTCTCTCTCTCCATCAATATCCTTGTCTTCTCCTCTCCATATATCCTTGTCTCTCTCTACTCTCATACCTCCAGATATCTTGTCATCAAATCTCACTCTCTCTCCATAATCCTGTCTCTCTATTCATGTCCTCTCTTGTCTCTAAGCCCACTCATTCTCTCTCCATATATCCGAGTCCTCCATGTCTCACTCCCCCTCATCGTCTCAGTCCCTATATCCTTGTCCCCACTCTCTCTCCATACTAACCTCTCTCGCCTCAGCAAATCTCCATATATCCTTGTCTCTCTCTCTCATCTCCACCACATCTCTCCATATAATCCTTGTCTCTCTCTCTCTCTCATCTCCTATATATCCTGTCTCTCTCCTCTCTCCTCTCATATTCCTTGTCTCTCACTCTCACGCTCCATATATCCTTGTCTCTCTCTCTCTCCATATATCCTTGTCATCTGTCCTCTCTCGGTCTCATCCATATACTCCTTGTCCTCTCACTCTCTCCATCTCCATATATCCATTGTCTCTCTCTCTCCTCTCATCTTCGCTCCATAATCCTTGTCTCTCTCTCTCTCTCGTCATATAACTCCTTGTCTCCCCTGCTCTCTCTCTCCATATATCCTTGTCCCTCTCCCCCTCTCTCTCTCCATATATCACTTTGATCTCTCTCTCCCCTCTCTCACGCCATATATCCTTGTCTCTCTCCCGTCTCTCTCCTAATATGCCTTGTCTCTCTCACCCCTTCTCTCCCTAATACCCTTGTCTCATCTCCTCAACTCTCTCCATATATATCCTGTCCCCGGGGCGCTGGGCTCTCTCTCTTGATCCAGTCGCTCTCCCTCACCTCCCAGCCTGAGGTAGTGACACCATACGTGTTAAGTGACTAAATGTAAATGTCATTATTATTTGGCTCGATAGACACCCTGCCAGAGTGTTGGTGTTGCTATGATACGAGATGTGGTGAGTATTATAGGATATCTGGTTTGCTGCGCCCAGCACAGGTCTGGCGTGATGTCACACATGCACTTTGACAGCACACTCCCCTCGCCTCATGTCACTCAGTAAGCACGTGTTTTCACGACAAGCTCCTGACATAGCTCCTGTCCAGACATGCCAGCTCACATGTGCCAATCCAGCTCCACCTGACCTCACACCTGGCAGAGAGCGAGAGGCCTGCTGGCTGGAGCGGAGGAGAGTGAGAGAGAGAGAGCCTGCTCTGGCTGGAGCGGAGAGAGGAGAGAGAGAGAGCCTGGTCTGCTGGCTGGAGTCGGAGAGAGGGAGAGCGAGCGCCTGCTGGTTGGAGCGGAGAGAGGAGGTGAGGGGAGAGAGAGTCTGCTGATCCACCTACCTCACACCTGTCAAGAGATGAGAGCTCTTCTGGCTGGGAGCGGAGAGGGGGGGGGGGAGATAGGGGGTGGGGATTAGAGGGGGGGGGGAGGGAGAGGGGAGAAGGGGGGAGAGGGGTGGTTAGAGGGAGTGAGGGAGGGTAGGGAGAGGGGGAGAGGTGTGGAAGAGAGATCAGGCAGAAAGACAGACAACGAGACAGAAGAGATGAATGATATTGTGGGGAATGGGGAGGGTTAATGTCCGACCGCTGCCAATGCCTGCCTGGATACCTTCCTGGCTGAGAGGTGGTAAAGCATATAGTTAAGGACCAAGTTCATCCACCTGAATGGAGGGAGGGTGGAGGCGGTGGAGGCGGGGATTCCACTCGAGTGAGTGGCCCGAGAGCCAGATGATGAGACGGGGCTTAGAGAGGCGGAGCAACGTGAGCTGCCGGGTCTGAATGAGCCCTTGAGAGGGCTTGGATCTGCAGCCATGTTTCCTCCCCCCCCAAGCTCCTGGAAGAGGGCTGGGATCAGGCAGCCTTTTCCCCCACAAGATACTCCTGGAGAGGATCTGGTACAGGCAGCTGTATTCCTGGAGAGGCTGGGATCAGGTCGCCTGTTTCCTGGGAGGGTGGTCTAGCCGTTTCCTAGGATAGGGCTGGGATCAGGTCTGTTTCTTCGGAGAGGGCTGGTATCAGGCTCGTTTCCTGGAGAGGGCTGGGAAAATCAGGCTGTTTCCTGGAGAGGGCTGGGATCAGGCTGTATTCCTGAGATGTGCTGGGATCAGGCTGTTTCCAGGGAGAGGGCTGGGATCAGGCTTTTCCTGGGAGGCTGGGGATCAGGCTGCTGGTGTTGTTTGTTGAAGGTCAGCGATAAAGAGAATTCACTCCAACTGATGTGGTGAAAATTCCGGTGTTGTAAAAGTATCGATTTTTCATCAACTGATTCTTTTGTGCCGCAGTGCGTGATGCGCTGATCCTGAATAAGCACACCCATACCTGAGTGTGTGTAGTGGTGAAGTTTTTGGGCTTGAGTGTTGTGACTTGATTTTGCGGAGCTAGAGAGAGAGAGAGAGAAATAGCGCATAGATCGATAAAAAAAAGATATCCATCTCTCTCTCGAGAGACACTCATCTAAAAGCGATCAAGCTAGTCCTCGCGATGTCTCCCCCCCAATCTCTGCTTTTACCTCCCAATTTCGCCCTTCTCCTATTTGAACTGCTTCAGCATGTCAAAGA
>CAEFZP010004554.1:10000-12763 GCA_903064625.1 Mallotus villosus | reverse complement strand
CCTGTGTCGCCCCCTGGTGGAATTAAGACGGCCTCACGTTGAAACCGAAAACCTGCTCTGTGTATAAGCGGGCCTGTGAGATTTAAGGGTTCCTGTGAGGGAACCTCAGAGCCCAACCAATAGGAACGGTTGGAACATCGAGGTCCAGCTAACAGCATCACGGATATCGAGTCTTGATGCCAACAACTCAGCACTTACACCCACGTAGGAGGATCACGCACCCCTTTCGCCACGAGGCAGAAGAGGCCTTATATTGGACTTAACTAAATAACAGTACAGATAAGTACAGAAAGATTTGCTATCTGACCGAAAGCATGTTAGTAGGACCCATTGCGACAACCCTGGTCCATTAACTGCGCTGTGGCGCTCTCTGTCGGTGAGGCGGTGTTAGTGGTCGAGGTGGGCGGGGACAGAAAAGGAAAGAAGAGGGAGAAAAAATGTACAGAGAAAAAAATTCAAACGTTCCTTCCTGGAAATTCTACGGAACCCGCCACAACTTCCCCACATGACATTTCAGAAAGAAAATGCGACACTCCTTCCCGAATTACTAGCAGGCCCGGATTTCATTCAATGGCCGCCGGTACCGAATAAACCATGAATTAATTAAATAAAACAGACTACACTTAAACCGTGGCTGCCGTAAACATGCAAGATAGTACACTGGGATATGGTTGAAAATGTTTCATCTCCGACAGCGCGAAGAAGTGCCCCACGGCGAAGATGCCATAACTCTGGACATTCCCGTCACTGAACGATTGCAACATCACTAACTCCAACTAGCTTCTCGTAAACCGTTTCAAGTGTGTTTACATGATCTCACCTAGCCTAGTTTTGATAATGATATGAGAAAACAACACGAAAACGCAGCAGCAATACTGTGCAAATAGCATCAGGGTAGTAGGCTAACTAACCCTTTGGTTCGGCAAACAAACTTCTCTGCAAAGCTTGTTACAATGTTACAGTATATAACAGTTATACAACATCGTATAATTGAAGCATTCTACAATAGTGATGTTCACCAGCAGTGAGCTTACAATCGGTAAAGGGGTTGATGCTGATTCAACCACCTGAAGTCGATTACATAATCACGTCATTGGATTTAAAAGTGGGCTATATGCATGTTAAGATAATTGAGATTTGCATAGTCATTTGCCTCGCCTTACCTGTTTGTGTGCTTGAAAATGTTCATGGGAGGTGCCGCGATGCCGCTTAATGCAAAAATGCTGGAACATTAAAAAAAAGAACAAATAGCGTACGCATCTTATCTTCACCCTCCTTCAATGACGCCCGCACAGCCACGCAACCCCCAAATCCGTTCCCCAAATCTTGTTAGGGGGAACATATTCCATAATGCATAATTAAAATGGTCGGCTGGAGGAAACTGTACACGCAGACATTATGAAATCGTTGCTTGGAGAAACGTGCGTCCGTAGTCACCCCGTGGCTGTGGCACGAGCAGAAACCGACTCATTTGTGAATTATAATCCTGCACTGTCATATCGTCTTCCTGAATGATTGCACAGCCTTTTCGGGAGAGCCGACATCCTTTTCATAAATCGCCAGTCCAACCGACACTGTTGAGCCCGCGGGGTGTGCACGGTGGCACGGTATGTCTCGCGCGTGTTCATCCTTAAACCGCGTTGGATGTAGGTTAGTATTTGGGAGGGCGTCCGCGGTGAAAGCGGGTCTATCATTAAGAAATTGCGCAGTTTTTATTCCATTGATTCGGGAGCACTCTTTCCCCTTCGTCACTGTTGAAAGTCTTGTTCCCCCCGTCTTCCTCCTCCTCCTCCCTCACTCTCTCTCATGCAGGTTTATTTTCGGTGGAACAATCTTGGACCTAAACTGCCCCGCCTCCGTGACAAAACACTGTATGACTTGCCGAAATATCATTATCACTTCCATTCTTTTTGTTTAAAAAAAATGCCCACATTTTTAGTTGTTTCAGATAGTTTGTCTTTAAGGTAATCGTACACTTGCAGCTGGTCAGACCGTGAACATGTATGCTATAACCGTTAGAGTCTAACGTATAGCCTAGTCTTTAACGTTTAATGAAGAAGGAATGGCCATAGTTCACTTAGGATAACGCAATACACCCAAGAGAGTTCGCAAACTTCGAAGACTTTCTGTTAGGAATGTCTAGAGGAGATCTCTTTTCACATTTAATTGACTAAGCAGATGGAGAAAGTTGGCTTCCAAGCGCAGTGCCTTCAAGAAGTACTCAGTTGATCAGTCATCTAGGAGCGCTATTTCCTCCGTTGGCCACTTACAAACCAATCATATTAAAAGGGTACACTAATGTGAAGCAGCTGTTACCTATATCTAATGTAATCTCCAATACTCCAGCCACTCATAATATAAAGCTAACACCTACAGTGTCAGTGTGTTGTACTTCAGAAACACCCCCCCTCACGCCCTTTCTTTCTCACCAAACATTTGAGCAAATCTAGAGACCCCCATCTTCCGTTCGTCAACACGTCTCTCTGTGAGAAGCCTATTTGAATTTGAATCTGTGCGTGTTGGTATGAGCTCCAGGGAGACCACCAGCGCCCCAAACCAGAGCCCACCCACACCCAGACCTGGAGGCTGCAGGAGGCTCTTCAAACCTCCCGAGGAAGTCCAATGTCTCATTCAGGAGACATTCCCCCTCTTGAATACAGCCTTGAACTCCATCAGACCCCCACTCCCCCCTCTCTCCCTCTCCCTCCCCCCCCCCTCTCTCTCTCTCCGCTTCTCTCAGAACCATTCTTCCTTCTCGGGGGC
>CAEFZP010004554.1:0-2500 GCA_903064625.1 Mallotus villosus | reverse complement strand
CTCACTTGAAGAAGGGCGTGGCCACGGTGGCCTCGCAGAAGTAGTCGTTGCTGTAGGTGGTGAGCAGACGGCGGGTCCCAGTCGTCCGTCACGTGACCTCCGTAGTTGACCCCGGCGATGAGGTACTTGAGGGCGTCCCAGGGGATGTCCTCGTACTCGTCCAGGTAGAGGCTCATCAGACTCTCACTCACCTGGACACACACACAGACACACACAGGACACACACAGAGACACACACACACAGACACACACACACACACACAGAGAGAGAGAGACACACACACACACACACAGAGAGAGACGACACACACACACACAACACACACACACACACACACACACAGAGAGAGACACACACACAGACACACAGACACACACACACACACAGAGACACACACACACACACAGAGGACACACACACACACACAGAGAGAACACCAGAACACGACACACACACACACCACACAACGTCACCACCAGGACTCCCCCACTAAGGACTAGGTAGAGGTGATAGGTCTGGCCCACAGAGATACTGTGTGATATCTCCTGTTTTATTAAAGCTGGTTTTAATATCACGGTTTTGAAGTCTGTGGTGGCACATTAAAGAGACATACTGTCTCCTTAATGTAGCAGACTGAACACAGAGCTCTGAAGATATGAGGATCACAGGAAAGTGATTTCATGGAGAGAATCCACAGGGCCGTCCATGAACATAACATAAACACACCTTTCAGCAGACGTGCCGTCAGACCAACAGACCACAGACTCATTCATGAGCGACAGTCAGGCCAGGAGACGACCCCCTAACCCGCACCACAGCGCCCTCTGTCTGCCTGGAGTAGCGGGCGGCGGCTCACCTCAAAGTCGGAGTCGTTGTGAAGCCGTAGATGATGTTCCAGCCCAGCTGCAGGAACTTCTTCCTCTCCAGCAGGACGCTGTGGAAGAAGCAGAGGGAGGAAGAGCAGCTTGCGGTAGAGGACCGGCCGGGCGCAGCGAGAGAACTGGGGACTCCGTCACCAGCTGGTACAGACGCTTCATGTTGGCCTTCACTCCCTGAGGACAGACACCCAGTTACACAGAGCGACCACACTGTGGGTGGTGTGTGTGAGGGTGTGTGTGTGTGAGTGTAGTGTGTGTGGTGTAAGTGTAGTGTTTGTAGTGTCCAGAGTGTGTGTCTCCAGGGCACCTTGGGGGGCTCGGTGTCATCTTGATGCCGGCCTGCAGGATGGCGATGGGGAAGTCGGGGTGGGGGGAGGAGAGCTGAGCCACAGGCGGAAGTCAGGGTGGGGCTCCTCCACCTGCAGCTGCTCCACCAGCTTGGCCAGCTGGGGCATCCAGACAACGACGGTGCAGTTAGCCAGGAACAGGACGCCGAGAGAGGTGTCTAGAGACGGGGAGACAGGAACGGGAAGGTGGAGAGCGAGGGAGGGAGGGAGGTAGAGACGGCGAGACAAGGAGGGAAGGGGAGAGGAGCGGGAGGTAGAGACGGGAGACAGGAGGGACGAGAGAGGAGAGGGAGGGAGGGTTGGTAGACGACGGGAGACAGGAGGGAAGGTGGAGAGGAGAGGAGGTAGAGATGGAGACAGGAGGGACGTGGGAGAGGAGAGGGAGGGGGTAGTAGAGATGGGAGCGACAGGAGGGAAGCGAGTGGAGCGGAGAGGGAGTAGAGATGGAGACAGGCGGGAAGGAGAGAGGAGAGGGAGAGGAGCGAGAGGTAGCGATGGAGACAGGAGGGCAGGATGGAGAGGCGAGGGAGGGAGTAGAGATGGAGACAGGAGGGAAGGAAGAGAGAGAGGAGAGGAGGTAGAGATGGGAGACAGGAGGGAAGGTGGAGAGGAGAGGGGAGGGATGGTAGAGATGGGAGACAGGAGGGAAGGGGAGAGGAGAGGGACGGTAGCGAGGGGAGACAGGAGGGAAGGTGGAGAGGAGAGGGAGGGAAAGTGGTAGAGACGGGAGACGGAGGGAGGAAGGTGGAGAGGGAGGGAGGGAGGTAGAGAGGAGACAGGAGGAGACAGGAGGGAAGGTGGAGACGGAGACAGGAGGGAAGGTGGAGAGGGAGGGAGGGAGGAGGGTAGAGATGGGAGCAGGAGGGAAGGTGGAGAGGAGAGGAGGGAGGTAAGAGATGGGAAGACAGGAGGGAAGGGGGAGAGGAGAGGGAGGTAGAGAGGGAGACAGGAGGAAGGTGAGAGGAGAGAGGTAGGATGGGAGACAGGAGGGAGGTGGAGAGGAGAGGGAGGGAGGTAGAGATAGAGGAGAGATGGGAGATGAGACAGGGAGGGAAGGTGGAGAGGAGAGGACGGTAGAGAGGGGAGAGGGAGGAAGGGGAGAGGAGAGGAGGGAGGGTAGAGATGGGAGACAGGAGGGAAGGTGGAGAGTGAGAGAGAAAACAATGAAGGAAGATGTCACAAAGAAAAGAGACAGAGACAAAGAGAGTCGGAACAAAAGGACGGACAGAAAGAGAGGTGGGAGACGCCAGGGGGAGGGGGGGGGGGCTGATGGG
>CAEFZP010004551.1:0-103955 GCA_903064625.1 Mallotus villosus | reverse complement strand
TTGTCCGCCGTGTCCCCATTTTTTTGCTAAGCCACCTGACTATAGCTCTCTCTCTCGCTTTCTTTTTCCCCTCTTTCTCACTGTTTCTACTTGTCTCTCACACTTATTCTCTCTCTCTTCCTCTCTATCTCACTTCTTCTTCGACACAGGTCTTCTCTCTCTCCCCTCTCTCTGTCTTTCTCTCTTTCTGCCTCCCCTGTGTTCAGGCGAGGTTGGCAGATTTTTGACTCATAAATAAAGAGCTATCAAAATATAGTATCCCAAATTAGCCCAAAATCACATAAACGTCAGTTTAGTGTAAGTCTTCTGCATGGCTATGTTATGATGCTAAACATGGTTTTGGACAGGTTTCCTTTTCTGTGTCCCTGAAGACTTAAACCATAGCAATAAATATCTCCTTGTAGCTGTTAAATAGACTTTTATATAACATATGTATTCTTCTGTAAAATGTAGCTGCCAAGACATTTATTCTTTAGGTAATCTTGTAAGCACTAATCAGTCCTAGACTGATGTTCAATCAGACAGAGCTACGACCATGTGTAATAACTAACATTCATCTGGCAACACTTCAGTTTCAAATGTGCTTAGATTCTGTTGAATATTTTGACCCAGTCAAAATATTTGCTTGTTGGTTTTCTCAAGGTTGACAGGATAGATCCCTCTAACAGATCAAATCTTAACTCTTGACTCACTGATGGTTTTTGCTCCAAACAGAAAACATGCGTGGCTCTTGTAGTTTATCAATCTTTTTTAATCAGCGGAGCTCATGGAGGAGATCTACAGCATGTTAACGCTACTAAAGGGCCTTCCTTGAGGAGACACACACACACACACACATGTCCTCTCTCTCACACACACACACACACACATATACACAAACTCATGTGCGCCCTCTCAGACTTTTTGTTCCTTTAGTGCCTCTGATCTCTCTTGTCACAGTTCTGTTTTCAGTACTGATGTCAAGAAGCAGTTGACATGAAACACTCATGCTGGAGACTGGGATATAGGGCAGTGGGGGAAGGAAGGAGCTAAATATTATTGCCTGACTGACGTCCTCGCGCTTACCATCTACTGGCATAATTTACGGTCAGAGAAAAGCCTACTGACACATTTAGAAGCCTGCAGACACTAAAACTCAGCACCAATTTTGTTTTGAAGTCAAACGACCATAAATCATGGTTCTCGCCGAGCTCTGAAGCACACAGCCACACAGACTGGTTCTACCTTCCTCCATAGGCTCTACAGCATGGATCATGCATCTTGAACACTCTAGAACATTCTGCTTCTGGATCACTGATCCCATTTCTAGAACACTGACCCTGCTTATTGAACTCAGATCCTGCTGATAGAACCCTGACCCTGATTCTAGAACACTGACCCTGCTACAGAACCCTGACCCTGATTCTAGAACACTGACCCTGCTACAGAACCCTAACCCTGACTCTAGAACACTGACCCTGCTACAGAACCCTGATCCTAATTCTAGAACACTGACCCTGGTAGAGAACCCTGACCTTGATTCTAGAACACATTAATCCTGCTTTGAAAACACTGATCCTGTTTCTAGAACACTGACACTTCTCTGTCTCAGGAAGCCTTTGTCGTTCATTCTCGCTCTGCAGCTAGCTAGGTGCTGGATATGTGAATCTCAGAGCTCTCATCGCTGTGAGGAAAATGTGGCTGTTGGGTTCAAGCCAGGACACTGTGACACAGGAGCCTGTCTGGGAACCAAAAACTTGCACTAGAAAGATAACTTCCTGAGGACAGCAAGTGAAAGCATTGAAACTTCATTCCTGATGTGATTCTTGCTGGTAAAACTAAAGCATCAGCAGACATACCATAGTAACAGATAAACAATAGACATACTATTAACAAGTAATCTAAAATTGATGGCCTTGTCAGGAGGTTTCAAAGAGGGTAGAATAGGTAACGGATGAATGCCGGTGTTACAAAAGATATGGATTTATGTTCAACTGCCCTGTGGAAACTTGGACATTACAAGAAAAAAATAACGTTTTTTTTTAACATGTAAATTGCTGATTAGCAAGCACAGAAGGAAATTGCTGATTAGAAAGCATGTACGGTAATAGTGTGCAATCCATCAACTTCGATAGGAGACAGTCTTCATCAAGAGAGTCAAAGAGTCCACGTATACTTACGTTTGATGGACTCGATAATATCAGACTTTCTGACTTTGAACTTAGTAATCTCGAAGTCCAGAGGGACTTAAAAGGCAAGGTAAGAATATCAGGGGCAGCTTCTGTGTTCCTCATCTCCAGGCACATACCTCTGAGTTTCTTCCAGCTTCCTACTCTGGAAGCTGTAAACCTCTGTCAGTGGAGTAGCTGAATTTGAGAAAAACAGTCTGTCTTGTTTTAAAGTAAAGTCATGGCATCAATAGATGTGTATGAACGTATTCATCATTCACCACAGAAACGGGCTCACGTGAATAGAGTGGTTTGCGTGACGTCATGGTCCACTGTAATTCACAATGGAGCCTACCATGTGTGCAATGGAAGACAGTGTCATTCCTCCAGACTGCCTCTCCTCAGTGACCAGGTCTACCACGAGTTCTCACTGATGCCGTTCTTCCAAGGGGGCTAGTAGGAAGAAAGTCGCTCCTGCTCACGTTGTGCAACCGTCGCGAACAAAGGAACCATGGGATTTTGTTTCTGCCTGGGAAAACGTGGAGAGCACACTGAGGACCGGGACCTCCACGCTGCCTCCTTTGAGAGCCTCCATCGCTCCCAGTCGTGCCAAAAACTGGAATCAAAAGCTCTTTCTGCCTCCCAGGAACAGTGAGGGAGCACTCTTTCTCTACCTCCAAAGCCTCCGAAATCTCTGTAGTCTCTTTTATGAAAAGGCAACCCTCTCAAAACACTGTCCGGACCAATTTGGCTTCCCCTGTAATGCACTTATTATTTTGAGTTCAGGCTGTGAGCTGTAATATATTACTGTAAATCACCCTTGTTGTAGTACGATGTTAGAAAAACACACACCTTCCCGTCATCTCTTTCACTATCTTACTGTGTGCGGAGGATGCCAGTCCTCTGGCTATTGTAGGTGTGTGAGAGATTGCTGAACACCAATAAACCGACAGCTCATCCACAAATCTGACAGCTAAACACTCTGTTCTCTTTTCTAGCGCCTAACATCTTTCCTTTTGTCCATGATTCATGCAGACTTTTTCCAACAACAGTCACAGTATTCCTACCTTGCTTTCATTTGGACCCTTTCCTCATTCTCCTCGCAATCTTGTCAGTCATTTGTTAATGAGAGTTTGCCACTAGTGAATACTCACTGCCAGAAGTCAATTGTTAATTATTAGACTATTGAAAGTGACTCACTATTGAAAGTGACTCACTATTGAAAGTGACTCACTTAGGAAAGTGACTCGCTGAGGAAAGGAACTTTACATTTCTACTTTCCTCTCATTCATACCATGATTGTTTTGTGTCGGTAGTTTCTGGCTGCACTTTGATGTGTTGTCTCCCTGCAAGACAGATCCAGGCCTCACTATGATGGAAACTGGAGCAATTAAACAGTGATTTATCATCCTGCTGAAATCTCCAGCTAATACATCACAGCTGCATGGTGACCTCTCTGAGCAAAGCTCCTCTCAAACCAGCCTCGTCTCTCTCCTTCTCTCTTTCTGTCATTCTATGTCTTTCACACTGGTCAAACTCCTGACTGGATTGTCCAAGACAGAGCTAATGCTACAGAGTTACTATATTATTGAGGAAGAGGTTTGGGTGATGATTCCCAACCCTCGCCAGCATCTCTGGCTCATCTCTTTCCCTGCTGAAGCTGGAGTGTCAGAGTGCAAAGTAACCCCTGCTCAACCTCTGGAGGAATCTCCCATGTCCCTCCATCTTCCTCTCTCTGTCTCTCTTTCTCTTGACCTTTCCTGTCTCTGTTATGTACAACACTGGCTCTTCCTCACTTCCCCTTCCTCACCCTCTCTAGTCTGCCCTGCAGCCCCGAATCCACACACACACATTCTATCCTCCGCCTCTCTCAACTTTCACTCATACAAATCTCCCCCTCTCCTCTGTTTCCTTCCTCTTCTCCCCCTCGTTTCTCTCTCCTCCTTTCCTCCCCTCCTCGCTAATCTCCCCTTTTTCCCTCTCCTTCCCGTCCGCTCCTCCGTTTACCCTCTCCCCGCCCTTCTCCTCTCCACCTCTCCTACCCATCTCTTCTCTCCTTTCCTTCTCTCTCTCTGCTCTGCCTCTCCTCTTTTCCTCTGCTTTTCTCTCTCCTCTCCTATCGTTTCTTTCTCGCTTCTCTCCTCCTCTCCTCCCATCCTGCTACAGCCCAGCAGCTTGTAAAGAGTGTTCAGCCCCAGCATGCCATTCTGACTGGCATTCTAATTGAAAACAGCCCCGTTTAACGCACATTAGCATGCACACACACACACACACACACGCTAGCATGGATATACACACAAAGACACACGCACCGGCATTGATACACACACAATCTTGCATGGACAGACGCACATATACACTTCCACACTAGGGTGACCGTACAATACACACACACACTCCCAGGACACACGCTGTAACACCATAACAGCTTGAAAATAACATTGTTAGGTACGCAGTAAAATTGTTCTTTATACCCAATTTAGCTATTTAAAATGGAGAACCTGGGTGAATTCCCTTGCTTCACTGTATACCTGTAAAGTCTAGCTCTTTGTGGCCTGGACACTGGATGAATAAAGTCACTATGTGCCAGAATCCCATTGCTTTTAATAGTCTGATTATTTGGTGCCCTTGTTTGAGTGCTGCCGTGGTCTTCCAACCAGTCGCACCTTCCTCGACCCACACGGAGAGCCGAATTTAGCAATCGAATAGTTCTTCATTAATGGGATTCCTTCCCAGAGGATAATACATTTCCATGTGACTTGTTCATGTGTGGTTTCCTTGTGGGTGTTGTAGTCCTTCACAAGCAGAACTGACACTGGTGAGTATTTAATACCCCCATCTTTAGTCGTCCACATCAAAAACAAGTCTTACCAAGAGTGTTAGTGTAGCCACACACCGTGTTATTCTAATCTTGTAGCAGTCAGAAGGTGAGTTAACACATTGGTATTTTCCCTCTGAGTCACACTCCACAGAACACAGAGATGAAAAGATCATGTTATTTGGAAATACAGTAATAACCAAACCACAAGACACAGTTAGTGTTGGAGATGTTATATTAGCAGCCAATGATCTGTCTTTAACCCCTGAGTAGAGTACTCAGTACAGTCAGTGAAGTTATCTGTTACTGGATCTTATTGTTATTGTATATTTTGTATTCCAGCTCTGACAGTGCAATTTCCCCACAGGGATCAATAAAGTACAACTACTTGTATGTTACTGTGGGATTTCCTGTCCCCTTCTTCATGTGTAGTTTTCTTGTCAGAGTTTTAGTCTTTTTCTTCATGCGTGCTTAAATTCTCTCTACAGTAAGATTATAATTTCTCAACCATGAAAATGTGATTCACTCGACAGAGAGCCAAACCACCCATTTGCATGTTTTCTCCATTCCAAAGTCAACCATGGATAGCATCCGTTTAAAACTGTGATCCTGTCAACTGTCCTCAGACACATCCTGAGAATCTCATCGCATCCATCAAGCCTGGGCCCCCCCGCTGAACCCTCTCTGCCTTTCCCCCCATGTTGTGGTCTTCTTTGTTTAGCCATTGACAACCCTTAATTCAATTTTCATTGGTTTACGTTGGCAGAATTCTCACCTTCTCCAGAAATCACTTTAGTGTGTGTGTGTGTGTGCATGCCTATGTGTGTGTTCATGTACTTATGTGTGTTTTCTTGTTTTAACAAATTGTGGCATTTAATCACAAACACTGGACACACACTCACAAACAAGCATATGCACAAAACACCCTCTAACAAAAGCAGTCAGTGGTGGAAGGAAATTATGATTAATTCCAGAACCTGTTTTAATGATTACCATAGCAACCACTAAAACACCCTAGCATCCATCTCGGCACCCAAAGGCCTCTACACTGTTAACTTATGTAATTGATGTGACTGTTTTAACTGTTGCAACTGCTATAACTGCTTTAACTGTTGTAACTGCTGAAACTGTTGTAATGGCTGCAACTGTTGTAACTTCTCTAAATGATGTAACAGGCTTTGATTCACTTTTGTCTGTGAGGAATCAATGACAATAGGAGTTGTTCATTACCTTTTTTGGACACAACAATTGAATCTGGAAAACAGTCAAGTCTCTGCCCTGACAGCAGACAGGACCATGGTGAGCTCAGAAAGACGTAGACCCTGTTAGTAATGTCGAAGAAGACGCCATAGGCAACACTCCCAAAAGAGAGAGAGAGTTCCCTGATCAAACATGGCTTCTGGGCCTGTCCTTATCCACTCTGTCAAGTCTGAAATGGGCCAACCGTCCAGACCAACACACACTGTTTTCTTAGTTAAGTCACCTTTTATCAGGAGCTGACCATGCAGCCCTTATTAGGATATGAAAAATAACCTCCCCGAGCCAACGTGCATGTTTGTGTGTGTATGTGTTTGCGTGTGCATGTATGAACATCTCGGGCTGTGTGTGTGTGCATGAACACATCTGTGTGTGTGTGCGTGCGTGTTCATGAGTGACTCATGAGGTCAACGTCGCTTGTCATCCGCCTGTCCGTGAGGAGTCGGAGGTCCTCCCGTCAAGGTGTAGGGAGCAGCGTGACAAGGATCCCAGCCGCGTGGAATGAGCTGCCCCCCCACCGGCCCAGATGACCGCCCTCTCTCAGCGACGAGCGAGCGGAATGTCACCATGTCACCACGGGCGCCTTGTAAGGATGTGTGGGGCGATAACGAGCTTCGAGGAGGCCTGGGAGGTCACATGTAGTCAGGGCTGTCAGTACCATGCCATCCAGCCCATTGAGTCAGTGTAGCGCTTTGTTGTACCCAACACCTGGCCTGTGTATGAGTGCTGACAATGTCTCCAACTCTCAGTGTCACAACATGGAGTTTGATCTGAGGAGATCATATGTGTTTGCATTGTGTTTCTGATGAGTGTGTCCTGGTCAGAGTTACCCATGTAACCATGGCAATACTGTAACAGATTTATTGTGTTGTTGTCAAATTAAAGAGAGAGAGAGAGAGAGAGAGAGAGAGGGGAACCTAATACAGCACTAGGTCATTCCCCAGTGTGTGTGTGTGTGTGTGTGTGTGTGTGTGTGTGTGTGTGTGTGTGTGTGTGTGTGTGTGTGTGTGTGTGTGTGTGTGTGTGTGTGTGTGTCTGTGCGTGTGTGAGTCTGGCACAATCTGGCCCCAGTCAGACAATCGATGTCATCCCAAGGTGATTGGTCGGAAAATATGAGGCACCCATGTCCCTACCCACACACACTCAGGGGCCAGTGTTAGTAAATCTCTCCAGTCTTTGACCTCTATCTGCTGATGAATGATGGTATTCATAGGAGCCCAGAGAGGGGATCTAATCAGCGTTCTGATTGGTGGAGAGAAGATGCCAGGGCTTTGATCCAGACCTACTGAATACTGGGCTTCATTACAGCACATTCTCAGAACCTGACCCAGTCCTGTTTCCACGTCTATATCCATCAAAACTCTCCATTGAGCTCCACTGAACCACTGTCTAAATGATAGGGGTCTGTGTGGTATGAATGAATCAGAATGTGTGCGTTTGTATAGTGTGTGTGCGTTTCACTATGTGATTGTTCAATATGTTGTGTATTAGTCTGTTGCGTGTGTTGCCAGTGTGTGTGTGTGTCAAGGTTTTTTGTCCGTTGTTGTGTCAGTTGATGCGTGTGTGTATGTGTTTGTAGGTGTGCAATGTGTGTGTAAGTGTGTCGCTCTTGCGTGTGTCTGTAACGAGGTGGGCATGGGTCGGAAGTGACGTTCATGTCTTTAGTCGGTGTGTGTCAGTGTCGTGCACATGTATGTGCATTTGTGTTTCAGCATGTAGTTATTCAGGATGTTGTACATTACTCTGTTGGGTGTCAATGTGTTGCAGTTTGGGTGTGCCAATGATTTGTGTCAGTTGTTCTGTCAGTTTCTGAGTGTGTGTGTATGTGTGTGTATGTGTGTGTTCAGTGCTCAGTTCCCTATCTCATTAGCAGGCACTACACAGAGGCTCCTATGTACCAAACACATGCTGACCAAGCACTTCTCTTCAGGAAACTGCTCCACTCCACACTGAGGAAGCACTCGGCCCTTACATACACTCTCTCTTTCTCTTTCTTTCCTTCTCTGTCCCTCTCTCCTGCAATCGCTCTCTTTCTCTCCCTCGCTCTCTTTTTACTCTGTCTCTCTTCCTCTTTCTCACCCTTTCCGGTTAACTTATTGTCTCTCTCTCTTTCTCTCTCTCTCTCTCTCTCTCTCTCTCTCTCTCTCTCTCTCTCTTTACTCTTTATAGTTCCCAAGGGAAAGGGTGCTGGGGGAGGTTGGAGCATGGCAGGATATCCGTGCATACTGCCCCCCCTGCCTTCTCACCATCTAACCCCTCCCCCTGCTCCCCACCACCACCCCCACCACCACTAAACTCCAGGCTGTGACTGCAGCCCTCAGCCAAACACCAAATACCAGGGATTGAGAGCACTTGGTTTAGTTTACCCAATATATTTAGTATGCTCAGTGCAGCTATACCACATTAGCTACCCCAAAGACCCCAAATGCTAAATATAGTACTTTACATATGAACTATCCTCTCTAAAACATGCAAGTCACAGAAGCAGCCAGTTAGCCAGCGAGAGTACAGAGTAGCCCAAGTATCTTGGCTGTTCTCTCTGTCGTTCACATTGCTACATTTCTTTCATTTAGCAGATGCTTTTATCCAAAGCAACGTCCAAATGCATAAAGAAAGAACAGCGGAATATCAAAGATAAAGTGCATAGTTCTAACAGTACTGGTCAGACTCTGTGTCACAGGGTGTGTGTGTGTGTGGGTGTGTGTGTGTGTGTGGGTGTGTGTGTTTCCATTCTTGTGTTGTCCGTCGGCAGCCAGTTGGCCATAGCCCTCGTGGTCGTTCCCGGCAGTCCACTGGTGAGCCCACGGGTGACCGCCCTGCCTACCCACGATGCTTTGAGCCACAGTAAGGGGCTGAGTGAGGACAAACAGGAAGTGACAGATAGGAAGTGGCACAGTCATCGGGAGAGGGGTGCCAGCTGAAGCTGTCAAAACAACACAGTCATTGCTTACGTATACACCAGAGGTCAGACACATCACACACACATCAGAACAATGACATTACTGGATACTGTTTGAGTATTGGGGATTCAAACCCATATTCCAACCCATATGTTAACACATAGACCAAGAGAGTTTTTAAATGTACTAAAAGTCATTATCTTTGCACTGCATTTATGACATGTGTGAGAATGTGTGTGTGTGGTGTGACGTGTGTGAGAATGTGTGTGTGTGGTGTTACGTGTGTGTGTGTGTTTCATTGAGGGCAACCAGCTGTGATTTGATGTCCCCTCATACGCAGCTCCCCTAGTGAGAATTCCTATCAGGTTGTTGTACTCTTTGTGTGTGTTTGTGTGCATTTGACAGTGCTTGTGTGTGTTTATGTGAGTTAGTGATCAAGGCTGCTTTCAGTTGATGTGTTTGACAGGGGCAGATGGCTGTTACAGTAACAGTGTTGTCAATGGGTCACTTGCTAACATAATCACCAAGACAACACAGTTGAAACTAAAGCAGCTTCGTAAAGGGTTTGAGCTTCCCTTCCTCTATCTTTCCCTCATTCACTTTCGTCCCCCCTCCTCATCCCTTCATTCCTTCTCTCTCCCCCTCTCCCTTACTCTCCGACCTTGTCTCTCTCTCACCCTCTCCCTCTCCCTTCCTCCTCTCTTCCCGTTCCTCTTTCTTTCCCTCATTCGCTTTCGTCCCCCCTCCTCATCCCTTCATTCCTTCTCTCTCCCCCTCTCCCTTACTCTCCGACCTTGTCTCTCTCTCACCCTCTCCCTCTCCCTTCCTCCTCTCTTCCCTTCCTCTTTCTTTCCCTTGCTACCCCATTCCTTCCCTTCCCCTCTCCTTCGCTCCACCCCCCTCTTCCTCCCCTCCTTGTCTTCTCTCCGTCTGTCCCCCCCCTCCTGCGGGTCATTTCTCCCCCCCTCAGGTTGAGAGAGAGAGCCGGGGTGCGTTCCCTCCGCACGTGCTCAGGGAGCGCTGGGAGCAGATGAGCAGGAACCACATGTGTGCTCTGGGACTCTTACACACACCCTCTGCTGGCTGGATGGAAGAACTGCAGCAGCTTAATCTCAAAACAACACAATTAGACATCATAAAGACATTAACTTATTTGACTCTTCTTTTACTCAGAGTGAATCGTTTGTATAGTAAATGAATGGGTTCACTCGTGTCTCGTGTGATTTTCAGATTGTTTTGCATTTTCTTTGTTTTTTGAACCTAATGTTGTTCGCCAAGGTCTTGGCTTTGGCTTTCTGGTTTAACCCAGTATTTTATCATGCAAGACAACACAAAGCCAGGACCAAACATCCTAACGTACATGTCTCAGTGCTCCTCTCTCCCGTCCCCTCCTCTATCTCCAGTCTGAAGTGCTTGATGCAGCTGGCTCAATGGGTCCAATGAGGTCAGTCTAGATGCACGAGGGGAACCCTGTCTATAGCCTCACGCAGCACATAACGTCTCTTTAGTCTATGAGACCTTTATTGTATGTCTCCATATTTAGCGTGTATATATTAAGATGTATTCTGCCAGGTGCATTTAGAAATATAAGCTCTTTGTCCAATTATCTTCCCAGCAGATCACACAGACTTAAACAGTGTTACACGGCTGTAGTTAAAGGTATTAAGTGCTCTGAGGCATTTACAGATGTCATGCTTTAGTCGTTCATTGACATGCTCGCGCACACGCAAATACACACACAAACATGCAAACACATACACACATACACGCCCACAAACCGACACACACGATACAGACATACACTCGCAATCACACACAAACACCTACACACATACATACACACACACTGGGAATATTTGCTCATTTAGGAGCCATACGCCCCTAAATTGAATTGAGGCTCGAGTGTGCTCCACCCTGACATCCTGTCCACAGAATAACACACACACACACACGTACACACTGTACAGAAATACAGACGTCAGGCTAATGGATAAATGTAATTTTGAGAAGCTCCACGCCGCTCATGGAAGATGTCTAGTTAGACATTAGCTTCCTTTGGTCGTGCAGATGTGTGCGTTACTGGGATAATGTGTCTCTCTTACTATTCTAACTCTCTCTCCCTCTCTTCTCTTGTGTGCAGACACACGTACAAACCACACATGCGCACGCACACAGACACACAGACGGACTTGCACACAGACGCACGCAGACCTGTCCCACTGACACGCGTCTGGGAACACAGACAGAGGCGTGTTTGTTTTCACACAACGTTCGAAGAAGGAGACGAGAGTTCAGGGCTCACTGCCACGCTAGCTACACGGCAAACACACGCCAGCCACACAGATGTTACAGTAAATGCTGTGCTTCCTGCTCTGTGTGTGTGGTGTAAGTCTGTGTGTCCCTGTCTGTGTGAGAGAGTGTATGTGTATACATGTGTGTGTGTGTGTGATGGAGTTTTCAGACGTACTGGGCCACCTGTGGGAATTGTGGCCTGCTTGATATAAAGCCCAGTACAACCGGGAAGGAAACCTGCGATAGATCATACAAGCATTCACACACGCACACAGAGGAATGTGCCTGCATTTGGTTCCTAAAGATGAAAATGGTTAAATTGGTGTTCAAACCCTCATGTCCTCGTATTTGTTTTGTGTGTCAGACCTTCAGATGATGGATATCACCATCGTGAGACTGCGTGTTTTCATCTGAGTGTGTTTGGATCTATGTTTGGATCGGAGCGTGTGATTGGGTCAGAGTGCGTGTTTGGATCAGAGTATGTGATGGGGTCAAAGCGTGAGTCACACCTAATTACTTTATTTCCTGAAAGATCTGATCAAGTTGTTGTGAGAAGTGATGTTGGTTCGTGTGGATGTGTGTGTGTGGGTCTGGTTCATGTGGATGTGTGGGTCAGGTTCATGTGGATGTGTGTGTGTGGGTCTGGTTCATGTGTGTGTCTGTGGATGTGTGTGTGGATGTGTGTGTGTGTGTGTGTGGATGTGTGTGTGTGGGTCTGGTTCATGTGGATGTGTGTGTCTGTGGATGTGTGTGTGGATGTGTGTGTGGATGTGTGTGCGGTTGTGTGTGTGTGTGGATGTGTGTGTGTGGGTCTGGTTCCTGTTGAGGTTCCAGTGAAGGCGTGTGAGGGAAACATGAAGACAGATCTGCAGCAACAAACGATCCTTCCAGCTCTGCTGACGTCACAAACAGCCACTCGCAAGGTGTTCATCTGCACAACAAGATCTCACTCACTCAGCACATCACTCAGACATTACCCCCCCAACAAGAGACTTCACAGGGCACGGAGGAGATGAAGAGAAATAGAAAAAATAAAGAGAGACAGAGAGAGGAAGAAAAGGAGAGATGGTTTAATTAAGTGACATAAAGAGAGAGCAAAAGAGAGAGAAAAGAGATGAAGGGAGAGAGAGAGAGAGAGAGAGAGAGAGACAGAAAGAGCGAGAGACAGAGACTCACAGGGACAGATGTTTCATTCATACATTCTTGCATAAAATCAAACAAGCAGGTTCATTCAGAAATAGATCAGTCTCACACGCAGGCTTGCACACACAGAGAAACATGTCCGATTCCTTAACACTAACAACCCACACCACTGCAGACCTGTGGACCAACTGACCTGCACACGAACAGCGAGGCCAACAGATAGGCGAGAATAACAGAGACTAAGTCTTGCTGACCTGTCGACTGACTGGCCAACAGAAACACATGCGGACCGGCAGACAGACCTGTAAACGGTGTACAGATAGTGAGTATGGATAGTTAATGCCCTCCTGGATAGTACAGATGAGTATGGATAGTTAATGCCCTCCTGGTCATCGTGTCTGGTGTGGAGTGAAGGGTCTCCAGAGTCGGCTTGTCCTCCTCAGGGTCTATAGACCTCTTCTCAACAGACCCACACGTGTAAACATTTACATATCTAGCCCTTCAAAACACAGGACCAGAGAAATAAACACAGCAATTACACTTCACAGCACATTGGTTTTCTGTGGGACACTGCTCTACACATACCTCTCTCTAATGACATACTAGTCTGAGTTTGGTCTGGGCCAGTTGGGTCTGGCTTGGTATTGGACTGGTTTTGTTTGAACTGGTCCTGGTCCGTGATGGCCTGGTCTTGATTTGGTTTTGTCTGGACTGGTCCTGTTACTGGTCTCTGGCGGCCAGGTGCTGGTCTGGTATAGAACTGCTTATACTGTTACCTATGTTCAAATGGTGAATGAGAGAGAGAGAGAGAGGGGGGGGGGAGAGAGGAAAAGAGGGGATGCCAGGAAGAGTCATATCTGTCCTTCACATCAGAAAAACCTGTGATGTGACAAGCTGCTGGCAGTGTGCACACACACACAGAATCAAACATGTCAGCAGACAGGAATCAGATGAATGTTTCTGCTGTTGCTGTGAGTCTTGACCTTGCACTGTGTTTACATTCACACTGAGTTTAAATTTGACCATTCTGGAAACCTATATTTACATATTTACACACACACACTCACTCAGACACATTCATGCTTACACAAGCAATCACACATACGTAATAAATAAAAACACACACTCATACCTCACACACGTATGCGCACTCATTCTCAAACACACAATCACACACTAAATTGAACCCACACAGAGACAGACAGACAAACACACACCCTCCTCTTCTGTTAACATCTGCGTAACACATGACAATGCAAAGTATTTCAGCACCTCAAACACCACCACATCTTTTAAAAGGCGAGAAAAAACACACTCCTTGAAATTTGTTCTGGACAGGAAAAATGCCTGAGAGCTGTGCGAATGTGCTGTGTGTTGTCTCTGAAGCTGCTTGTGTATGCTGTCTCTCGGAACGCGTGTGTGCTGTACCCCAAGGTGTACGTGAGACACACACACACACACACACACACAGTCACACCCACTCCTGTACGCACAAACACTCCCGTCTTCACACATACACACAAAAATACACACTCACATGCACACACACTCTCTTCCCTCTCTGTCACACACACACACACGCACTCATCATATCCTGGACCAATGACAGTTGGGTCTAAACTCGGGCCCAGTCTTCCCAGCAGAGGAGAGACTTGGCAGCGTCTGGGGTGTGCTGGGCTGGGCGTGAGGATCAGCTATGTAGCAGGGAGGAGAGAACGGCCGTGGAATGCTCAGGACTCTCTCCCCACTGGGTTCCACCATCACCACGCTGTCCTAACCCCTCACCCCAAATACTCCCCTCCTGCCGTCAGCCCCCTTTGAATGGCGGGGAGAGAATATTGGTTGGTGGAGAGGTGGTGGTGATGGAGAGAAAGTGATGGATGGAATAATGGCATGTGCAAACAGTAAGATGATCCATGAGCACACAATATCGATTATAACAACTCAAGGAACACCATGAGGTGAATCAGAAAGGGACCATAACTTCTCAGTGAACCTCAGTGTCTTCTCTATGTATATAAAAGCAGGAATTTAGCTCTGTTCTGCTGTATGTAATGGCTTCCTGGTGTTGCTGAAGGAATATAACAAGTGACTTTCTGGTACATTTTTGTGGGTCCATTATCACACATGCATCAGGGAACATCATGTGAGAGACACTGTCTGTAAACCATGTTGGACAGATCTCCTGCTTGTCTCTTCTTCCTTCCTCTTCCCCTGAAAGAGACCAGCTTCCTGCTGTTGTCTAAACAGACACACACACACACATCCTACCAGGCACACATACACAACCTATACTTATGCATCTGTATCTGTGTTTGTGTGAGTGTGTGTGTGTGTGTGTGTGTGAGTGTGCAGACCCTTACACCAGCAGACAGACCTAGGCCCAGGGGATGATAGAGAGCTGAGTAGTGGTTCATTATCCACTTACGCAGTCACTACGCCCCGATGAGTTATGAGGATATATATGATCTCTCTGGAAATAGAAACCCTCTGTTTCTCTCTCTCTCTCTCTCTCTCTCTTTCCTCTCTCACTGTCTCTCTCTCTCTTTCTTTCTCTCTTGGACTTGTATTTGTCTCTCTTCAACATGAGTGTGTGTGTGTGCACCATGAGGGCAGGGTGTTCAAGGGACATTAGATCAGCCTCAGAGGAGGAGCTGCTGATTATAGAGGAGATGAGGAGAGGTTAGACGGGCTGTGGACTGACAGTCCCATTCAGACATGCTCTCAGCAGCAGCTACATGTGAGAGGTGTCTGACGTGTGTGAAGGAAGTGGCAAGGACCACTGTGCACCACACACACACACACATACTCTGCCGCCCCCACCCCCACCCCCCAAGCCTAGTTTGATGAAGACTGTGATCTTGGAAGAAACATTTTTTGTATTCAGTGACTGTGTGTGTGTGTGTATGTGTGTCTGTGTAATGAAAGAGCCAGCATCAGTTAGGATGATCAGTCTTTTGTGGAGGGTGAAGAATCTAGGAGACGTTTATTGAAATGGATGTGAATGGGAAATGGTGCTGCAGGGTCCAACTGGGACTGGCGATGTGTGTGTGTGTGTGTGTCCTGTTCTGCTCTTCCCCTGTGGCTGTTAGTTTCTCAAATCCGTTCAAACAACACTGGCATCGCATCAGAGTTCACCATGCCAACCCTCTCTCTCTCTCTCTCTCTCTCTCTCTCTCTCTCTCTCTCTCTCTGCCAAGCATTGTGCCAGTCTGCCAGTCTGTAGCTGGCCAGAGCAGTGCCACGTCCAAGCCCTCATTGATAACACACAACTAATGATCCCCTTAATAAGTCTTAGGCTCTGCATTTCGTGAAAGGGCAGATTTATGGATGAACTGAGGTATCACAGGTGACATAACTGTATCAAAAGAGTGTGAGTCTATTTACCACAAGAGCATACACACACACACACACACACACCGGCTTGCTTTGCCTTGTGCAAACACTGGCAATGGGCTTCGACCAACTGGAGGTTTATGCTCTCCTAAAAGACCTCCGTTTGGCCCCCACTTGTCCTCCCAAGCATGTGAGTCTGCTTAGCGTTTTTTACTGCACACACCCAAACACACACACACACACACCACACGCACACACACCAACACTTACACACCCACCCACCCACCCACCCCCACACACACACACACCAACACTTACACACCCACACACACACACCACACACACACACACCCACACACACACCATGTGACTGCAGTCACAAGAGGTAATGGTATTTATTCAGTATTTAGGAGAATGTTACTGGGTGCTTTATTCCTCCTTTCAATCCCCCTACTGCATCTCTTCTAAGAATAGAGTTGGTGAATACAACTCTCACATAAGCTCTTTAACTCAATCATCTCTAGGACCCTACTGGCATCCTCGGGGTTAAATTCATTAGGAAGACTCAACTTAGGTATATGTCAAAGCATAATCTTCAGCCTGGTGGTGAAGCATGAACGATGTTCTCCAGGGAAGGACTCGCTGATGACCTGCAGATGTGCTGATCGAACCACCGGCCTCGCACACGGACTACCACCACCAAACCAGAGGAACTCCCTTCAGTCCAACTGGCAGGGCCGCTCGTCATACGAGCACGCTTTCAAACCACCTCTTCTATACATAGAGCGCTCTGGTGGCTCTGCTCTTCATTCGGAAGGTTCAATCGAAGGTTGGAGAGGACGGGACACGAGTGGCGTCCCGGAGAGAACGGCAGCCCTCTCTCTCTCGGTCAGGGACGTTCTCCCCCTCTCGCTGCTTTTAACAAGACTGTGCTCTCCTGGAGGGACATGTTCTTGGCCTCCTGTGAGGTTGTCTGAATCTGGACGCCAGTGTTGCATGCCATCACCAGGGCCGAGGCACGAACTATTTAGCAGAAAAAGAACATCCTGGCTTATAATAGATACAGGCTAATGTGTCTGCCAGGTATGCCGGCTGGGTATGGGGATGAAGGATGAAGGATGAGGGATGAGGGATGGAGGGACGGAGGGATAGGTGGATGACAGGACTTTCCATTGAACATCTACTGGCCAGAGATGAGACCCATCTTGACCCCTCCCTCTATCTCTCTCGCTCCACCCCCCTCTCCCTCTCTTCCAAGGTGTGAGCAGCACATGAAGAGCAGGTTTGACAGAAGTCACCAGAGGTTATGGGTTCACCAGGTTCATGAAAGTTCATCAGGTTCATAACTACATTTGTCTTCCAGTTGTTTCAGCTGGAGGCTGATATAGTCCAGTGACTATATTCTCAAAGCACAAATCCCTGGACTGCCTTGTAAATGACTGTAGGAGTAATAAAATTGATTCAATGATTAATTATAAAGCTATTCACAGATTTAGCTGAGAACACCGGGTTCTTTTTATTGGATTATTACCTATTTCACAGCCAAAAAACAATCTGGATACTTTTCACATGCAGCAAATCAGAAACAGGGGCTAATTCTCTCCTCGGAACACAATCTGAATACCAACAGGCCTATCTGGACGGTTTCTTTATCTTAAAGGCAACACGTGTGTGTGTGTGCCTCTGTACTGCTGGTATGCATGCATGCATGCGTGCTGGCATGCATGGTGTGCATGCGTGCGAGTGCGGGCATGCGTGTTTGTGTCGTACCCGTTGAAGAGAGCGGCACAGCTCAGCAGACGTTGCAACATTCCAGGAGAACAATAACATAACAGCTCAGGGATTTATCGCCCTCCGCCTTCCCAGACTCCCCTGCTGCAGGCCTCACCTGACGCACGGCGTGTCAGGAAGTTCGGGCAGGACTGGAGTCATGTCGGAAACTTCCCTCTCCCTTTCCCAGCTGTGAACTTTCCATTCGGTTTCATCCTGAATGTGCGTTATTGTTCTTCGCTAATTCTTCTCCCAGTGGTGGAAGTCCACCTGTGGTCTGGGGGATGGCGAGGAGAAGCATGAAGCGTGCGTGTGTTTGTGTGTGTGTGTGTGTGTGTGTGTGTTTGTGTGTGTGTGTGTGTGTGTGGTCCAGTGAGTGTCCATGTTCCCTGTGTGGCTTGGTGTACCAGAATGGTCACATCCACCAGCTCACCTCATCCATCATCACCTCTTCAAGGGTGAGCTAACCTCCACACCTCCCCCCTCCTCCTCACTCCTGAACTTACATTCTCACTGCTGGTCTCTTCCCTCCATGAGTGTAACAGGATAGCTTGCACAACAATCTCCCCCAAATGGATAAACAACCTCGCAAAACAACAATTTTTATTTTCTGGGAATTGCTCGGCGGTACAAACTGGTTCCCTTCATCAGTGACAACACAGCCTTGGCCAGTCACTACTGGACGGAACATCGCAGAGATAAAACAAGATTTTGTTTTATTAAATCCTATATTTGTTGTCGGATTCTTTCTGTTGCTGTATAGTGTCAGTGTCAACAGAATCCACAAACAATATATAACAATGAAAAACGATTTGTTCCGGAGACATGTGTGGGGGGAAGTCCACATGACTTTATTTGTCTCGCTGTTTGTATGCATGCTTGCATGTGTGTGTGTGTGTGTGTATTGGCCTGTACACACTGCATGTGTGCGAGCGTGTGTGTGTGTGTATTGGCCTGTACATACTACGTGTGTGTGTGTATTGGCCTGTACATACTGTGTGTTTGTGTGTGTGTATTGGCCTGTACATACTGCGTGTGTGTGTGATCCTGTCTTTGATTAGGTGTTCCTCTCCTCTGTTGTCCTGAGAGCCTTTGAAGCTGCTGAGCACTGGGAGGGTCAAACGGCTTTTATCCACACCACTGTCTGTGTGTGTCTGTGTGTGTGTGTTTTGTGAAAGCAGCAGCACCTCACCAGGTGGATACTCAGCATCATGTCAAACTCTCCACATGGGCATGGGTGTTTCCTTTCACTCTCAAATATACACTCTCTCTTCATCTCATGCACACGCACACACATTCCCTCCTACACACACACACACAGACAGACGAGTGCCCTTGCCTGTAGAACACGAGGCTTCATCCCTTCATTTCTTATCTCTTGTCGTGGACCCAGCAGGCTTTCACAGCTGCAGAACCACACTGTGGATCTCTCAGCTTCTGGTGAGGAATCATCCTAGCCTCGGTCATTCCTCAAGAAGCGCTTACAGCCCCGGTGGGCATGGCGACGCACACTATAACTCACCACTGTGGCGCCGAGATGGAAGGTGGTGTTATTGTGGTCCATAACTCCAACAATTTAGTCACTCAGACACATCTGTGATCCTTCTCATCAACACACAGGGCTCTTCAACACACTCACTTTCAGGAATCCACTTTTCAACACATTGAAATCAAAATTAGCTGCCGACTAAATGGCTTATTGAATTTCCTGCGTTCTTTAGCTGATGAGAGGCATGTGGTTCTGAATGCAGATTTACTTATAGAACGGAAAATACAGTGGGTATGAGACCAATTAAATATAACAGAGACGCAAATCACACATACTATATCCTAGAACAGCCGTGCGCTGTATGTATCCAGCACCTCAGGGGTCAGAGAGTGCGTTACAGGCAGGTCTGTCAGGGTAGCGGGCTGGTTAGGGGTGGGGTGAGCTCGCTGTGGTGGAACGGGCTAGGTCAGGCTATGTGGGAACCTCGAGTGGGATCCAAGGCTGGAGGAATGGTGGTCCTGGGGACCTGGTACATCCTGGCACCCCTCTCTCTCTCTCTCTCTCTCTCTCTCTCGCTCTCTCTCTCTCTCTCTCTCTCTCTCTCTCTCTCTCTCTCTCTCTCTCGTTCTCCCACACTTTCTTCGGCCCAGTCTAGACGTGTGTAACATCAAAGCCGTGGCTGTCAGAGCTACAGTATAGATCCAGGCGGCGGGTCAGTGGAGCCGGCGCTGAGAAACGACACATGGCTCTGTTCGTCTGCAGTGGGGCTCGTGATGGTGGCGCTCGCTTTGGTAGACGAGGGCTGAAAGACCGGAAGAATGAAAAACAAAGAGGAGGGGAGAGGTGTGGACAGTGGGAACTGCTGTGACACGTCCATACATGGTGCCTCAGCAGGATCTAAACCCATCTGATAACTGTAACTGACTCTGGCGGGCAGCTATTCATGTCCCACTCCTCAGCTGAAAGACGTGCAGGACTGTGGTCGTCTGCCAAAGCCCAAAAGCTTTGCTGCTGGGTGCTGATAGAAGTCGTGCCCTCCCTGTGAGAAGTGGAAGTAGAAGATGAAACCATCTCAGCCAACATGCTCACGTGGACACACACGTGTGTCCGCTGTTACAGAAGCACAGCCTCTGTGTGTGTGTGTGTGTGTGTGTGTGAGTCCATCCATCTGAATACCTCTTTTGTCCTCGTGATGTATTGGCCTGTGGATGCCAGCACCCAGCCTTGTTCCCCAGAGATGGGGTCAGAGGTCAGGTTTGTGCTCCTTCCCTCCTTTGTCTGTATGGACCTTGCTTTTCTCTCTGGGTGTTTCTGCCCGGGTCCAGCCAGGCTTGGGTCCCTGTGGCCGGGCCTGCCAGTTCCGAGCCCCCCCTGGGATTTCGGACCCCAGCCCCCAGGCCTCCAGAACCAAGCCAACACTCAGTCCCACTAGGTCCAGCAGCCTCGCAGCCCCATTTGCCTTCATGCAGGCTGGGATCCAACCTCCAGCAAGCCCACCTCTAGCCTCCACCCCAGCCTTCTGCCTCTAAGCCACATCCTCTCCCTCCACCCCCTAGCCTCGAGCACACAGCCTCCAGCCCGTCCACCAGCCTCCAGTGGAAGGAGCAAAAGAAATAGAGCATTGCTGCAACTTCGAATGGCCTAGCTTAGCAACAGCTTTGTGCCTCCCTTAGACACACACACACACACAAACAGATCTCTCTCTCTACGACACACACACAGACACACAAACAGATCTCTCTCTCTCCGACACACACACAGACACACAAACGCAAACAAATCTCTAACACAAACATGTGCTTAAAAACACACACATACACGTGCGCGCACACACTCACACACATGATATTACACCGCCACCTCTTCATGAATTAAACATGGTGAACTCAAGATGCTGAGAGATGTACTGCTGTTATTTTCAAATGCTTAGTTACGTAACAGAGACCCACCAAACAGTCTTTCAGGAATCTGCCAGAAGCTGCCAGCTTGGGAATTTGGGAAATCAGTCCCGGAACTTGACTTTCTAGGACAGAAGGGTCTGTGCGGTAAGAGGAGGTTGAATAGGAGAGAGGTGGGGGGGACATCTGACGTGTTGTTGTTGATTCGATGTTTACTCTCCTCTACTGGCTTGGATGTCAGGGTCATGTAGGGTAAGAGGAATGGGATAGGGTAAGAGGAGTGGGATCTTCTCCCCACACATACTCTTTGTCTAATTGTCTTTACCTATCTCCCTACACTCTCTCGCTCTCTCTCTCTCTCTCTCTCTCTCTCTCATGCTATCTCTCAATCTCACTTTCTTCCTTCCTTGAAGTGTATCTCCTCCTTTCTGTCTCTCCGGCTCCATCTCTCTTTTCCTCTTTCTTGAGGTCTCTCTCCATCTCTCGTCGCCACTTCTTCATCCCTCTCCCTTTCTCTCCCCTTCTCTCCCCTTCTCGGTATGTTTTCCTCCGCTCCCCCTCCGTCTCTATCTCCCCGTCTTCACTCTGTTTTCTGTCCTCTCTATCTCTGTCCTTCCTCTGTGGATATCGCCTCCCCTGCTCCTTGTTTGGCTATAAACGTATCAAGGTTTACAGCAGGGGCCTGGTAGATAAAACCTCTGATTACACTGTGCGTGCAGAAACCACAAGCACAGGCCATGCAGGCCAGCTCTAAGCTTTGTAGAAACTACCAGGACAAATAAAAACACTGGGTTTCCATTACGCCATTCTGGTGATGAAGCTAGCTCGCGCGCTTGGTTCCGATGCACGTCTGGAACGGACGGTTCTGCTTTGTCTGGTCCCTCTCGTCCGCCACGAGCCCCATCACCCCCCCCGCCCCTCCTCCTCCTCCCCCCGCCCACAGTGAACCTGGCATTTGGTCCTGTTCGTGACGTCCACCTCTGCGTCTGTTTATTTGTCGAAGTGAGGTGAGCTTTGAGAGCATGTCCACGGGGCTCCGCGTACCTTCATGGAAGTCGTCTGGTATTCCTGCATCTCGGCCCCACAGGAAATTGGATAGGCAGGTGAGGATCTCGGAGGAACGCAGCAGTTCAAACGTTCCGGAATGTGGGGATCTTTGTCGGGATCAGAGATTTGAGGGAACATGTCCCAAAGCTGTGTGATGGGGAACCGAGGAATGTTTGAACATGAGACTCCCTGTAATCCAGAAAGACGAGGGGGGTTGTGAGTGAGGAGGGGGGAAGGGCTACAGGGGTGATGAGGTTCATCTTCTGGCTTCTGTGTGTCTCATTTGAGAACCCCTTCAATGCTTATTCTCATCTAAAAGGGAGTCATGTTGACCCAGGCCAGTAACCTAGCCCTTCTTCATTTAGGAAAAACAACAACCTCTCTTGTTTTAGTTTCTCCTGGAAATTGTGCTTTTAGAGTCGCAAAAAAACCCTAATCTCACTCAGGGTGGGTTTTCTCCCCTCCTGACATCAAATGTTCGGAGTCTTCCTGTGTGCGTTCCAGTCAAATGACTACGATGTGAAGAGCTCTAAGGATTAACAGCAACGTGCTGTTGCTTGGTGACAAGGTGAGTCAGAAAACGGAATCATAGTCACATGACACAGTTCATACCTGAAATCACATGACCGTGAGTTGGGTTCACAGGATCAGTGGAATCTGTCAATGTAAATCCCCTCCATCTTGTGTGGCACCAAATCTAATGAGGTGAGTTCTCAAGCTTTCTTACCAGCAGAAAGAAGAGAGGCCTTAAGGAAGCTTTGTGTGTCTGCGTGTTTGTGTGGTGTGTGTCTGTGTGGTGTGTGTGTGTGTGTGCGTGCGTGCATGTGTGTGCATGATTCTGTGTGTGTGTGTCTGAGGAGAATTCACATGCTTGCATACCACCAGAGAGAAGAGAGACGTCTGAGGCACACAGCGAAGCAGCACACACACACACACCACACACACACACACAGGCACACACACAGGCACACAGGTTCTGAACCATAGTCGCCGTGTGTCACACAGCTGAGGGATACACCTGCGGTTCAGTTACTTATAACAACAATAGCATTTGAACATTTCCTTGTGTGATAACATTCCCTTGCTGCCTGTGGGTGTGAATGTTGCTGTGATGTAGTGCTTTAGAGGAAGAGAGGCCTGGGAACCACCATGGGAAACGTGAAGCCTCTAGCAGCCTCCAGCCCCCACCTCACCCAAATGGTATAGACCGTATGCACTGCTCAACTCTCCTAAAGCCATCCTCCTGCCCCTTCGGCCCTCCAATACCAAGGAACACAGTGTGGTCAAGACTTGACATCTCCATCTGCCTGGGGATCTGGTGGGTCGGGGGATTGAGTACTTATGGTGGACCCTATGGGATGTGAGGTCTGAACATGTGCAGTAGGGTCTGGTCTGGTCTGCTGTGTTAAAGTCTGCAGTGTGTGTTGGGGTGAACTCCGCTGACCCTGGTCTTTGTAACCCAGCCTCTATAAACTGATAGAAGCAGGCCCTCTCCTGGAGAGCCAGGGTTTATGACTCTGCCTGAACACTGACAGAGAGAGAGAGAGAGGAAGAGAAGGAGAGAGGGATGAAGAAGAAAGAGATGTGAGACAGAGGAAGGGCGAGAGGGAGGGAGAGAGATCGAGGGAGAGAGGAAAGAAGAGAGAGAGGGAGAAAGCGAGCACACAGGTGTGCGTGCGTATGTGTGTGAGGAATAATTGATTTCAGTTTCGACTCAAAGGGGATTTGCGGGATGGTGTTTCTCAGACTCAGATCAAAAGGTGTTGTTTCACAAGTATTGGACGGCAGATGGATGTTTAGCTCTGTCTTCAGACAGGGCTCTCCAATAACAGCTCGCTTCAATGGGGGAACATCTGGTAGAAAGTGATTCAAACCACACTCCTTCCACTGAACATGACATTTCTGGATGCGTGTATCTCCCCTATGAGCTGATGTAGGGGACTGTGGTATTCGATGAACATTCTGTTGTCGTTTTATTCTCTTCCAGAACATTCTCTCCCTCACTCGCAGCTGTTTCTCTCTCAGTCTCTCCCCAAGAGATGAGACCACGTCGTCGTGGACTGCGACGACCTTTTCCTGACTGAGCTATGACAGCCGTTCGCGTTCGGTCTCCCCGTCCCCCGTGACGTGGTCATGCTGCTGACGTCGTGCCCTCCTCAGACACCTTGATGAGCGCCGGCGTGCGCGAGAGCTAGACCTCGGTGGAGACGCCCGTGGTGGTCTCATCTTTTAACCATCTGTTTGAACCTGGAGCACGCAACAATGGCATCTAAACACATGTCATTGAAGCATTAAGAGATTTGGAAGGCAGCTGTACACTGGTGGATCTTGAGACGGGGCTCTACAGTGACGCAGGAGAAGGATCAACTGTTCACCCGCTTCTGGAACATCACAAGATTACTGATGTGAGAGAGACAGACCAAGGAGCAGAGAGCAGACAGACAGACAGACAGACAGACAGACAGACAGACAGACAGACAGACAGACAGACAGACAGACAGACAGACAGACTAACAGAGATCCAGGCAGACAGACAGACAGGCGAACAGAGATCCAGGCAGGCAGACAGCTGTTCACAGTTTTGTTGTGAGATTCCTAAACGTCCTCTAGAATGTGTGGACTCTCTCCCATTTCCCCTCTCTATCCATGTTTACAGTTTGATAAGTACACACCAGTTACAGCCTTGTTGTGCCTGTCTGCTGGTTTCCATAAAACAAACCTTGCACTTTCGTCTCTCCCCCCTCCTCTCGCACCCACACACACACACACCCACACACAACGAAACACACACACATAAAGACACACATGCACACACACACACCCACGGCCACCAAGCAGGCATCTGTTTGCTCCGTCTGCAACCTGTAATTACACGTCGTTTTCAGATGCTTTGCCTTTACACGTCCTCTCTTCCTGTGAGAGGTCCCTGTGGGGGCGGGGGGGGACCCCACGCTGCGGAGGGTCCCCGTCCTAGATGTGGCCAGAGGGACACACTGCGACAGAGTTATAGACGTCACACATTAAAACTCCTCAAGGTTCTACTCTGGTTACGGGAAAACTGAGCCCCTGGCTGAGCCGGGCGGGGAACGACAGCCGCGAGGAGGCCCCTCCCTCGGGATCAGGACTGCATGCAGCCTGCATGCAGCAGGCCTTTGGGATGGGCAGACGTGCAGACGACGCACGATCACACGCTCTCCTCATGTCACTTCAAATGATTTTTCACTGTAGGATTCCACTGTCATATGAAGCGACATTGCTACGGGTTTACATGGGGAAATGCTGAAGACAGGAAAGATGACGTCTGTTTGTTTTAAGCTACGGGGCAGCAGCCTGCACACACAAACACACACGCCAATTCACATACATGCGTACACTTACACTTCCATTCACAGGCACACACATGCAAACACACACACATTGATTCACACTGTACCTACATACATACACACACACACACACACACACACGGGTCCATCTCGATGGTCTCAGCTCCAGTCAGACTCTCCACAGTGAGACATCTCCCTGCTCTTGCTGGGGGGCTCCACCACCTCTCTGTGAATGGACCTCATCGGCATCAGCTAAAACAGGAGCAATTACAGCGATACCGAAATAGACTGTGGAACAACGGTGTGATTCCTTTAACAAGTGTCCATTAAAGTTCTCGCTTGGCTTATTGATAGCAGCTCAGCCCCAGCAGACGGAGAGATGGGGACGCCACTGCCAAGCCATAAAACCAACACAAGGGGAAGGAATGAGTTTGAAATCAATTCAACAACTTTATTTGACAGTCAACCAATTATTATGGGTGACTATGGAACATTTGTGAAACCCAAATGTAATTACAGGTATCTCATAAATGTTAACAATAATGAAGCAATTAATTTGTTGAACAGTTCACTTTTTTTCTTACAAGACTTCTTTTTTTCTTCTTTTTTTCCCTTTTTTTAACAAAAGTTTGTAGTTCATGAGACACAACCTCCCAACCTTCCATGGTCCTGCACTAACCCTAAACCCGGCCAAACTTCCTAAAACACTTCAGCCTACAACAAACACACAAGCACAAACAGACATACATAGTTGTGAACACGCAGACACTCACATACATACTACATACAGTATACTCCCCACTACACTCTCAAATAAGGCACATATCTTTCCTAAATCAAATCATAAAAAAACATGATTACATTTCCGTATTTCTGTCAGAAGCTTTAACAGCCACAATGATTCTCTTCCTTAGTTAACTTAACTTCGAAGTCAGGATCCTGCTGGAGAGCCAGCTGACAGAGCAGAGAAGAGAGCCACAGTGAGGGGTCTCTCTGCTGGTCTCTCAGCTGGTCTCTCTGCTAGCCCCGGGGACGTGTGGCCCCCAGCTCCATGATTGCCACTCATGTTTCAGCGGACCTGGCAGCGTCTGGGGCGGCCCTGTCCAGAGCCTGGTGAGTTGTGGGGATTCACTCACAAAGAGCAACCTCTCCTGGAAGGGTGCAGGGTGGGGTTAGCTCTCGATGCAGGACACATACAGAATGCCTAAGTGACTTCACAACGGGGGGTAAGGCCCCGGCAACACTGAGAAAAGGAGGTGCACACAGTGTTGTTCAGGGTTGAAGACTGAGGCTGGAGCTGCTAGCTGAGGCTGCTGCACACCAGAGGAAGCAGTGCATGCGTACGCATATCATATCATTTGCATATCACACATACTAATAAAGTATGGATAATATTCTACAAGTCATATGTATGTGTCCATCCCACATGTGTTATGTGGTTCGGCCTCATGTGGACTGGTGGAGTCTGCAAAGACATTGTGTGCATTTAGGCGTGCATGTGTCACAGGTGGTAGCTGCAGTGAGTGACGCCAACATGCATCCCAGAATGCATTTCCCTTGCCAGCACAGAACGCTGCGCACACACACACACACACACACACACACAGCACACACACACCATCCAGTACACAGCCTCAGGGTCTCCCACACAGCTTAGACGGCTACGCTGTGTTCACTGATAACGGTTGTAGCCAAACAGTGTGCGCAGAGCCTCGGTAGCGTCCAGAAGTGGGAGAGAGGATGCGTGCTGATATCACCCCTCCGATGGAAGCGTGTGCCCGCGTCAGCACTCTCAAGGTCGGAGGAAGAAAAGGCTCCACTGTGAGCCTATCTGGGCTGAAACCCTGACTCCACCACAACCCGCAGGTGCCCCTCTGCTGAAGTATCTCTACCCATGGATAGAGAGTAGCGGCCTCCACAACAGTAGCAGCATCTGCCAGGGTACAAAGACAGTCGTTCTTAGAGGAGACGAGAGGAGCCGTGGCCTCCGTCTCTCTCCTGGAGATATCGTAGTGGTTTACGTAGAGCTTATCTGCTGAGGACACACACACAAACGCGTACACACACACACACAGATATCCCAGACATCTGCATCACCTTGGAGTTTAGGATCAATACGAGGCTGTTGGCGGAGCAGGAGTAGAGAGTTTTGTGTGCGTGCGTGTGTCTAATTGTGTTTGTGTGTGTGTCTATGTGTTTGCGTTGAAACGCCCTTGGTTACCCGTCACACTTTTGCCTTTTATAACAAATTTGAAACACCCTCTGTTCTCTGTGCTCTTCTCTCTTATTCACTTGATAAAGACACAACTCTAATGAATTGGAGTTTGGGGTTGGTGGGGGGGTTACAGAAGATGGATACTGCTCAGGGTGTATCAGTAATTTACTCACATACTGAGGACTGACAGACGCTTGGAACCTTTGTTGCCATGGAGTCAGTAGCTAAGCAATAGACTTTGTTGTGGATTTTCTGCTGTTTTCTCATTGGCTCTGAATTGTCTCTCTGTCTCTGTTTTTCTGGAGGATTGGACTCAAATGGCCTGCTGGGGTCCCCCCCCCCACCCCCCAGCGGAGACTGGTTTGCAAGGGGGACGTTTGTTGATTCACAATTCAACCATAAATGAACTTCTAGAGCTACTGAAGTATATTGCCTAATCAAAACATGTAACTCTTTTGAAAAACTGCCGTAAAGAATTTCCTGGTATCTGCCTCCCTCCCATGAACCAACTGCAAACTCCTAAACATTTGTATTAATGCTGCCTCATTCCTCCTCTCATCGTTTGTATCCATCCAAGCAACATTTTTTCACCACTCTCTCCCGTTTCTACCTCTAGTTATAGGGTAATGTTGTTCTCTGCACCTGTATCTCTACCTTCACCAGGCTGAAAACTGTAGATCTCTCCTCCTGTGTCTGTGTGTCTAGTTATAGGCGGTTGTAGTTCTTCATTCCCTTTTGTAGTTCACTCCTGGGTCATGTGAAAGTTCCTGAGGAGGCTGGCCGCCCTGTCCCCCTGGCCTAGTGACACAGCTAGAAGGGTTTTCTGCTGCCACGAGGCAACGAGAACAATGTTAATACCCACACACATAAACATGTGTGCCAGGTGGTTCTGAAACCATTGGGAGGCTTTTTGTTTATATATTTATTTCATTTTTATTACCCCCTCTCTTTCTTGGCGTGTCTTGCATACTGGCGGAGAGTAAAGTGTGTGTAGTTCAGTGTGTTCAATTTGTGTGTGTGTGTGTGTGTGCATATGTGTGAGTTTGTCTGTGCATGTAGTTCAGTTTGTGTGTGTCTGCATGTGTGTGAGTTTGTGTGTGTGTGCCAGGCCAAATTGCTCTGTTTAATCACCTCAGAGGTCAAACAGGGAAGAGATGTTGGTGAGAAAGTAACAAGGTGAAGCAGGATTGTCAGACACACAGCTCATACTACAGACAGCGCCGGGGCTGAGCTAGGATGTGGAGGTGTCGGCTTATGTAATGTCCTCTCTACGCATGCAGTACAAACACATGTGTATCCTTCTCTCTGTCTGAACTCCCTGCAACCGTTCCTAATGGGGTCAAGAGGAAGAGGGATCAGGTGTTCCCTCGACAACAACTTGATATGATTATCGGAGAGTGATGTCACAGGTGAGGCATCGTCGGACGTAAAATGATGTCACCCCATTACAGATGGCTGGAGAGTCCGAAGCCACGTAGCAACAGGCCATAATAGCAATAAGAAGCAGATGCTAACCTGAAATGGTTGTCTGTCTTTGTGCATCAAGCAGATACATTGTAGTCATGGCGGAGGTGGGGGTTATATCCTGAAATCGTGTCACTTATTTCGGTCCTTGTCACAGCAGATGCATTTGAGGAGCATAAACGAGGGATGTGTGAAGCATCACCATCTGCAACCAATTCCTTAGCGTTCAGTGTGTAAAACAATTCTGGCACACAGGAGATACAGTATATATGCATTTAAAAAACGATTACTTTGAAAGCGATACCGAACAACATGTTTCTGTGGTGCTTTTGGCTCTGTCTTCCATCCTGTTCAATAACTCACGTTGTAAAATTCTCATATTCCATACAACCCAATAAAACATGGGTTTTCAATAATGGTCTTTTTCCTTATTCCAGCCTTTTTTTCCCAAGCATTTCTATCTTTTGTATACTAGTGTGTTGGTTAGAAGCAAAGAGCTATTGAGGTGTCCAGAGCACAGGTGCAACAGTGATGCTCTGTTACTCTAGAGGTATTCTCTCATCCGAGTCATCCCTTCATTGTATTCTTTCAAAGCTGACAAAACATAGCAACTCATTTCTTCTCATCCAAAAATTCTAAACTGGTTTAAAATGTGCAAACATATCTTTTATTGCTTCTGACCCAAGGGCTGTCTTAAATCATCCCACAGCCTTACCAAGCTCCAAAAAAAGGAGAAAAAAAATGTTTTATGTTCATTTTTTTAAGAACTTCCTCAAAGGGAGAAGTAGAAAAGAGAATAATAAAAAAGAATGGCTGAGCTCTTGTCTCTAACATCCAACTGAGAAGGTGTGTTTTATTGTTGCGCATTAATACATGGCTCTTAAAAATAACTACATCTTTGGTGAGATCATTTGACTTTTCTTTGCATGGCAGGATGTGGAAATGCGGCCTCAATTAATATCCAGAGGCATACCTATTGGCTTACACTTAATCAAAGATGTTTGAAACTGCTGTAAAAGTGTAACCTTGGCATTCTGAGGACAGCCTAATACCAACACGGCATTCTTTAAGCATACTTATTCATTAGGTAAAAAATACATCTGCTGAGATCAGCACTAATATATTTTTCTTTGGTCCTTTTCGGTTCTGTTAGACTTCAGGATTAATCGAATAATGAGAGAGAACAACAACTATAAAAAGAGTGTCCAAGTTCTACATCCAATGGAAAATGTCAATTCATTCCAACGTTTCTGTTCCAACTTTGCTGCAGAGAGGTAGAGAGTAAGACTTAGAGAGAGAGAGAGAGAGAGAGAGAGAGAGAGAGGGAGAGAGAGAGACAGAGAGAGAGAGAGAGAGATAGAGAGAGAGAGAGAGAGCAGAGAGACAGAGCAGAGAGAGACAGAGAGAGAGAGAGAGAGAGAGAGAGCTAGAGAGATGAGAGAGATGAGAGAGATGATAGCAGTAGAGATTGAGCAGGGAGGGTAGGGAGGGAGATAGGTAAAGAGAGTTAGACAAGGATAGCTACAGAGCGTGAGCAGAAGATTATGAGAGGGATGGAAAAAAGAGACTGAGAGGAAAGACAGAGTATGAAAAATACAAAATGGGTGGGAGAGAGCATCTGAAAGAGGGAGAGAGAGAGCATAGAGAGAGAGATAGTTTGCAGCCTCACAGCCACTACCTGAGCTACTCCACCCCCCCACCACCTCTTCTCCTGTCATCCGCTGCATAGTCCAGGGCATGGATATTAGAATGGAATGTTTTGAACAATTGCAGTGCCTCAGTCCGCCTTAACAGAAGCACAAGCACAGGAGAAGGAGAAACCTGTTCATGTCTGAAACCTATTGCAACAATCTAGAAACATAACTAACACACCTGAACCTGACACTGCAACCATTCCAGAACCACATCAAAACTAAATGCTGGAACTACCTCAGAACCCTTGTAGAACCATTCTAGCCTGTATTGTGATCACTGCACTGACCTAAGTTAGGAAAACTGTATGTGAGGTAGTCCACACTGATGTATGTCTGTTATGATACGTATGATATGATACATGATTACAAATCTATCGTATCATTAAATAACGTCCTTTAAATCAAATCTAAATTCTAGTTGTTGTTTTTTGTCTGAATAAACTGGTATTGATGCAGCCACGTGAAATCCTTGAATGTTCCTTCTGTAGACACAGGACTATCCTTTCTGATTGTGCATCCCAACTGTAAACTAGAACTTGAACGTCACCTTACTCTCTTTAATTTGCTGTGATTCCTCCGTTGCCGTAATCTCCCAGCTTCAGAGTCAAAGACTGCCCTAATTACAGCCATTTATCAGGCTTCTGTGACATCTTTTGATGTAATATTACTGTCTCTACCAATTAGCAGTGCACTTGTCAACCTTGTTTTGTTATGATGTCGACCCTCCAATGTTAGCACAGACATGCGCTGTGGGTACTATGGATCTCTCATCCAAAACTGGGCCCCTGATGCACACACACACATACACACACACATACACACACACATACACACACACATACACACACACATACACACACACACACACACATACACACACACATACACACAAACCTCCACCATGATGGTGGACATTAGTGTTGTAAGGGTTACTTCAACAAGGTGAAGAGCGAGACAGGTATGATTTGTAAGTGTAGAGAACACGTTCTAGTCTAGTTCCACGTCTGGTTATGGACAAAACCAATGTATTTCATTTAAGGACAGTCCAATCTAAATGTGGATTTAGAAAAACAACATAACAACAGATAGTTTGCTGCAGCTCTTTTCCTGCCGGTGTAAGTTCACAGTGCCCTCTGACACACATAGACATTGTCTGTCATGTGTGGCCACTGGCCAATAGCAGGCTGGCCTCTCAGTAGCCCGGCCTCTCTGATGGTCGGTGGTAAGCTCTCTCCTGTAGTTCTGCTCTCTTACAGGAGGAAGTCCACAGTGGCCCTCTTCCGTCAAGGAGGGAAACGGTTTTACTTAACCTCTGAACCCTTCTTTATGGCTTTTTCCACTCAAATGACTATAAAAGTCAATTGATTCCCTTTTTTCTTCTTTTGTTTTCTTTTTTTCTCCCACATTATGTCCTGGTCAAATATGTATCCTAGGTACAAAAAGCTGAATTTTAAGACTTAATGTTTGGTGTTTAAGATTAGTAGCAAACGTTGGAATGACTTGATCTGTGTTAAGACTTTATTGACTGGTCTGGCCCCCCTCCCTGCATACCCTGATCCCCCGCATGGGCCTAAAATAATTGGTTGACACAAAGACAGAAAATATTGAACTATCCTAATTATAACCAATGTACCCTATACGAAAAAAAGTTTGTATAAAAGCATTCCATTCCAGACATAAAAAAGGCAAATAGACATGTTTATCCCGTCATTTTGATGCTGGGTTAGGTACCCGAGTCGGGGCAAGCAAGCGTCACGGGTTTGATTTGGCATGATCCAAGGCTGACATCTAGTGGTAGAATGACATATTACGTTTTGTGTTTTAGCGGAGATGTACGGTGGCCCTGAAGTGCAAAACACACTCCCTAATATGAGTGCATTCCCCAAATGAAAACACTCCTCCCAAATTCGAGTCAACTTCCCCCAAATAGGATGAGGCTCACAAGGACACACTCCCCCAAATGGAAAACAACATTACATTACTGTAACTCAACGTTTAAAAACCTGTTCCATAGGGCTGCGCTTTACCATTGCCATCTGAATCAGAATCAGAATCAGAAAGGGATTTATTGGCCATGAAAGTTTGCACAGTCAAGGAATTTGCTTTGGCAGGAAGGTGCATACAATAAACATATAGTATCCTTAAATTTAAATATGTGGACTGTCTATACTAAATATCTATACTATATAACTATACTATCTATACTAAAGTGGAATTATATTTAAAATAAAATATACAATAAAATATAAGTTGCCTAATTTACAATATAAAAATACAAAAAATACAAATATGACAAAAAATACAAATGTACAAGATGCAGTAATGTAGTGCAGAATATTAGAGTCATTAAAGTAAAGTCATTAAGTCAGTGTGAACCCTTGGCCTTGTTGAAGAGGCCAACAGCAGAAGGGAAGAAACTGTTTTTGTGTCGAGAGGTGTTGGTCCTGATGGACCGCAGCCTTCTGCCGGAGGGGAGTGACTGAAACAGGGAGTGTCCAGGGTGGGAGGAGTCGGCCACAATCTTCCTCGCTCGCCTGAGGGTCCTCGAGGTGTTTAGGTCCTCGAGGGTAGGCAGATTGCAGCCAATCACCTTCTCCGCAGTGCGGATGATACGCTGCAGTCTGCTCTTGTCCTTGGCAGTGGCAGCAGGGTACCAGATAGTGATGGAGGAGGTGAGGATGGACTCAATGATGGCTGTGTAGAAGTGCACCATCATTGTCTTTGGCAGGTTGAATTTCTTCAGCTGCCGCAGGAAGTACATCCTCTGTTGTGCTTTCTTTGTGAGGGAGCTGATGTTCAGTTCCCACTTGAGGTCCTGGGAGAGGATAGTGCCCAGGAAGCGGAAGGACTCCACAGTGTTGACGGGGGAGTCACCCAGGGTGATGGGGGTGAGTGGGGCTGTATTCTTCCTGAAGTCCACAACCATCTCCACTGTCTTAAGAGCATTGAGCTCTAGGTTGTTCTGGCTGCACCAGGTCACCAGGTTGGCCGCTTCCCACCTATAATCAGACTCGTCTCCACCAGAGATGAGCCCAATAAGGGTGGTGTCGTCCGCAAACTTCAGGAGTTTGACGGATGGATGACTGGAGGTGCAACTGTTCGTGTACAGGGAGAAGAGCAGAGGAGAAAGGACGCAGCCCTGAGGAGATCCGGTGCTGATGGACCGGGAGTCAGAGACTTGTGTTCCCAGCTTAACGCACTGCTTCCTGTCAGACAGGAAGTCTGTGATCCACCAGCAGGTGGAATCAGGCACGTTCAGCTGGGAGAGCTTGTCCTGAAGCAGGGCGGGGATGATGGTGTTGAAGGCAGAGCTGAAGTCCACAAACAGGATCCTGGCGTAGGATGCTGGGGAGTCCAGGTGCTGTAGGGTGAAGTGGAGGGCCATGTTAACTGCATCGTCCACAGACCTGTTGGCTCTGTAGGCAAACTGCATGGGGTCCAGAAGGGGGTCTGTGATTGATTTGAGGTGTGCCAGCACTAGGCGCTCAAAAGACTTCATTACCACAGAGGTCAGGGCGACAGGTCTGTAGTCATTATGTCCAGTTGGCCTGGGCTTTTTGGGCACAGGGATGATGGTGGAGGCCTTGAGACAGGCTGGCACATGGCATGTCTCCAGGGAGGTGTTAAAGATGTAGGTGAACACCGGAGACAGCTGGTCAGCACAGTTCTTAAGGGTGGCAGGGGAGACAGCGTCCGGCCCAGCTGCTTTGCGTGGGTTCTGCCTCTTGAAAAGTCTGTTTACTTCACCTTCCTGAATGGAGAGTGACGTCACAGAGTTGGTGGGAAGGGGGGGGGGAGGGAAGGGATAGTTCAGGGGATTCCAATTGTCTTTCAAAGCGACAGTAGAACTCGTTCAGGTCGTTGGCCAGGCGTGAGTCGTTAGTGGAGTGGGGGGCTCTGGGCTTGTAGTTGGTGATCTGCCTGAGCCCTCTCCAGACAGAAGCAGAGTCGTTAGCAGAGAACTGACGCTTCAGCCTCTCTGAGTACAGTCGTTTAGCCTCCCTCACAGCCTTGCTAAACCTGTTCTTCGACTCCTTGAATCTGTCCTTGTCCCCACTTCTAAAAGCGTCCTCTTTGTCCAGCCTCAGCCTTCTGAGTTTAGCTGTAAACCAGGGTTTGTCGTTGTTGTAGCTCACCCTGGTGCGTGTTGGTATACAGCAGTCCTCACAGAAGCTGATGTATGACGTCACAGCCTCTGTGAGCTCATCCAAACTATTGGAGGCAGTCATGAACATATCCCAGTCAGTGCAGTCCAAGCACGCCCGCAGATCCTCCATAGCCTCACTGGTCCACTGTTTCGATGTCCTCACAACAGGCTTACAGCGCTTTAGCTTCTGCCTGTATGCAGGAATCAGGTGGACCATGACGTGGTCTGAGTGACCCAGTGCTGCACGGGGGACCGCATGGTATGCTTTACTGATTGTAGAGTAGCAGTGATCCAAAGTGTTCCCTTCTCTGGTAGGACATTTGATGAATTGTCTGTACTTGGGGAGTTCTTGAGTGAGATTGCCTTTGTTAAAGTCGCCTAGCACAATAACCAAGGAATCCGGATTTTCATGCTCCACACACAATATCTGGCTAGCGAGCACACGTTGAGCCTCATTGGCGCTAGCCTGAGGCGGCATGTAAACGCCGACCAGTATGAATGAAGCAAACTCACGTGGCGAGTAAAAAGGTTTACAGTTTATAAAAAATGATTCCAGATCAGGAGAACAGTGCTGCAGGATCACTGTCACATCTTCACACCAGCCACTGTTAATAAAAAAACAGATACCACCGCCTTTCGTTTTGCCAGAGAGCAGGGAGTCACGATCCGCTCTCAGCAGTTTGAAACCTGCTAGCTGTAGCGCAGAGTCCGGGATCAGTTCACTCAGCCATGTCTCCGTGAAGCACAAAACGGAAGATGAATGAAAGTCTCTGTTTTTCCACCCCAGTAGCTGAAGTTCGTCCAGTTTGTTGCTCAGCGAACGCACGTTGGAGAGAAATATCCCCGGTAACGCTGTGCGTGTTCCGCGCCTGCGGAGTCGCACCAGGGCTCCGGCACGCTTACCTCTCCTATGATGCTTCGCTGCTAGCACAAAGCCGAGGGTGGCCTTGACTATAATTCCCACTAATTCTGCCGCTGGAAGCAGAAAAGTGGGAAATAAATCCGCAGGAGTTGTGGTCCTAAAGTTTAGCAGTGTTTCTCTTGTTAGAGAACCCCGGATATTTTGGCAGAACACTGAATTAACAGACAAAACAAGACAAAACACAGCGCACCGAACCACCGAGGCAGCCATCGTCGGCGCCATCTTGGATTTAGAGGTGGTTTAGTGTAAGAACTGCACCTGCACCGGGTGGTTGTAAAAACGAAACGAAAACGAAAAACCACGGAAAATTGGTGTTTTTTCCATTTTTGGAAAAAACGAAACGAAAACGAAAAACCACGGAAAATGGGTGGTTTTGCCGTTTTTGGAAAAAACGAAACGAAAACGAAAAACCACGGAAAATGGGTGGTTTTGCCGTTTTTTTTTAAACGAAACGAAAAACCACGGAAAATGGGTGGTTTTGTCGTTTTTTGAAAAATATAAAAATCGGTGGTTTTCCGTGGGTTTCGCTATGTTAAACACTATGCTAAAATCGAAGTTCATCCTGTTATTCATAGCCTATATAATATAGCGCAGCCCAATGGCGCTGTCGAAACAGTGCCCCTTAAAACCCATTCCATAGGGCTGCGCTTTACCATCGCCATCTAGTGGTTTACTGTGAGAACTGCACTTGTAATTCACACTTTAAACCACTAGATGGCGGAATTGTAGCGCAGCCCAATGGCGCTGTCGAAACAGTGCCCCTTAACACGCAATTTATACTTTTGCATAAGTAGGCCTACTTGCTACCTGCGTCGATAGCTAAACAACTGTCCTGGTGCACATTACTCTGTCAGGCTATTGCATTTCGTAGCCTACTTCTGTCGATCAACTTCTTATTCACTGTTAGTTACTGCATCCATTCAGCGACGAAAGTGTTGTACCAACCATTTCCGACTTGAGTTAATGTAATGTAGTTTTGAGTTAACTGTTAATGTAATGTCGTTTTCCAAGCAAGTCATACTATTTGGGGGGGAGTTGTCTCGTATTTGTGGGGAGTGTTTTCAGTTGGGGGATGCACTCATATTAGGGGGGGGTGTTTTGCACTTGAGGGCCACCGTAGAGATGGGCGTGATCAAATCTAAACAATTGAAAAATAGCTAGCTAGGCTATATTAGAAACGTATTGGTTTAAGTAGCGATATATAAGTCGTGTGATAATTAATTTAGAATGTGATGGTTCATAAGATGCCGCTATCAATAAGTTTTTGTTTTTTTAAATGCCCTAGTTGCACAAACAAGACAGGTACAAAGCAGGAGAAGTAAAAACTTAATTTTACACAAGGGAGATTTCGCTGTCTGTGATTTCTGAAAGAGAATAACTACGATGCACCTTGTGTGTATGTTTGCATGAGACAACATGTGAGGGATCTTACGTAAATTGATATTTGACCAATCGGAATCGGCCCTGCAAACAGGAAGTTGCATGCACTACGACTACGACGCTGTTTTTTCCTCACACATCGACTTTCTTTCACCTGCAGAAAATAGCAAACATTGCGTATTTGTCTTCGTGTCTTCTAAACGTACTATTTCAAAATGAAGCAGAACTCCAATGTCCCTGCCTTCCTTACCAAGCTGTGGACTCTGGTTGAAGATGCTGATACAAATGAATTTATTTGTTGGAGTCAGGTAAAACTGTCCCTGTTATCCTTTTGGCCAGCGAGCTGGCTAGCATGTTTTGAGCTAGTTAAGTTAGCCAGCGCAGCCCCGCACACATCCCCCATATAGTAATGCAAAATAGGACATATTTCAGTAAGCTAGATAGCTGTTATTTCATGGCAACACAGTTTGATAGTTGGCTAACTTGTTAAATAGCTACCAGTGGGATTCTAACACAGTTTGGTTAAGATCTTATGGCCATGGCTAAACCCACTGCACACCGTTATTTAGTTAGCCACTTGTGTTCTTCAACCATCGCATTTGTTTACATTAGTTACCCCAACGCTATTCAACAAAGAATTGACTAAAACTGAGTGGCAGTTCATTTAGTAGCATCAAATTCAACACGTAGCTCTTGTATGATATTAAGGTCACTGATCAAACAACGTTAGTTGGCTACGAAACTGAATTATATTGTCATGTTTTCTTAAAGGAGGGCAACAGTTTCCTGGTACTGGATGAACAGCGCTTCGCCAAGGAAATCCTTCCAAAGTTTTTTAAGCACAATAACATGGCCAGCTTTGTAAGACAGCTGAATATGTGTAAGTTTAAAATAACCCTGCTTATCTGTTCCGCTGGAGTGCACCATCCCTAAGGACCAGTCTGAATGGCCGCAGTTGTGTTTGTGTGTTTAAGAGGGGGCAGTTTCCTAGCAGCCTACTCTAAGGCTATGTGTTGGTTCTAAATCTTAATTTCCGAATAAATAATTCAAAGTCTGAGTGTGAACATTTCTTGTAAGTTATATTAATACATATCGTTTTAAATCTAAAAACCTCAATAAAGCCCTGTCCCGGTGTGTGTTCACCCATCTCTACTTGTGTGATTTCAGATGGATTCCGTAAGGTGATGCACATTGACACAGGCATTGTGAAGCTGGAGCGGGATGGCCCAGTGGAGTTCCAGCACCCCTACTTCAAACATGGTCAAGACGACCTGCTGGAGAACATCAAGCGCAAGGTGAGAACACCAGGATGAGGAAGCAGGCAAGCGGGCTTCTGTTCCTTATGACACACGCTTTTGTTTACTTCCTCTCCCTTCTTCTCCCCCCCCCCACCACCCTTCTACCACCAACACCTCCTCCAGGTGTCTAACTCAAGGCCAGAGGATGGGAAGACCAGACAGGAGGACCTGTCCAAGATCCTGGCCAACATGCAGAACGTCCAGGGGAAGCAGGAGAGTATTGACTCCAGACTGGCCACCCTGAAGAGGTAGGGATCAGGGGGTTCACCAGACTGAAGAGGTAGAGATCAGGGGGTTCACCAGACTGAAGAGGTAGGGATCAGGGGGTTCACCAGACTGAAGAGGTAGGGATCAGGGGGTTCACCAGACTGAAGAGGTAGGGATCAGGGGGTTCACCAGACTGGCCACCCTGAAGAGGTAGGGATCAGGGGGTTCACCAGACTGAAGAGGTAGGGATCAGGGGGTTCACCAGACTGAAGAGGTAGGGATCAGGGGGTTCACCAGACTGAAGAGGTAGGGATCAGGGGGTTCACCAGACTGGCCACCCTGAAGAGGTAGGGATCAGGGGGTTCACCAGACTGAAGAGGTAGGGATCAGGGGGTTCACCAGACTGAAGAGGTAGGGATCAGGGGGTTCACCAGACTGAAGAGGTAGGGATCAGGGGGTTCACCAGACTGAAGAGGTAGGGATCAGGGGGTTCACCAGACTGGCCACCCTGAAGAGGTAGGGATCAGGGGGTTCAGACGTGGAGGGTCATGCTTCCAGTGTAAGAGTTCAGTTGGCGAAACTCTCTCCTCAGCATTAATGCTTCCCGGCCATCTCATGGAAGTGCTAGCTTGTGTGTGGCTAAAGAAGCCCCTGTTTGAAAGGTGGTCGGTCAGAGAACCCTATTAAATCAAACCAGGAAGGGAGAAACAGCTTCTTACGGGGATGGGCATGACACCTGTGACCTTCCCACACCACACCTATTTTGGGGGCGTGTTTCCATTTTTAGGATCGGGGGTTGACAAGGCTTGGGATTGGTGGTAACTTAAACTTGAATCCCGACCACTAGAGTTAATTATGCAAGAAGGAAAACATAAGCTCTGTTCAGGTTGTCTGTCTTGCACAAATCACCTTGACATTGAGAAGCAGATTTAATGTGTTTAGTTGTGCAAATGAGTTCAACTTAACTTAATAAGGAATGCTAGAGAAACCCCATTGCTAGGGGTGTCTGTGATAGTGAGTTGTGGTGATGGTGATTGTGAGCCATGTTCCTCCAGGGAGAATGAGTCTCTGTGGAGGGAGATATCCGACCTGAGACAGAAACACTTGCATCAACAGCAGCTCATCAAGAAGGTGTGTGTGTTTTGCTTCTTAACCCTTTCTGCACGTGTGTCTTAACGTGTGTCATATTGTTGGTTAGTGAGAAAAATTACATGTTATGAAGAGACAAGGTTATATGACCACAAATGACCAATGCATTGTAACTGGAACTTGAACCTGTGTGTTTACAGTTGATCCAGTTCATCGTCACCCTGGTCCAGAACAACCGCATTTTAAACCTGAAGCGCAAGAGGCCTCTCCTGATGAGCACCAACGGGAAGAAGTCCAAATACATCCACCAGATCTACGAGGAGGACATGGACCTCAACAAGGTAGCTCATTTGGTCTTACTGTTATTAGAACACTTCCTGTGTTTATGCCATGATTAGAGTGATGGCCGGCATGTCTTTTGGAACTACCGTGGGGGGAATCTCTCTTCTTACGTATGCATTCGGATCACCAGACAGCAAATATGTCATAACTACCCCAAACTACCTGGTTACAATTATTGATTTATCTACTTCTGTAACGTGTGCCTGTGGGGATTGTGTGGCTATTTCTTGTATAGCAGATGTTGTACTGCATATGCCGTGCTCTGAATAATGTACTTGACCTTGCTGTTGCAGCCCTCCGTCAACGGCATCAACGGCTCCGAGATTACAGACGACGTCATCATATGTGACGTCACAGACGAGGACGCAGAGGTCACCGAGGAGACGTCCAGAGTTCTGGATCAAGGGTAGGAGGGAGGGATTCAGGTTGTTCTGTGTGTGGGACTGCTGGGGTGACAGGCATCCCTTTTCACGTCCTCCCAGACAGCACATCAGCTATGAGAGGAATAACTGGACTGGAAACAAAGGGAGGCCTTTTCTGCTTCTGGCCTCCTCTCTCTGCTTTCTTCAGACGCTCTTCTAGTTTTAACGGCTGGTGCCATTGAATGAGATGGACTGAAACTGAGCTCTGTTCCAGGGATGTGGAGATTATCGAGGTGGACTTTGACGGCGGGGTGGTCCTCGCCCCAGACGCAGACACCCAGGGAGACGTAGACCTCCTCGGCAACGGAACGGGCACCAACTCGGAGGAGACGGCCCTGCAGACGGACTTCTGCTACAGCGGAGGAGGTCTGGGTCCAGAGGAGACCGTGGCCTCCTCCTCCAGAGAGCAGGCCGGCGCCAGTTCGCCCACCAGTAGTGCCCTGCAGCTGAACAAGCCGTCAGCCCTGAGTCTGGAGGACCCGCTCAAGATGATGGACTCCATTCTGAACGAGAGCGGAGCCATCTCCCAGAACATCAACCTGCTGGGGAAGTAAGTCTGCTTGGCCTGGACACGACCACTACTAGGCTGTGTGGGGCCTCTGCCTATAGGGGGCGCACATGAGTAGACAATGGTCCTCTATCAAGCCAGCACAGGCTCCTGAACAGTGCTGTCCTACTATAGTCCTATGGGAGTGTTTCGCTTGGTGATGCTACATGAACAGTTAGTCCAGAGGCAGGGGCTGGAGAGCAATGTTTTAGATAGTACTTGATTGCCAAATAGACCTCTTTGGAATAAATCTCTGTGTGACAATTCTGACAATTCTCTCACCGAAATGTTTTTAACTCTTTTCGCTGAGGAGTCTTTCCATTTCCTGTCTGTGATGTCTCTTCTTCTGTGGTTCTGCAGGGTGGAGCTCATGGACTACCTGGACAGCATTGACTGTAGTCTAGAGGACTTTCAAGCCTTGCTTTATGGAAAACAGTTCAGCATTGACCCAGACCTGCTGGAGGTACCTTCAACCATCACAGTCCCCAACATGACTTTTACACATGCTATCTCTTATTTGTACTAACTTTACACGTTGAGTATGTGTACAGCCTACAGGGGCTGGAGTCATGTGTTCATGGTCGGTTATTTAGTTCCTCCTCTGTCCTCTCCCTGTATTTTCTTCTCAGATTATCAGTTCTAATTGTCCAACGAGTTTGCATGATGGCTGCTTCTGCTCCCCCACAGAAGTGAGTGCTGTCAAACAGCCCCCTCCACCCCCAACCAACCCGCTGTAGCAGTGGCTAAGCTCCAACCCCCACGCCCCTCTTCTTAACCAACCGCCTTCATGCGTAGATCTGGGAGTTTGTACACGCCCCAAGCTGTCTCGTGTATCTGCCCAGTTCAACTGACCGTGTTTGACTCTCCAGGAGAGCAGTGTTTTCTAACTCGCGACTGTGTGTGTTTCTCTCTGCCAGGAGACCGACCTCTCTAAAGGGACCCTAGAGCAACTAGCCAGAGCACACAACACAGAGGAGACGCCACCAGACAAGCAGCTGATCCAGTACACCTCCTGCCCCCTGATGTCCTTCCTGGACGGCTGCTCCCCCCCTGCCCTCCGATGCAGACACCCTCCCCGGCCTGGCGGGCCAGCTGGAGCTGGAGTCAGATAGCCTGCTGGGCCAGCCCCTCCTCTCCGACCTTTCAACCTCCCCCCTGGAGGAGCAGCCCTCCACAGACCTGCTGGAGCCCAGCCTGGACTCACCCAGCCCCCCCCGCAGCTCCCTCATCCGCCTGGAGCCCCTGACGGAGGCTGAGGCCAGTGAGACCACGCTCTTCTACCTGTGTGAACTCCCCCCCCAGGGGGCTGACACAGACCTCACCCAGCTGGATGTGTAAGCCAATGAGGAGCCTTGGGGTGGGTGAGGAAATGGGGGAAGGCGGGGCCTGGTCCTCGACGAGGAAGTTCCTTCGCTGACGTGTGTTGAAGGCCTGGACGTGGCTTGGTCAGTGCCCAGGGTAGCAGCCCCTGGAGATGGTGCTGCTGAGGAGGAGGAGGAGGAGGAGAAGAGGAGAAGAAAGGATTGAACCTTTTGTATATACTCATCAAAATGATGATTTACTGTTTGCTTGTATCTTACTTTGGTACATAACCTACATTTCTATTCACTCTGCACACACACAACAATCATACAATAACACACACACACAACACACACACTGACAAGTGGAAGTTACAGAACCACTTATTCCATCCTTTATCAATTGGCGGTCCAGTATCCCTCCGCCAGTGTAGTTTAATGCGCTTCCACGGTGAAAAGTAGAGCTGTGACTGCCTAGGAGAGGGTTTGACGATGATCATTGGTTGTCTTTATGTTCCATTATCTCTTCTAAGTGTTTCTTTTGAGTCTTGATTTTCTGCACATGGTCATACATGTTAAGGAAGACTGCTGTCCTTATTCTACGAGAACAGAAGTGCTTGCATTGTATCTCCCACTGTATTTATCTATAAACTGTCTCCACAATTCCAGCTACTGTTGTGTAACGTACTGGTGTGTGTAAGTTCACTCGTATCATTACACTGGTGTGATTCAGCCTCTGTGAGCTTCTTGTCAGTTTATAGGCTTGGCAATAAAACATGTTGAGTTATGACATTGTCCTGTGTTCCTTCTTGGTGTAGGGTAGTCGCTGGAGAGCAGGGAAGAGACGGAAAGGGGGAAATAAGAGACAGCGCCAAGTGGTTGCCTTTTAATTTTTATTCGATGCACTTACATGACAAAAGGCAAGAACACAACACAAAAGTAAAAGCCGTGTTTGAACACGTCGCTGATCAGTCTGCTAGAAACACTGAATACACATCGCAGCTATATTCAAGCACCTACCAAATAACTTATCTGCTGTTTAATAGTCAGTATTTTATAGCATTTTTTTTTACGATAAAAACTCCAGTGCAAATCCTAAAAACAACATACGCAACTTGGGTGTTGAGTAGTTGACCTACAGCCACGGCTAAGATGTGCAATTTGCAAAAAAGGAAAGAGATATCGGGTTTGGATTGAAGTTCTTCAAAGGGAAGGGGCACAGCAAAGCGAGGATACAAGATGGCAGATAATACTAGATCATGCAAATGCTACTTTCCATTAAACTGATCATGCCCTCACAAACTAAAATGATACCTAGGTTATATCTGAATTCCTGAACTTCACAGCTATAAACTAGCATGGACACATGACTGAAATTGAAGCTTTTAAAGTGATATTATGTCCATATTATATTATGTGTGTTTTTTACATTTTAATACACACATGGCTCTTCCTGAATTTGTCGATCCATCAACCAATTAGAGAAAGGAGAGATTTAGGCTCCACCACTCAGCTTCCTGTCCATCCTATAAGCCCTACCCTCTTACCAACAACAAAGCAGCCCAACACTGCAAATTACCAACTTTGCAAACACATCTTCCAAACACGTGTTACATTATCTTAACACTTAAGTACAAAAATCAATCGCATGCAGTTTTGTTAAAAGACAAAAAATAAGACTGCAGAAGTAACTTGGTAAAAGTCACCACTGGGGGAATGAACATACACTATTTACAATGGCAGCAGGGAACATTCACCAAACACTAGGCTGAGTATTCACAATGACTGGGAGTTAGTGGGTGATGGTGATGAGTGCCAGAGGCGTGTTCAGAGATGCAAAGTGTTCCACAACGTTGCGAACGGAATCGTCACCTTCTAAAGCACGGCCTAAACTCCATGTGTTCCTATTTCCAAAGGCAGAAATACTGATCCGTAGAACACGCGTCTATCTGTAACATTCCAGAACCCTCCTCCTCCCTGAACAGGCCCCGGGTCATACTAGATTCAACTGAGATGGGGGGATGGGGGTGGAGGTCTGGTGGAGATCGTCCCTCAGTCGAAGTCTCGGTTGACGAGGACCAGCGGAGCCACCAGGGTCCACACGTAGAGGGCGATGCAGATCCAGCTGGAGGTGATCTTCACCCACACCGAGGGCCAGCGGCTGGTCATCGTCTCGTACTTGGCATCAGGGCTGGGGGGGTGAGAGGAGGACACGGATAAACAAACACAGAGAAGCGGTCGAAAAGACAGGTCCCACAGGAAGAACACCTTCCCAACGCAAGCTTTGAGCATGTGCCGTCAGCAGAAGCCAGACGTCTGGGCTGGGTGAGTCATCAAAAGAAAGGTGGCATAACAGATACAGGTTCATGTACAGCCTGACAGGAGAAACCACTGGCCAGGGCCAGACAGACACCCACCTGTACCAGTTGGTGAGGGTCATCATGATGTAGAGGGAGGCCAGGAAGAGCATGAAGTGGAAGAAGGAGTAGCTGTAGGTGACCCCGTCCTTCTCGTTGTCCACGGCCCTGCTCTGGCCGTCGCCCTCGTCAAAGTTCTCTGGATGCGGCCCGTCCTCAATCAGGGCAGACTCGTCGGTGTTCAGAGTCAGCTTGTTCACCTGGGCATTGGACGAGTTACGGATGCTAGGGGGAAGTGGAGGGGGTAAACACGTTAGTACATATCGGTTACCGGTGTGCGCTTATGAGAGAGAGAGAGAGAGACTGTTTGGGATGTGCGACTGAAAGGGAAGTGGCCCCCTCCCCTCACCTGGAGTAGAGGACACACATCAGGAAGAGGATCAAGCCCACGATGCCCTGGGCGTCCCACCACTGCACCACGTGGTCCTGGCCGGCCGGGCTTGTGCTGTTTCAGCCCGATGATGCCCAGCAGACTCGGGTTGCAATCCCTGTCTGTGAGAGACAAACAGACAGTCCACAGACAAACACAGATCAAACCACCGATAGAGTTGAGATAACAGAATGTTGTTATCAGGGACCTGTGTGTTCTACACAGGGATAACACGGCTGGTTATTTTCCAACTGAACTTGTGGAGACCTGAAAGGGGATAGATCATGTGGTATAAGCACACAACTCCGATTGGCTGGTTAGAAACTGCCAAGTCTACTAGTTAAATTGCTTTAACCAATCCTATTCTCTTTGACCTCTACAAGACCTAGAGGTTTAAAAGGGGGGAGGACATGGCTGAAGCTTTATCAAGCTACTGTAGCTCCTAACAGAGTAAAGAGCCTTGGAGATCCCTTCCCTCTAGCTGGAGGACAGCCTAGCTAGAGGACGGACTAGCTAGAGGACGGCCTAGCTGGTGGACAGCTAGCCTAGCTGGAGGACGGCCTAGCTGGTGGACAGCCTAGCCTAGCTGGAGGACGGCCTAGCTGGAGGACAGCCTAGCTGGAGGATGGCCTAGCTGGAGGACAGCCTAGCTGGAGGATGGCCTAGCTGGTGGACAGCCTAGCCTAGCTGGAGGACGGCCTAGCTGGAGGATGGCCTAGCTGGAGGACAGCCTAGCTGGAGGACGGCCTAGCTGGTGGACAGCCTAGCCTAGCTGGAGGACGGCCTAGCTGGAGGACAGCCTAGCTGGAGGACGGCCTAGCTGGAGGATGGCCTAGCTGGTGGACAGCCTAGCCTAGCTGGAGGACGGCCTAGCTGGAGGATGGCCTAGCTGGAGGACAGCCTAGCTGGAGGACGGCCTAGCTGGTGGACAGCCTAGCCTAGCTGGAGGACGGCCTAGCTGGAGGACAGCCTAGCTGGAGGACGGCCTAGCTGGAGGACGGCCTAGCTGGAGGACAGCCTAGCTGGAGGACGGCCTAGCTGGAGGACAGCCTAGCCTAGCTGGAGGACAGCCTAGCTGGAGGACAGTTTGATCAGTGATCCTCATGTGGTGTGTTGGAGTCTTACCAGGCTCGTTGGTCATGGCTGACCAAGTGAGGTACATGGTGTAGAGGGTGACCAGGGAGGACTGCAGCAGACCTGACCTGGGCTGAGACTCCTGCACAGGGTTGGGGTGAGAGGAAGAGACAAGAGTTAGCATAAATCAGATGGATGTTGTCGGTGTACTGCAGTGTGTCAAGCACCACATGGACGGCACAGTGTGGAGTCATTCCTCCATTGCATTGTGCGCACGTCCCCTTGGGAAACTCACCCATCCACACACACACACACACACACACATGTGAGGTGACCAGTCAGAGAGTGTGTGATGCCTGTTCTATACACAACCGCACTCCACGTAACGTTTAACCTCAATCAATACAGAGGCCTCGAGACGTGTTCAGTCAGGTGGTCTAGGGTACAACGTGCCGATGTCGTCGTTTACCTGGATCTGCGGCAGGATTGAGAGGACGGACGAGCCCACACACAGCAGCATGTTGACACTGATGAAGACCTTGTTCTCAGTGCAGCCATCAGCGTGGGTGTAGTAGATGTAGAACATGACCAGGGACACCAGAGACAGGACATAGTTCACTGCTGTGGCTGACAGCAGAGCTGGGGAGAGGAAGAGGAGGGGGAGAGCAGGTGGGGAGAGAGAAGGGGGTGGGGAGAGGAAATGGTGGAGGGAGACAGAGAAAGGTTCATCTTATGTAACAAAACTAGAAATGTCAGCCAGAAACGAAGCATAACATTAGCAGACCATCTCCTCCATCATTCCACACCCCCCTCCCTTCCCAATCTCTTCCGTGGATGACCATGTCTGTTGTGCTAATCAAACCAAATCAAGCTTTATTCATATAGCTCTTTCACACAAGCAATGTAGCCACAGCACACCAGTCCAGATGGGGGTTACCTGCATACCAGCAGCGCGAGTTACCCTCCTCCATCTTCTCCACCCAGGCCTCGTTCCAGGAGTGGGCGAAATCGATCAGCAGGACCAGCTGGATGAGGATGAAGCAGAAGGCTCCGGACATGCCAATGTAGAACCACACTGGTGGAATGAAACAGGCACACCTTGGTTACAGTTACCTCCTTAGACTATGTCATTCCCAAGTAGGGCAGCACTGGGACAGTAAACAAGCCACCTAAAATCTGCAGACTGAGTGTTCTCACCTGTAGTGAAAGCTCCATCAGGAATGAAGAATGCACCAATGGAGATGGCAGTGGCTGCAGTAAACTTGAAGAACCAAAATCTGGAAACAGAAGCAAGAACATCGATCCAGAACTATGACACAGAATCGTGTTTTCCTATTAGTAGGAACTAAACCAAAACAAAAGCCTGCTAGAAGATCCAGGTGTGGTCACCTGACCCGTACCCGTTGTGGAGGGCTGCTCGTGGGTCTTGGCTGCTCTTGACCTTCACCATGAGGAGGGAGAAGAGGAGATAGAACATGGCCATACCGAAGCACACGCGGTACACTGCCTTGTAGCCGACGAGGACATCACAATTCACATGACCTTCGACTCCAGGGAGGGACGTCCCCATCCCCCCCTCACAGAACCCTGGGATCTGCAGAAGGAAGGAACAGAGTTAGTCCTCCTGGGAAAATGAGCCTGATAGGTATGTGTCTCTCTTTCTGGTCCCAGGCTGTCTGGAGGCCTACCTTCTTGAGCTGGCTCTCCATGCCAGGCATGAGCATGATGCAGGCGATGCCCACCCCCATCAGCATGAAGAAGGCATAGATGAGCCGGGTCACCGTGGAGTTGTTTCCACTGGGGCAACACCTGCACAGCAGACAGGGGGCGCTACCACATAGACAGGGGATCTGCAGCCGGGGGATAAAGTAGTGAAAACATGATTTTGCTGCAACAATCATTTGCACCTTTGCCGGGGGAAAGGATTGAAAACTAGGTTGAAAATAGACAGTGCAATGGACGGTGATCGTAGTCAACAAGGGTTACAATTATAAGCGTGCAACTTTACCGCTGGTCTTAAACTTGACCTGACATAAATTTAAAGGTTTTAGCTGGGTGAGATCACGAGAGGCCCAAATCCGTGCTAAGAATACAGCGAGTCTAGGGCCTATCGTCATCGCTGCTAGGACTTTCTGTTTGGCCATGCGTCATCAGCAGTGAAAATAAACAGTCATCACGGTATCTTTGATGACCACACATATTTTCATTTTATTTCAAGTAATTCAATAAACAATCACACTAAAATTGTAAACCAGTCTAGGCTAGGCCTGTATATAAACAGAAAACGTGTAAAGTAATCTATTCCAGTTCGTCATAATCAATGTTACGAAATGCGAGCTACGAAAATAATATCAGGTGCTGCAGCTGTCTGATATGTAATCTGTTTTGGAAGGTAACGGTGTCGCAATTTTGCAGAGCACTACTGTAAACACATTGACAGCAAACGATCATGTCTTGGGACCCTAATTAAACACTTATCTGAAAACACTAGCTAACGTTTGGTTAGGCCTATATCTGTAAACATGGACATAGATCTGGCTACTCAGCTATCATGCTAATAGTTAATATTGTCACGGCTCGACTACATCCTTAACATTAAGCAAAGGTAGATAGCTAGCGGGTTGTTTCATTAACTCAAGTCTTGTAAAACATTGCAAGTGAAAACAAGGTCAGGCGAAAGCTGTCGACGTATGTCAGATCAGACACTTGCCTGTTGATCAAAAGGAGAGGCCCAGAAATGTCACCAATATGACAAGTTTACACGTCATATCGTTCAAAGCTTGCAATATTGCGAAAGATATAGTACGAATGACATTGCTACAAAGCTTGTGCTAATACTGGTTGTTTAAATGACATGGTTTTCAAATCAATGCACCATCAAAGATGAACAGGGAACCACCCTTGATCTCTTTTGTTGAATGTTGCTGCGCAAAACGCTGTTAGTAGCTAAACCTAGTTTAGAGGTTGCCACAGCGATCGTCGGGAGAAATTACTGATAACCCGCCACTGAATAATTTAGTTACATTTATTTTTTCATCGACAATTGAACATTAATATCTTACCCAACTCGCCATGGAGCATAATCCAAGAACTGCCCCCATGTTGTTTCGCTAAAATAATACTTCTCTCCACTGAAAAAGATGGATGCTGGCCGTCTGTTTACAATCTGACTGCCACTTCCGTTCTGCCAATGAAACTCCTCCTTCTCTGTGACTCACTTCCTGTCAACATAATTAACATCATAGATAGCCTATATATAAATATATCTATGATTAACACGCTTGACTTGACGCATACCGTTTTTGTTCAGGGCCAATTTAGATCAACTAGAAAATAATACTAGTATGTTCGGGTCTTCTCTTGTCTGTAAGGGTTTGTATGCCCGTGTGTGTGTGCGTGGTGTGTGCGAGTGTGTGTGTTTATGTGGATCCACATAGCTCAACAGGTATCTATATAATAAACGGTTTGCTATAACAAAAGGCTGTAATCATATAGGTCATTTTGTCTGTCTACCACCCCACAACCAAGCACCTGCTGTATTGATAGGTGCTGTGAGAAACTGTGTGAGTGTGACCCTCTGGCCCTAGCTAAAGGATCAGTTGACCTCTGACTCACTCACAAGCCGACAGACTGCAGGGTAGCTCAGCATCCGGGGTTTGTGAGTGCAACGAGAGCCGGCCAGACAACAGACACCCCTGTCTGGGAGTGATAACACCCCAGACACCTGCCAACCACCACCACAAGGTCATCTCTACCATCTGGCCAAGAATAGATCTTGGCCGTATCTTAATCCTATTTAGCTGCTCTTGTACTTGTTTCATGTCAAACTTGGTGGATCTCCTCCTTCTTGACTCCATCCCGTTCCGAAATGTTTCTCCCCCACGTCCTTGTGAAGTTGTTTCCCTCACAGATCTCAAGGTCAAGGTTGGAGAGGTTCTAGAAGATCCTGGATGTTTCCCACAGGCCATAGCTTCTCAAACTGTGGGGCTTGACTCAGGGGTTAGATCTGTAAAAGTAGTGGAGGAGGAGAAGAAGAAAGGCAGAATTATGGAAATATTCAAACTGAACACTCAAGGAAAGTGATAACGTCATCTCCTTATTCCCTCAACTTACAGTACAGCGATGTTTATATGGGCAGGTGTGGTGGGACCCATCTCAAGGTCCTTTCCATTGTGATGGAAATACATCTATCAAGATAGATATTTTTGGTTTGGACCGATAGGACACCAGTGTCTTTTCGAAATTGACTCTTGACTTTGCTTGAAATGACTTATGTTGTCACTTATTTTCTGAAATGGAACAATTGTGTGGCACTTAACTGTCCCCTGAATGGGGTCATTTAGCTGTAACTAGAGTAACAGAGAGGATACAATCTGTGGGAACAATGATCTATGGAAGATAAAGCCATGATTGATAACTAGCTTTATTTTTTGACAAAGATCATGAGAACAAAGGAGCACTTGTACATGACTTCTAATAAGAAATGATGTACAAGGGAATTCAAATGACACCATTGATTTGGTTCTATCTATAGCTTGCTTGGGGTAAGCTGTGTGTCTCATCAGTGTGTTCCAGACTATGGTGACGTAATGACTGGAGAGTGTTGGTCTCTGTCTCTATGGATGCAATTAAACCGAGGTGATTGTTTTTTATCTCTGTGTTCCCGATCTATGTCCTCTTTACTGTGAAGGAAAGTCTGCGTGGACTTATCCATAACAGTACAATACAATCCCTGAGGGCTTTTGGTAATATGTTGACTTCACACTTAACTCTATCCAAGTCAGTGCAGGGGGTGTTCTCTAGCCTCTGTGTGATACATGATAGTAATTGCACTAATGGGTATCAAATGAGATTAGGGACACTGTGTAGCCTAATTCTGTCAAGGCTGTTTTTTCAGTCCATCTGATAGGTTGATATTCACAACAGCTCTTTAATGATTTCAAACAATTACTTAAACAGTAATAAATTATTGATTGATGAAAATGAAGCCGATTTGTCACTGATTGATGAAATGGATCTGAAAAGTGCAGCAAGGGTAGCAGCACACAGCTGTTATGTGTGTAGTCTGCCTGCCGCATCATCTTCAAAGATGAGTCCTTATCCCTAAAATGCATGACCTCTTGACATCAGGCTTCAGTACCTTGTAGACCAGTGTTGAGATGAGAACCAATTTAAATTGAAATCAGCAAATCCCTAATGACTTAACAGGACGGACTGGGTTTTTCAAATCACACAATATCACTTCTTATCTCAAAAGATGTCAACAAGTAAAGGAAGAATGGATTTGCTTTGCATGGCCAATCCGGTTCAATATCACCACTGAGACAAGTCTTTGTTCTCTGTGTCTATCTTTCTCCACCTGGAAATTAGGTGCACATACCTCCCGCGTTTCTCGTGGTTTAGCATGCATATTTAATGACATAATTACACACCTGGGCGAATTAATGTTCTCTAAAGCTATATGTCAAGTGAAATATAATGGAACCCTCATGGCAAAATTTTATTTCTGGCGATATTATACCACCCCTCCTAGCCTAATTTTAGAAAGCAGTTAGAAAAAAATCCCTTGTGGCGTTGCAGTAAAAAATATGAAAAACCTCTTTCCACATGTAAAGGTTACATTAAAGCAGATGCAACCAAAACCCTTCATCACAAGTGGGAGTGGTTACTTTCCTATTTTAAGCCTATTGAGTAAACATGAGAAGGTATTACTAATCAAGCTATTAGGCATTATTATTGTTTTATTAAATGCTTAAATGTTTCGGACTGTAGGCGGTACAATTTCTCTAAGAATTTAAGAAGAATTTGCGGGTTGCCATCGTGCGCGCTCCCGTGCTTGTAGAGCATGCCTGTGATGTCACCCAAGCCGCGGCGGGGGTAGTTATCCTTGGGCTGACTGGGAGAAAGCGAGGCTGAACGAGATCACGATGAGGATGCACCGTGCGCACCGAAACCTGTTCTTCGGTTGTCGATGGTGAATTTTCTACCAGTGAACGCACTGTCACGTCCAAACATTCGTTCTACTCATTAGGTAAGTGAAAGTCAAAGTATTCCGTGTATTTTTCTTTGACGCTGTAGTCAGGTTGTTGCGTCCCCTCAAGCGGCATAACCTACAGATGAATGCGTAAAGTTACAAGGTTTGTAATTCGACTGGTCTTCAATGACCTCTTCTGTGGTTGAAAGAAATACAAATGATGATCGGAGGAATGTAACCTAATGCAAAATATTCACGATGACACTACTGTAGGACGTGTGTTGATGTGTGTGGCGCGCATACAATGGACAGATGTGTGTAAGTGTGTAAGCGTGGAAACTGCAGTATTGGTGTCTCTCGGTAGGGTACTGTACATTTTCTATTATGATGGAGGAAAACATATCTTGTTATTCAGAATCAAATTCAACAAAAACTCATAATTTCGAAGCCACAACGTTATAACCAATGACTAACCAACAGTATAACCTTATCGACTGAGAAAAGTAAATATTAATCTTACTCGAATCCTCCCTCCAATAAATGATTCTGACCATCTTGTCAGTTACTCTCACCGTCTCACGATAATGCTTTGCACTTGGTAATCCTAACACTGAGCAGTGACAGGGGCGCTTGTGATGGTTCGTAGAGAGCTTTTCTTTTGTCTAAATATCATCTTTGTTGTAAGGTTAAAAATAGGCAGCTAATACCCTTTTTGTTTTTGGACTGATTTGGGGATCTATGTGTGGGGCTGGCTTACTCTTGACTCCTGGGTGATTTGTGTTTATTGATTTGGTCAAATCAAAGTATCTTGGCCGATCTTTATTTGTGACTGGTGGATTCCAGTTGGGTAGATGTAGATGTAGTCACATAGCAACTACCTTGTTAAATGTCAGGGCACCTACAACAATACACATTTTTCAGTTGATACAGAAGATAACAGTGACATGAAAGGCTTTGCTAGGCTGGAACATTGGTTTGCTGTGGTGGAATGGCATCATTTCAATCCTTATCTGCCGTGGACAGGTGAGTAACCCAGTTAATTTCGTTCTCCATCTCCGTTAGATAATCCCTTCAGGTGGTTAAATCCAGACAGATGCTTCCTCCTGTATCCGGCGGATGTGTTCCAGTCAGATTAGACAGTAATGATCCTATCTGGAGGGTTTAGAAAGGTACATCTTGGTGAATGCACCTGTACAATACAAATCATCTTGATATCCCTTTGGGCTGTTATGCATAATTGAAGGCCGGTGATTGGCCTCATTTATAAAGAACGCACATGTGACCATGTGGACAGCATACTTAGGAAAACAGAGCTCCAGGCATTTTGGGATGTATCAGAATGAGCTACTATCATGTTTGACATCCCCTTCCTTTACTTGACTTGATCTTTCTACACATGCTCTATACTAGGTCCCATCCTATTTCTACTATACATTTTACCCCTAGGGGAAATCCTGGTTAAACATAATATTTCCTTTCACTGCTTTGCCGACGACATCCAGCTGTATCTGCCCCTTAAAATCAATGGGCAGTCTACACTCCAGCCACTACTCGATTGTCTGGCTGACATCAGATCATGGTTGGCGGCAAACTTCCTCAATCTCAATGAGAGCAAGACGGAGGTCATGATTTTTGGAAAAATCCCTCCTGCCTTCTCCACCGATGTCCTAGGTCCCCTTGCATCCAACATCAAGCCCTCGGTCAGAAATCTTGGCGTGATATTCGACAGCGCTTTTAAATTTGAGCAGCAGGTCAGTGGAGTTGTTAAGAGAAGTTTTTACCACCTGAGAACACTAGCCAAGCTCAAATCATATCTGCCTCGGAGTGACCTGGAGAGAGCTATTCACGCCTTCATCACATCACAGCTAGACTACTGCAACGCTCTCTACACTGGCATGGATCAATTGCAGCTTCGCCGCCTGCAGTTGGTCCAGAACTCTGCCGCCCGACTCCTCACCTGCACCAAAAAACGTGATCACATCACCCCGGTCCTTGCATCACTCCACTGGCTTCCCATCCGTCACCGTATTGACTTCAAACTCCTTCTAACCGTTTTCAAATCCCTCCATGGTCTGGCCCCTACTTACCTCTCTGACCTCCTACACCACCTCACCCACACCAGAGCACTACGGTCAGCTGACCAACTGCTGCTTGAGGTGCCCAGATCCAGGCTAAAGACCAGGGGTGACAGAGCCTTTGCGGTCGCAGCCCCCAGGCTCTGGAACAGCCTTCCCCTCCACATCCGTGCAGCACAGTCCCTAAATGTTTTTAAATCACTTTTAAAAACCCACCTCTTCTCTCTTGCCTTCTACTAGCCTACTCCTGCAGGCATTGTCGTTTTTAACCTCTGTGTTGTTGTTGTTTTTATTTTCGTATTTGTTTCTTTTTAATTGTGTTAAATCCTGTTCTTACTGTACTAATTGTTCTTTATGTGAAGCACTTTGGTGGGGCTTAGCCGTCTGTAAATGTGCTATATAAATAAACTTGACTTGACTTGACTTGAAACACCAGCTCGCCATCCACTGGTCCTCAATACCTACCTAGACTCTGCTGCTCCTGCCTCTCAGCTAGCACCTCCCTCCCCAGGACTAGAACATGTGGCTCCCCCAGCCTCCCACCCCTCCTTGGGGCTTGCTGGTAGGGCCCAGCCTCCCACCCCTCCTTGGGGCTTGCTGGTAGGGCCCAGCCTCCCACCCCTCCTTGGGGCTTGCTGGTAGGGCCCAGCCTCCCACCCCTCCTTGGGGCTTACTGGTAGGGCCCCCTAGTTTCTCCCCTGCTGTTGATTAGAATCAATCACACTGCAGCTTTCATTTATCTGTAACGTTTAACAAACGCATGCCAATCACGCACACACTATCACGCATGCACATACACACAAACATGCATGAAAACACGCACATACACATCCATATGCACACCTTCCGTTCTCCTACTATTTTGAAAAGGTTGTTTGGTTTTGGTTAAATGAAAAAAACTGAGCATCGATGGCTTGTTAAGAGTTAAAAGTGTTACTGTGAAACTGTGTTGTCACGAGATGAGTTAACACGTATACACAGACTGACACCTCATGTTGCAGAGAACACATGTATGTGTCAGACGCGCACACGCACACACACACACACACACACACACACACACACACACACACACACACACACACACTGTTCTTTGTGTTCTCAGCAGGGAGAATGACTGAAATAGAATCTCAACCTTCTCTGCTCCCATTGCTTTGTGTGGTCATTAGTATTCACTAGGTCACCGATGGTATTTCAATGGTATTTCAAATATGAGACGTGCATGATGGAAAGTTTATTTGACTCGTCATGGAATTATTCATTTGTAAAAATGGTCTCTATGCAGAAGACCAGATCCTTCAAGTGCACCTATAGTACTGCACTGGCTGTACATACAGTATTAGCCAACAGTAAGTAAACGTGGGTCAATCCTCGCATGAATTTGTACATACTGACCCTCCCAACACTAGATTCAATCTACAGTATAGATAGTGGCATTTATAGGTTCTGCTCATCGGGAAAACACTTGTGTAATACAGAGGTCATCTAAATCCAGCCAATAAGCGCACCATGATTGATCCAGTAGGCCTGTCACAGGTAACGATAGTAACGTAGTCGACCATGGCTGTGGACTTCAGAAAGCATGTATTCTGTTAACGAGCTGCTTCCATAGTGTCATGATGGCCAGGTGGGCTGCATCACTGTTATCCTTTTAATTGGCAGAAGTGATGACAGGGGCCCAGATGCAGCCTGTCGGCCTGCTGCTGGCTGTAATTGGAAGCACGGGAGTAAAGTCTGACGTCGTACCCTGCCTCCCCAGGCAGGGTACACTTGACTGAAGTTAGCGCCTTGCAACGATAAGGTTGTGGGTTCGATTCCCCCAGGGAATACATGCAGGAGAGTGTTACAGTAGATGAAGTGAGGCGTCCTTTTCTACACGGCAGTTCTGAGGCATCGTCTTGTAAATACATAACGACTGTCGCTGTCTTTTGTCAAGAAAAGAGCCAGAGACTTAAATGGTTTGTTTTTCCTGCATCAAATGTTGGGAAGGTGTGAAATCATTCATGATCAGCGTTTGATATGCAGTGTTTGATTCAACAAAATGTCCTCTAACCAGCTGCTAGGGAGAGGGGAGGGGCTGTCACGTCAGGTTATTCACCACGGGTAAACGGTACACTGGAAACACTAAGACTTTCAGAACACATGCTTTCCTAATTCTCTCCTCTCTTCTATATCCGATCTCGTTTCTTCTCTTCTATATCCTATCTCCTCTCTGAATCTCTCTTCTACCTTACTGAACCTTTCTCCTTTGTTCTATCTCTTCTCTGAGCCTCGTTCTACTATGAGAACCAGTCTCTAACAGGTGTGTGTCTGGCCCTTAAACATACGGTTTACAGAACAAGAGAGAGAGTGATAAACATGTTGCTAGCCTTAGACATACTGTATAAGGGTCTGTCTCCCTCCCCAGAGTCATCAAGGCAACTGTGAATGACTTTGACAGTTCATCTGCTGGTATTTCACTGACAGTGCCTCAGGAGGGGGGCTTCTGTCCATAGTGTACCACTACACCTCCCCCCACACGCACACACATACACAATAACACAAATGTACACACACCCACACAAACAATGCCCTCTGCAGCTCTCAGTGATTTTTAAAGTGATGGAGCTTTTGCTGTCCAGCCAGGCTTGCAACATGTTTATCACTCTCTCTCTTCTTCTGTCATCGAGAGTACTGTGGTGAGGGTATGAAACAAATCACAAATCTGGACGTGTGCACGCAAAGCACCCACATATGTTCAATCTGACAGATTCACTAACTCCAACATCACACACACGTTTAATCCCAGAGATTCACTCACACACAAATCCTTACAACAGTAATGTTATTTTGTGAGAGTAGGGGCATGCATCAAAAAATGTATTGTTAGATATTTGTGATTGACTTTTGGAAAGACATCCCCTCGCACACACACACACACACGCACCTACAAAAGCATATAGACGCACAAACACTGTGTGTTGATAACAAACTGACTATCAGAAGACAGCTGTTGTGATGCGGGTTGCTGGTTGTTTCTTAGGTTGCTTTTAGCCCTATAAACCCCTGGTTCGGGCAAAGAAGAGGCAGTGGACCACAGGACAACAACACAGTAATCTTCCTTTGTTTTGTTTTAGTGCTGTTGACCGCAGAGCCACAGTGTTAAAATCTCCTAGGTGGAGATGTCAGGACCAAAGCTATCTCTCTCACTGGATTACATCTCCACTGTTGTTGTTGCTGCCCTGGATTTAGAACGAGACAAACGAGTAGGGAGTAAAAAGCTGATATTCTGAGATCTTTTTTTGAACAAATGTTTGTGTGAGCAAGACCTGCTGTGGAGGGGAGTGGAAGGCTTTCTGATGTAGCGGTTACAGGGCAGATAAACAAAACTGCTTAATGACTCATATAATTAACACTCTTGAATTACAATTACAACACAGGCTCCATCTCTCTCACTGCTCCCCTCCGTGTCTCTCACTCGCTCGCTCTCTCTCTCTTTGCCTTTCTCTCTTGCGACCTCTCTTTGTCCTCTTTTTCTGTCTCCTCGCTTTCGCCCTCTCTCTTTCTTTCTTTCTTTCTCTCTCCGTCTCTCGCTCTCTGCTGTTTGTTTTCTTGGGGCTAATAGGGTCTTGGCTGGTGTCCCAAAACCCCCCTCCTCCTCCACCCTTCAAAACCCTGCTCCTCCCTGGGGTTTGCTCTGCTGTCGTGTACTCACAGCGACTGGTCGGCACCTCTTCACTTTCCATGGAGAGGCATCCTCTGAAGGGGCTTCATCAGCAGGAGAAAAGGCCTGGTTGTTGGGGAAGCATCATCGGACTGGGTTCTGGTCCAGTTCCAGTGTGTCCCTGAGGCCAGGGGCCCTTAGTGGCTCCTCCACCCCCTGGGCCTGTTCTGGCTCAGCCACCCGGAGCTAAGTCCCTCTGGGTCTCCATCTGCCAGCCGGGCCCCTGGAGGGGGGGGATGCACACTGGGTCTATCTGTCCTGACTGCTCCCCTTGCTACCTGCTTCTGAATGTCTCTCTTTACTGACTGTCTGGGTCTATGTGGCTCCTGTCTTGGCTGACTGGTTCTTTATGACTTATTGCCTGGCTGCCTTGTTGTCTTTGGCAGCTCTCTGCCTGCCTGTTTCTTTATGGATGAGGGATGACTAATATCACACTGATTAAATGCTTGGTTGACACTGTGTCAGGTCTCAGTCACACAACACATTGCATAAAATGCTGGCCAGAAAGATTTGTTTAATATATATGATCTGCCTGTTTGCCTGGGTGGGACCAGAATGATGTCTACCATGACACACAGCAGGTGTCAGGAGCAGCGGGCACGGCAGGCAGGGATGGGGGAGAGCAGGCCTGGTGGAAACAGCAGGCAGGGGTCAGAGCAACAACCAGCAGTGGGCACAGCAGGTCGGGGTGGGGAGTGGAGGCAGCAACAGGCAAAGGTGGGGAAAGAGGGGGGCTGGCAGGCAGAGGACTCATGTGGCATCACAGCTGAGCTCTGTCTTCTGTGGTGTTGTGCGACTATGACACTCACTGCAGCCAGACTGTCTGCTTCACGTGCTTCAGGTGTGTTTACAGTAATGTGGTTCCGCTGTACACAGCATCAACTCATAGTCTTAACACGTTTGCAAAGCGAGTCAAGTCAATTACACAAGGGATTATTTTGGGGATGTTCTCTGACAGAGGTATATGTTCTCTGAACACAGCACAGTGCTTTTCTGGTCTGGTGCAGTAAGTCACAGTCAGCACTCTGGAACTCAGACAGGGTGACTAGATGGATAGATAGAAAGAAAGAAAAATAATTCAGTGCAATTTCACACCCCCGCCCGCCACATACACATAAACACACACACACACACACACCCTTCACCCTAGCCAACACCCAAACGGTCCCCCCACGACCAGCCTTTAATCCTAGCCTTTACCCAGCTGGGAGTGGGGCGGTAGGGGGGTCTGACGAGGCCCTCGTGTTGGGCCCGGCTGTCTCTGTCTGGAGTTTCTTAAATCACTGTGCAGATTAGAACAAGTCATCCCAGAGAGGCTAAAAATACACCAAGAGGGAAATCTGGGCTGAAGCCCTACACGACTGGCACTACTCCACACACAGCAGGCACTACGCTCTCTGAACCACGAAGCAGGAACCGCAGTTAGAGATGCTCTCAAATTAGTAGTATGTGTGTGTGTGTGTGCAATGTGTGTGTGTGTGTGTGACTCCTTGTGTCTGGATTGAAGGAGCGTGTGATGGATGGGTCTCTGGCATGTGTCTCAGACATGAAGACTCCAATATCTTATTATCTTCTCCCAGGCCGTAGGTGGGCTTGCTTGATCTAGTTTAAATACCCTCGAGTGTGTCTGTATGTGTGTGTTTGTGGTTGTCATACCTTAGTGTGTTTTCACACTTGTGTGTAATGCTGACATCTTAATTATAGGTGTTTTTTTTTATTGGACTGTTTTGTTTTTTTGGTTCGTGGTTGGTGAAACCAGTTTATACCAAAAATAGGCTGAGATAAAAACAACGATACAAAAAAAAACGATTCGAAAAAAGCACAAGATCTTCGTCCTCACACATCTAATGAAAAATACATGTCAAACAACTCCAGTAAGACATCAGCTATGCCCATTGGTTCTCATTCCCACCCAGCTGTGGATCCCGGACCGTGGGTTTTATTTCAAACAGTTCGACGCAGGCTTTCTGTTCTTCAAAGCTCTGTGGAAGAGATCCGATAGAGCTTCCAGTTCAAAGGAGCTGCAGTGGCGTCCCTGGGGATGCTCTGACCAGCTCCCTCTGTGAAAGGCCTTTCATGAGGGCTGAATCAGGAGCTCGCAGGACACAATCACAGAGGATAGTTGTTGTTCCTTTTTCATTGCTGCTGAGGACGATCACTCATCTGTGAAGAAAACTGGCCTTTTGCTGTCGTCTGTCATTCCCGACCTCATTCAGTACCAGCCTGTTTATTACCGGGGTGTGTTATGGCTGTGTGTGTGTGTGTGTGTGTGTGTAACTGAACACAGAAGCATGCATAGCGCCCAAGTAGAACATTAATGTTGTGACATCCGGGTTATGCTGCATCCTTTCATTGTCCCAGAGACATATTTAATGCCATATTTCAAATCCTAGTTGGGAATTGAGCCCTGTGCCAGATCTCTCATCAGGCCTTCTTTGGCACTTCCCCATAGGATGAAAGACCCGGGACATCTGGGTTATTGATGGTTTATTTACGGACACATTTTCGGGTCAAATCCCCTCAGAGGGTGGTGGGTCTGAGGGCAGGGGGAATGGACAGTGCCCTAGAGATTGGACCAAATCCTCCCTAAACATCCCTGGATCCTGCCCAAGAACTACAACATGGTCATAAAGTCAGGAGCCTATCAGAAGCTCCAACCCTGCCCTGTCAGGAAGTGTCCAGTTTGACTGAGGATGCAAACAGTCAGCTGAACATAACATGAAAGAAGGCTTAATACATGCTGATGCTTCATATTTGTAGATAGAAATGTTCTTGTGTGTGTGTGTCCTTCTCCAGTGTGGTCATGAGATGAATCATAATCCACTCTTTGTCCTTTTCTGCTTCCCACTCCTTCCTTCGTTTTCTCTATCTGGATCTGGTTTTTGTCTAATTCTCATCTAATTCTCCTCCATTTCTCCTGCATTGTCTTTGCCTCTTTCTCTCTCCTTCTCTCCTCCACTCCCTTCCATACTAGATTCTACTAGGTTATAAATAGAGGGATTAGACCCTGTCATCCGGCTAACCTGCAGCTTCTACCAATTCAGCGATCTTAGCACGTTTACATAGCACACACTCCTCCTACACTACTGGTAATGGGCCCTACATTTTTATCTGACGACTTAGCTTAGCATGTTTATGTAGCACATTTCATATCATACCACTGTTAATGGGCCCAACATCTTTAGCTAGGCAGTCAACGTATAGCCTTTTAAAAAATATGAAACAAGGATTTCATGGTATCAAATCTTTGAGCTTTGTTTTGCTCTCAAGTCAGTTGCCACTCATGGGTCTGACCGTTGGACATTTGATTGACAGGCCAGTCCTGGGAGGTGTAGCCTTCACTGCCAGCAGGGGATCTTGAAGCCAAATATAGACAGAGTGAAAAGACCAGCAAGATTCCTGCTTCCATTTAATCTGTTAATATACGTGTACAGGATACGTCTGTATCCTGGATGGGTTTTATTGGGACGTAAACACTATGGGCTATGACATCACTGGATGGGCTATACAGTATGGGTTGAAACCAGGGTCGCAAAGATTCATCAAAATGAACATGTTGCTTGTTAGCAAGCGAACCATGATCTATCTCCTATTCTAACAAATGGGTTAGAACCTCTGTTCTTCTCTCCTCCGGTCTCTCCTCAGGTTTGTCCTTGCTGCTGTCTCACTGCTCATCTCCACATGCTGCTCATGGTATCTCTCACCATAGTTAGCACCTGACAGACACATGCCGAACAAGACACTGCTGCTGACAGCAGACCCCTTCACCATCTGGACCTATGTTGGATACTATAAAACAGACCACACACATCCACAGACACATACACACTCTGTTACATACACACACTACAGATCCCTTACTTTATTTGGCAGCTAAGTGGTCTGTGTGGGAGAATTCCCTTCTAGAAAGGTAGTCTAACACACAAGCCTGAACGGTACAGATCTAGGCAGAGCTAGTACTGAACTAGGGACAGACAAAAACTGGCAAAAATAGTCTGAACTCATAATAGAACCTTTAAGTAGCACATAACGGCAGAATACAGACTTTGTTTTCTTTGCTGCGCTGCTCTTCATGACTCCAGGGAAATCATTCAGGGTTGCTCTCTAGTCTAGAATGCCTTGCTTATTGGACAATAAAACAGTGCTGCCAGAGTATAAGGGCCTCTGTTTATGTGGCGTGTAGGACACAGTTTGCAGTATGTTCTAGAGCAGGAGTGGGAGTGGAAGCAGGGCTAGTCGATCCCTCTCGACCCCGCTGTGGGAGCGGAGGCAGGGGTCACCCTCTCCCAGGGCAAGAACGCCTGGCTTTTGTTTTGTGTTACTGGCAGGGTTTGTGTGTGCGCATTCTTGCATGGGTGTGTGATCCTTCTTGCGTGGATGTTTGTTTGTGGGCGTGTGTATGTGTGTGGGGGCTATTATTTTTGCATGTATGTGGTATGTGGTATGTGTATGTTTTGTGTGTATATGTGTTTGTCCAAGTTTTGCGAGGTTATGACTTATGAGACCGGTGGGAATAATGACCAGTCAACTGTTTATCCTCATGGTCATATGACCTCATTCCTCTTGGTTTCCCACTGTTACAGCCACGATCATTACAGGGTCCTGGGGCTGCTGGCCAATCCTCAAAACTGCCCCCTCAGTCTCCTAGTTTCTTTCCCTTAGGAAATTGACTGAAACACTATGGTGGACACACATGATTGAGGTTTCAAGTCAGGGTCAAGAGATTAGGAACTGATCTAGTCCATGGGAAGGAATCAAGTGTCAGAGGGTTGTGAATTGGAACCAATCCAATCCCATTATGAGGAGAAGGATTGAGTGAAAGTAGTGGTGATAGGTGGTATGTAGTATGTTCGGTAATGTTGACGCATCCTCTCTCATGCTGTTGGTATGGTAGTGGATCACTGCTTGGGCATCAGGTGACCTGCTGCCTGTTCATACTCTCACTTGTACAGACTCTAGTTATGAGTGTTTTGTTTCAAAACGCCTACACAAATCAGCGTGCAGAGAGGTCTGTAATAATATGCTATAGAATGTGGCTTAATCTATGTCAAATGAGCCAGAGCCAAAGGAAGTGGAGCGCACACAGACAGGAAGTGGAACACGCTGCGGAACAGCTACTGTTAATTCAGCTTTGTCCTAGATCCCAGCTGCACCTCTCCCCAACCGAGGAGGGAGCAGAGCTGGAACCATCTCCACGGTGATAGGTAGTCAGCACATTGTCCTAAGTACAGGACGCACGTGGACAAGGATCCATGGCACATGGACGATTCTACAACAGGTGACCTGGAACAGAACTGGGACATAAAACATCACTCTCTTCTTACTCTTTGTGTTTCTAATCCATGTTTAAACATTGTGTCATCACATAGGTCATGTTCTCCCTCTCCCTTGCCCCCTTTCTTCATCACTTTTTCTTTCTGTCACTCACTCTTTCTCCTCTCCAAATATCACTGTCTCTATCTGTCTTTCCCGTCATCACCTATCAATCCTCTTAGTTACACTTCCAGTTTACTGGATGTATATCTCTCTATGGATTAACAGGGTTGACAGCTTGTAAAATGATCCATAGAATATGAGACCGTGGGCCAATGGCAGCTCCTGTATGAGGGGGAGTGGTGGTTACAGGCGGGGCTATAAGATAAGTGGGAAAAGCTGGATGAGCGTGAAGGTTGGTCTGACACACTCAGAGATGCATCCCATGTCTGAAGTCATTGTTTTTCCAATGTCATCAATTTTCAAATTTTAGAGATTAAGTAGACTGGTGTGTGTGTGTGTGTGTATGTGTGTGGTAGACAGCCATACAGGATGAGAAGCTTCTATAGTCTAATGCCCTTATCAGACTGGTGTGTGTGTGTTTGTGTGTGTGTGTGTGTGTGTGTGTGTGTATGTGTGTGGTAGACAGCCATACAGGATGAGAAGCTGCTATAGTCTATGCCCTTATCAGACTGGGCCAAGCTGCTGTGAGGTCACGAGGCCTCAGTGCTCCATGAGGGCACCATTGTTAGAATGCTGTCTAAAACCAACATCCAACAAAGTCCTGAAATCCCCAAACAACAATGTTGTCATTTATCAAGCTTTACTGCCTTTCCAGTAATGCCCTGCTGGCAGTTCCTTTCCTGTGGTTGGATCACCAGATGGTTTCTAAGAGACTATCTCTCTTGGTTTTGCAGCCAGTCAGAGTAAATGTTTGGAGTGGGAGGGCTGGGTGTGCAAGGTGTGTGGATGGTCTCCTGCAGAGTGGTACGGTGAGGGAGCCAATGTTTACAATGTGTATTTGGAAAGATGCAAGTGCTTGTTCTCTGAAAAGAATCTCCAAATCTACAGAATGAACAGGGATGTGATCAGTGGTGTTTGGTCAATGTTTGTCAATGCCAATGTGTACTACATGGTCATTAGTACTGCATGGTCATTGTGGTCTGTACTAATGAGCACTACATGGCCAGCGTGGCTGGATGTGTGTGTCTGGAGATGTGGAGAGTGTAGGACCGGGAGAGGCAGCAGACAGAGGGAACATGTCCTCCGGTCTGCACAGCACAAGCCAAACAGCAGATGAGTCACGAGCAAAATGAATGTCAGTCGAAACATGGCGTGTTGTCGAGAAGCACTTAGGGTTCTTTCTGTTAGTTCTAGAAGCATTCAGTGTTTTGGCTGTGCTGTCTTGTAACCTCAAGGGTTCAGTCTGTGGGTTCTAGAAGCCTCCAGGGTATTATTATGTTCTAGAAGACTCAGGATTTTACCGGACCCAGTCCCAATGCTGTTTTTGTTTTTTCCACAATGTTTTAATTTAATTTATTTGATTATTTATATTTGTTTTCATTTTGGCGCATTATTAAATGTTATGTAAGCGTTGACATCATACATAATAATGTTTTTGTTTTTCATCTATTTATAAACACTGCTGCCTGAATAACAGAGTGTCCTTTAGCATCTAATACTGAAGGCTATACTACTTCAAAAAGAGAACTCATTAAGTCAATACGAAGTGCTCCATCCTTGTCATAGCCAGTGTGAAGTGCAATCTAAATGCTCCATTAAACTTCTCGCTTTCATCCTCAGCCACTCCTGCTACAAACCCTCTGATCAGTCTGTCCATTTGACCGTCCGTCCATCGGTCTGTCCGTCTGTGGATCTTTCAAGCAATTGTAGTTTGATTTGATTGGACGATCACACTTGTGAGACCGGTCCAGACCGGTCCAGTGCTTTCATGGCACAAGCTCCAAAACACTTCAAGATCAGTCAAAGTGTTTGGCCGTTGTTCCAAATAAACTTGGTTTTCTTGTCTTAGCTTTATGATATAAATTAGACCTCTACTTGGAGGTTAACTCGTAAAGCAGACAAGATAGGACGTGATTAAGGATTAGTATGGATTAGGGCTAGATTAATGGTCTTTGTTTCAGACAAGAGGTTTCTTACTGTGGAGTCCTCCTCACACCAAAGCTCTACACTGTCTGGGTGGTAGAATGACTCACGAAAAACAAGCAATGTTTGTTTGGGAAAGGGTAGAACACGTTACGTTAAATGGAGAGGACCCCAGGCTGCTAAATGCACCTTGTTGTTGAACTAGAAGTCAATTAGGCATCTCTAAATACCAACCGCCACCATTAGGTAGGAAAAAATCATCAGACTCCAGGCTATGTGTACCTTATTTCTCCTGTAGGACAGGGAGGCATTAGCAATGCTGGCCTTTTGTGATACAAACTGATGCCAGTATTTGATAACAGCAGAAAACAACATATTCAAAATGCTGTGATTAAAAACACAAAGTCAAATCATATGTTACACGTGTGAGAAAAACACCCTTTTCAGTTTAAAGGCCGAGCCTTGTGAAGACGAGCTTGTGTTTCTAACAGCCCGGAGGGTGGCCTGTGAGTAATGTTTTTAGTCAACTCATGCACACAGATACACACAAGCATGCACACACAAGCACATACACACACCCCCACACTTGCCACACTCGCAAACACACAAGCTGCTGCCTCCTGCCCACCAGCCTTGGCAGACTCTGTGTAGCTGTTTGGCTGAGTATCCCGGTAAAGACGAGCTGGCACAGCACCCCTTCTCTGTCTTCACCCAGTGGACCAGGATGAGAGGGGCAAAAATGGGAGGAAAACCATACCAACCCTGGCCCTGACTCCATCCCCCCATCTCCAGCCCTCAGCCCCAGCTTGAGCCCATCTCTATCTCCAGCCCCTAGCCTCAACTCCAAACCCCGGCCCTGACTCTAGTCCCCTGCCAAGCCCCCAGCACAAGCTCCAGACCTTGGCCCTGACTCCAGCCCCAACCCCCAGCTCCAGCCCATGACCCTGACTCCAACGCCATCTCCAGCCCCCAAAATAAGCTCCGGACCTTGGCCCTGACTCCAGCCCCAGCTCCAGGCCTTGACTACAGCTTCAGCCGCCAGCCTGTCCCATCTGAGTTTCCTCTCCCCTGGCCAAGCCTACCCCCCTCCCCCCCTTTTTTCCGTGCTGTAGCAGGCCTGACCCAGGTGTTAGTACTGATTACTGGTATAAAAAGAGTCCATCCCAGACCAGGAATAGCCCAGTGTTGACTAAGGGAGTTTGATTGAATTCTAAATCTTGTGACATCCAAGCCTGTGATTATCATCTAGTAAACTGATGGTGAGGGCAGGGCACCATCTGCTAAATGGGGGGGCTCTGGCTGTTTGTCACTGGGTGTGCGTGTGTGTGGCTGTGTGTGTGTGGCTGTGTGTGTTCTCTAAAGTGTAAGAGAGAAAGAGAGAGAAAAAAACTGAGAGAAACTGAAAGGGTGTGATAGTGGTGATGAAGGTGGCAGACATGTCCAACTGACAGTTATAATATCAGCAGTCTAAATTCATACATCCAGTAGCTGGCGGCCAGAACGAGGTTACTGTTCACATCCTGTCCCAGCCCTGTCCTTACCCCCTCAACGCTTGCTGCCAAACACAGCCTGAAATAGATCTGGAGTAGTGGTGAAGGGGCCTGAATAAAACATAAACATTTGAAAATTGTCTGTGTGTGTGTATGGGGAGATGGAATGAATGTCATATCAACATCAATAAACTTTGAAGATAGGGTATGTGGGGTATTTATTACAAACATTCCCAGACACATCAGGCATAAGTTATACAGAAGAAAGTCCATTACTTCTACATGGAAGTTTTTAGGTGAGTTTGGATACAACAACGCTAGTTGGGTCCCTCTTCATTTTGGTTCCACATTTTTACATAGCTCTAAATATAGGAATTTCAGATTTTAGATCAGTCCCTCACTTTGTAACAGTCCGAGAATCAGCCCTCTGGTGGTCAGATTGTGCACTGCATCCTATACACCGAAGGAAACCACAGCAACCAGTCACTTGGTGTGTGTCCCAGATATGTAGCCTACCCCCCCTCCCTGACAACGGACTCACAGCAAGAGCGCAGAGTGCAAATGCCAGGCAGGTACAGCTGTCAGACCAGGTGATGGATACCAGGACAGTTTTTCCATCCACAAAACCCCCCAGGCCTCGCAGAATCTACAAAAACACAGGTCTTCAGTGTAGGATCTGTTGTCCTGCCCTGGGTCTTTACAAGGCAGCAGCTTTATGGCAGAAGGAAGGAAGAAGTGAACATTCACTTTACACATGTGTGCATACAGTAGTACAGTCATTTACCTCGCAGGCTGGTTATTCCGGGAACACAATGAAACATTAATGTTGTATGTGTGTGTGTGTATATGTGTTGTGTGTGTGTGTGTGTGTATATGTGTTGTGTGTGTGTGTGTATCTTCTCACCTGCAGGCTATGCTATGAGGACAGGCTCCAGAGATGACTGATGTGGAGCCTGTTGTCACCGACTTTGCGTCCACGAGCCGTACGGGCCGCCGTAATGCCCTGCCCGACATAGGCGCCAACGCTGCAGCGGCCGCTGGGGACCTGCCCGACAAGCTGGCAGAGCTCTCCGTGGCAGGTGGGTGGATTCATGACATACGTGTTTAAACATCAAATAAACAACTTGTAGCTGGTTTAATTTAAATGATGTGAGACACACACAGTTTTAGATGGACAGTAAATCCTTGTTAATTGTAATATGTACTCGGGTTGCTAAAACAGGATTCATTACATACAGTGTGAACAGTGGGGCCAGGATCAGGATTCATGCCAATCAGCAGCAATAGATTTCAATACATTTAGCTTTTGGTGGATTGTGAAGCCTGTCTGTTGGTGTGTTCAGTGAAGCAGATGCTGTCCGTGTACAGTATGGCTGATGGAGAGTCCGAGCCACGCTACAGAGATAAGAGACCAGTCATTACACACACACTTAGGCAAAGGGCTGAGTGCTCCTCAGAACTCCTGTGATCACACACATTGACACAAACACACACACACACACAGACACACACACCGCACCATCTCCACCACGGGCACCCTAGAACCATTAGCTGCAGTCTGCCTGTCGGCCTAAACAGTTGTCATTCTCCAGGTTGGCTGGAGAGAGGAGGCCAGCTGAAACCACCTGAATGGAAATCAGCGAATGCTTTTAGAGAGCCTTAATGGAGGCGAGAGAGGAGAAGAATATCAGATAGGCTATTGTTAGTCATCACTGTTCGCTAGCCTCTGAGCACAGAACACGACTGGGAGGAGAGAGAGAGAGAGAGAGAGAGAGAGAGAGAGAGAGGAGAGAGAGAGAGAGAGGAGAGAGGCAGAGAGACAGAGAGACAGAGAGACAAAGAGACAGAGAGACAGAGAGCTCTACCATGTACTACCAGGTTTTTGTTCACCCCCAACAAACACATTTAAAATATGTGGTTAAGTGGATCAAGGACATAGGCTTTAGACTGCTGGGAGACAAGATACATTTTTATTTTGCTCTGAAAGCCTGAGTGTGTTGTGTGTTATGTGTGTGTTATGTCAGGATTTGGTGCATCAGAGAATGTAACTATTTACCAGACAAACAGAATGAATGAGACAACGTCAAAAGAAAAACCTTGTACTGATCTCCCCTCCTAACGCAGCCAGGGGAGGAGAGCTCTGACAGCAGCTGTTGCTGGGAGATGATTGTCTACACTTCAAGAATAGGGCTCTGTAGAGCCACAGAGAGGCTCGTTCCTTTAGTCAGCATTCGATATCAGATAGAGTGTAATGATGACATTGTTGGTGAGACAGATGTGCCGATTCCGTGTTTTTGGATGAAAGCCTCTGCTTGATGACTCAAATGTGACTGGAAATATAAGCAGCTATAAGGGAGAAGGTGACAGGGGAAATGGTTACTGTGGAATTGTGGCTAATTGTGGCGAGTTCTTCTCCGGGTGTTTTCCAGATGATGCAGAGGGAGGGGGAGAGGGGCCATCCGGTAGCCCGCCCAAGACCCCCGCCGATGGAGAGGAGAAGGCTGAGGGGACGTAGTAGGGATGGAGCTCTGGATCACTGGAGGACTGACTACGTGAGAGGATGGACTGACTGATGGTAGGATGGACGGACGGACAGACGGACGCATGGATGTACAGATGGATGGAGAATGATGCAGACTCTCTATCATGGGCCTATTCTCCACAGACCCCATCCCCCAGGCACCCCCTCCCTCCCCCAGCACTCCCCGTTGACCAGACAACTGTAACAGCTTCATGTGCCGTGCTATGCAACATCAGGACGCTCTACAAGCCAGACTGGAGAGTGGGTTGTTGAGGAAGGGATGAAGACATAGAAGGAGGAAAGGAACGAATGGAGGATGGAAGGATTGAAAGAAGGAAAGAGAATATGTTGCTTGCAAGGAGGAAGAGCTGTTGTCTTTTTGATCAGTTTTAGGGTATCCATGGTTACCTCTGGCTCATGATTTGTTTGTGAATAATCAATGATTCTGCATCTGCCCTGTTTCTTTGTTAGCATAATATGCAGTCTAATTGGTGAACTGCAACATTGGTCGAACAGAGGTTATGGCCATGATTAATGTGATTGATGGTTTGGCGGGAGCAGGGCTGGTCTTGTGTATAATAATGTGGGGTTGTTCCAGTCACAGCGTTCTTTCAGAATGTCTCCATGTAGTTGTGGGAATCTCTCTTTTTTGCACAACAAAAGTATAAAACATTCCATTTGGTGATGTAAGTACATTTTTATCTTATAATCGTTGTTTAATAGTGTGCTAAAGTGCAACCTCTACCTTGTGAGTGTTTTTTACTGTTAAAAAAAAGAGATGTGTTGCTGACAACTGATTTATTAGAAGTAATGAAGAGTTATATGTGTATTTTCATTCTGTATATAGAATTTTACATTGCTGTTACATTCGCCACCCTGTAAAGATTCATTTCAACATTCACTAATAAACAATATTCTCTATGTACCAACGCTGTCAGGCTGTTTTAGTCATTGGCCCCATAGTTTGTTTATCAGACCTGTCAGGAGAGAGACATCCTAGCTGTAGTAGCCTGCTGCGTACATTGTTGGAGACTAGGCCATGTTAGTGAGAGGCTTCTACCTTCATTGCAATTGAGCTGTTTGTGTTGCATGAGTAGTTTCAACAGAAGGGGGCAGCAAACACATATTATCACGACGCTTGTCATTCCCCAAATTGTTGATTAATTTAAAATTCGACAAATAATTGATATTATATATGAAGTCTTACTGTGTGTATTGAAAGTGATAATTTGACCACCATTCGAAACTCGTCTTAATACAGTAGGCTAAACATAAATTATGGATCATTTTATGACAAACCTTTCTCTTTTAGAGTCTTAACAATCCTGGGGGATTGTCCCTGTACTTACTGTAAATCGCCCTGGATAAGAGCGTCTGCTAAAATGACATTTACATTCAAATGTAAGTATCTCATAAATACCGACAATAGTAGAAGGCCTACTACCTTTTGTTTTACTCAGATTAAATCATATCGATTAATGTGGTAATTCACCTTGCTTAAAAGAAATGGCACTTAAACCCCATGAAAGTTGCTGCATGCAGACAGCCTCGGGGTCTGACTAGGAATATTGTATTTGACATAGACAAAGAACTGTCAAACTAACTCAGATTCCGGATGAGCGGGTTCTACCGTTCCTTACCCTCCTCTTGTCATTTTATCTAATTTCTCCAAATTTGGCTTTATACTCATGTTGATGTTGATAGTGAAAACTGTAGATAGACTGCACTAATACAAACATTTATAATCTCCACTAAGCTGTATTGCACAAACATGGATAACATTTAGTAATTCACGTAATATTTCGTAATTGTCTTAAAATCCCTGCCTGACCCCAAACTGAGGGTATTGGGGCGTAAAACATTCAAGCTTTCTACACCAATCACAAGCTGGTAGTTTTTTCTGAGCCAATGGGAACTTCAACCCCACCCATAAACGCGCATATTAAACAGTCCCAGAATGATATTGTAGGTGCACTGAAGAGAACTCAGTAGTCTTTGCATCACCGCTCAAACTTTACCTCCGCTATCCTCCAACTCCTTTAATCATCAACATGGTCGATGCCTTCTGTGCCACCTGGAAACTGGTCGACAGTGAAAACTTCGACGAATACATGAAGTCACTTGGTAAGCATTATTTAATAATAATTACTTTAGGCCAACCCAAATAAATATCTGAATCTGTAGGAAACTGCATGTTAATGAATACATAATTACATTCATCCGAATACATTTGACATAACTTTTTTCTCTCTCTTCTAAACACGTAAAACAATAGTCTAAAATATGATTTGACTTTATTTTGACAGGTGTTGGTTTTGCCACAAGGCAGGTTGGCAACGTAACCAAGCCAACGGTCGTCATTGCTAAGGAGGGTGATAAGGTTGTCATCAAGACCCAGAGCACCTTCAAGAACACCGAGATCTCTTTCAAACTGGGCGAGGAGTTCGATGAGAGCACCGCAGATGACAGGAACTGCAAAGTAAGTTGGAAAGGCGCTCTTTGATGTGGCGTCAAGATAATTTATTTTTCACTTTAAATGACCAATGCCCTGACAGCTACAACGATGGCAGCACGCATGACTTCAAGGGACCCAAGGGACGTTAGAAATCATGGTCAAATATTTAGGCTTCATGAACCGTAGCTATCCCTCAACATAATTAGGATTTCTCCATTGCAAGTCAGTGTCTCATTTGTTTTACGAGGGAGTTTTATGGGATATGCCTATGAGTCGAGATAGTGGTTAGCCTACCATAGGGCAGACAGGTGCGTCCATCGGAGCGCCAGGCTGACATTGTTCTCCATCCTTTGTAGTCCACCGTTACCATGGATGGCGACAAGATCGTGCACGTGCAGAAGTGGGACGGAAAAGAGACCACGTTTGTCAGGGAACTGAAGGACGGGAAGCTGGTCATGGTGAGAGATTATTTCTACTATTTGCTAAATTAGTTGTGAACGAGCTATATTGCACTCCCTTCGGTCGGTTCGGAGGAAGTAATGCTAAAAGGTGTGCAGTGTGAATGAAATGGCAACTAATAGGCCTATAGGTCTGCTCTAATTTTAGACAACATAATCTATTCCGTGATTTTCATTGAATTCATATATTCATAAGATGTTAGGCTACATTATGATTTGTTTGCAACAAGTGTTAGATAGTATGTTTGTTAAATTAATAATTGCTCAACTAATACAACTGACTTTCATTCTCAGAACCTGAAGTTTGAAGACATCGTGGCGGTGCGCACCTACGAGAAGGCGTGAGCTGTTGACGTCATTGGATCATAAGCCCATAGTCCCTTTTATTGGACCACATCCAAGAAGTGTTTTTTTTCTCTCCTGTTTTTATTACTGTATGCATTGCTGCCCCTTGCACTTAATCCCTCCAAATGTTTTACAACATGTCCTGGAAATGTTTTAGAAAACTACATTCCTTTCATGGTAGATCATCGTATGTCAAACGTACTTAAATAAAAGAGTGAGTGCTTTCTAACAATGTGTAGCCTACTTTTTTTAATAACACACTTACAAAAATACATGTGACATAACGTTGACCTATAATAGACTTGACTTAAAATTAGGCGTTGGGGTTTTCTTGGAGGAGGCTCGTTGTAATGAACTATCGCTGAGATATCTATAGTCTAAAAAACTTCTTAGTATCAATAGGCTACGCCAACTACCCATAATATAATGTTTAAAACGGTCGCTGCAGTATCAACCGGTGCGTACGGCTCTAGTGAACTCCGCGCAACTTGGTTTCTTGTTTGGAGCGTGTCCAATACGCATTGTTCTCACAACCGGAGACCTACCAGACAGAGCACGATCACGTGATCCCCGTGCTTCCTGTTTATATCATGAGAACGTTTCTAACGATATGACCAAGTAACTCTGTCCCGCTCAACATTCGCTGTAAATCTGTAATGCGACAATGGGGTTCGTGTCCTGTCTCTCCCTGTTTGGGCTGCAATTATATTTTCTTAACGCAGCTCCTGTTGAACCTTTGGAAACCGCTCACCTGAGAGGCGTAGGTAAGTCACTGATACGGCCTGGGGCTCTGAGGACGAGAATAATATGCAATTCCTAAACAATAATGTAACAAAATAACAACCTTCAGAAAATATATATTTTTGTACTTTTATTTTTGTACTTTGTACTTCTTACAAAACATTTTCATGTCGGTGTAGTGCTGTTTGAAGCTGTTTGGACTTTTTGTTATAAAATAATGGTGCTTAAAGCCTAGACTTTAGGGAAACTACCCGTGCATACACATAACCTGACACAATTCCCATGACAACAGTATTTTTTTAGGGGCAATAGCCATTAACACTTAAATGTGGAATAGGCTAATTATATCTATATCACTTTCTCTCTCCCTCACTTCCTTGATCTCTCTCAATCTGTCTTTTTCCTTCTCCCTCTCACCCCTCCCCCTTCTCTCACACACTACCTCTCTCCCCCATCTGATATCTTGCGTCCGTGCTCTCTCTCTTTCCCTCCATCTGTTTCTCTTCCTTCCACTGCCATGGTATAGGCAAGTTCTGGCATGTCTCTGACCTGCACCTGGACCCCACCTACCACCTGACAGAGGACCCCACCAAGGTGTGCTTCTCCTCCAAGGGCGTCCCGGCCTCCGATCCCGGCTTGTTTGGAGACTTCATGTGTGACTCACCTTACCAGCTCATCCTGTCTGCCTTCACACACATCAGAGAGTCTGGCCAGCAGGCACAGTTCATGATATGGACAGGGTGTGTGCTTTAACATCCAACCACATGATGACCAGAGTAGTCATTCATTTGTTGCCCTGAGTTTCATCTGGAACCTTGGTGTAGGAAGGTGGTGATTGGTTTGTGTATCAGCTGATCATGTTCAAATTGTGGTTTACACTGTGTGATGTGAATGTCACGATCTTGGCGTATGCTTCTCAATATGTTACTTCCATGGGGATGTTTGTCCTATGCTAGTTTCAGATCATCATTTCAGATCATCATTGTAGTTCCTTAATTCAATTATTACTGTTGCAGGTTTATGGAGGCTATATTATTGCAACAGCTTTACAATTTGTGAAATTGAATCTGCCAGTCCCAGAATGAGGAAATGTCTGCAGAAATCTCCATGATAAGACTCCAGAATTTCAGCTGAGCGTAGATACATTTAGCAATGGAACAGCATGGTTGCACACAAACCATAAATCATTGATACTGGACCCAGAGCAGTGAAATATAGGTTAAAAATCTTGCCAACATGACATTGTGACACAAAAAAGTACTGAATAAAAGTCCTAATGTCTGTGTTTGTGTCTTGGGGGTGGGAGTGGGGCGTGGGTTGCAACAGCTTTTCTAAAACCATCTCTGTGGCTGGGACGAGATAACTGACAATGACATTGTCCTCATGGATGTGGCATATTCGTTTTATAGAAAGTGTTCCTATTGGTATAACATCTTTTTGGATTCATGTTACAACATGTCTTATGTCATTCCAGTCTAATTCCTCCTCTCCACAGAGACATTCGATTGCTGAGTAAGCTGCATTCAGCTGTTTATATAATAAACATGTATTCAGTTTAATAAGCGTGTAATAACAGTCGTGTCTGTCCCCCCCAGGGACAGCCCCCCTCACGTCCCAGCAGGAGAGCTGTCGACAGACATGGTGGTCCAGGTGATCAGTAACATGACTCAAACCATCAGACACTATTTCCCTGACCTGCCTGTCTACCCCGCCCTCGGAAACCACGACTATTGGCCGCAGGTATCTCTTTCTCCCACACTATTCACTGCTGGTCATTTCTTTTCACCTGCTATTTGCCATATACTTTCCTCACTCAAATGATTGGATAATGTTTCCTCTTACATGAATGGCCACTGATATTCTGACTAGTTTCCAGCAGTTTTCACGTGCTAGATTTAAATGATATATTGAGTACACAGTGTGTGACCTATTGAGTACACACTGTAAATAAACAGTGTTTGTACATTCATATTGCTTTTTCTGATTCTGCTGTGATGTGCCCTTCTTTTCAGGATCAGTATCCCACCTCCACTAATGCTATCTACCAGGCTGCTGCCAAGCTGTGGCAGCCCTGGTTAAAGCCCTCCTCTCTGCAGACCCTCCGAGAAGGTAGAGTGAGACAATACACCTGTGAGAGAGAGAGAAATATAGACAACCCCTGACCCTGCAGACTTATAGAAACTACATATGGACCACATAGAGAGTGATGGAGATGACACTGACAACGAGAGTGATACGGTATAGATATGTCCAACACAGAGAGTGAAATAGAAAACCCTAATCCAGCAGAGCCTCAGAGAAGCTAGGGTGTCTGGTATTACTCTGCAAGTCCATCTCTGAATGTTATATCTTGGAATCAATGGTTTAATTATTACATCCATGGCTGTTAGCCTGTTACATTGTCGTATGATTCTTGCTATTATACCCATTACATCGTAATATTTTAACAGTCTCACTGAACGTGAGTCCTTTCAATCCAATACACATCAGCCAGCCTATCAGCACAGGATTCTCAGATCCCATGTTGGAGATGATGGTCTGGTGTATCTTCTCCCTACAGGTGGTTTCTACTCCCAACTGGTCCAGTCTGGCCTGCGTCTGGTCAGCCTGAATACTAACCTGTACTACAGCCCTAACAAGCAGACCCTCAACACCACAGACCCCTCTGGGCAGCTGCAGTGGCTGCAGGAGACCCTGGAGGGTTCTGTTCAGGCCAGGGAGAAGGTAACTCGGACAGGACACCAGATTTCCATCTCATAAAATACCTATGTTACTATCTGTATTTTCTATGTTTAGCTATGTATGTCTGCAAATCGTTTTTGTTTCCTCTCCTCTGAAGGTGTTTGTGATAGCTCATGTCCCCGTGGGGTACCTGCCCTGGGCTCGGGACACCACAGCCATCAGAGAGATCCACAACGAGCAGCTGGTCTCAATCTTCAGGAAGTACAGTGACATCATCGCTGGACAGTTCTATGGCCACACCCACAGAGACAGCATTATGGTCCTACAGGATAAACAAGGTTGGTTTGAAGAACAGGAAGTGATATAGCTTAATAAGCATATAGACAACCATATTTAAAAGTTGTGATATAGGTAATATATTACAAAGCACCCACATCGTTTCTCAGTTTATTTGGATGTATTTAGAAGGGAAAATGTACAGTTAAAATAATACATTTTGGACTGGAAAATCATATAGTCATCATTATTATCAAGCTCTTTTGGATCACAGTAGGTAAGAAACAGGATCTATCTGTCATCATCACTCTCACAGTAAGCAGTTCATTAGGAGGTTTGTTTCATAACATAAGTCATTCTTTATTTACTAGCCTTATAATATCTTTATAGTGTGGTAAACCAATGCTGGCACACATGCACACACACATTCTAGGCACACATACCCCCGACACACCGACATTCACAAACACACACACACACACACTGTGACCTTCTGTGTACCCTTTGTGGTAATGATGCATAATAAGATCATGTTATTGAGCTGCCTCTGGCTAACTACTCAGACAATCAGACACTCCGTCAACATGACCTCTGGTGACCTGCTGCGTTGTGTTGTGGTGTGACTGGGAGCACGGCAGTGAGCCAGCAGCCACACACACTCACATGTGTCTAGCCTAATGAGCTGACACTGAGACGTCTACCTGCCCTAAGTATTTAACATCCTATTTACCTGTTTGTTTTCGTCTTCTGTGTGTGTGTGTGTTTCCTGTACGTTTGTGTGTTTGTGTGCTTATCAATGCGGGTGTGGTGTGTGTGTGTGTGGCAGGTAAACCGGTGAACTCCTTGTTCGTCTCTCCAGCTGTTACTCCAATCAAGAGTGTGTCAGAACCATATTCCAACAATCCTGGCTTCCGCATGTACCTCTACCACCCCCAGGACTACACTTTGCTGGTGAGCCGACAAGCTGACAAACAGCAGCTGTTCTCAGCTGTCCTTGACTATCCTGAGGGCAGGTGGATGCTAGGTCTGATTAACTGCGTAGGCTTGGGCAGGTTTCTTTGTAAATATACTACTTGAGGAAAACAGAGAGAGAAACAAAGAGAGAGAAACAAAGAGAGAGAGAGAAGGTGAGAGATAAAATGACCAATTGAGAGAGAATGCTTCTGTAATATTAAGGCTGAATAAATAGAAACTTCTAGACTGCTCTTATTTCTCCAGCTGCTATTGAGGTCAGCATCATTCAGGTAACAGTTAGCTCCCTGTGGATAGCTGTGCTTTGCTACTCAACCATCAGACAGCGGGCTTCTCATGATTAATGGGGCTGCCATTCATTATACAGAGCTACTTCTTATCAACGTTCTTTCTCAGAGCAAGAGTCTGACATAGCTTTTCATTGATTTCTATGGTCTTTTAACTCAATTTTTCCCCCTGTTGCCTTTTTACTCTCTCCCTCCCTCTATTTCTCTTTCTTTCTTTCTCTCTCGCTTCCTTTCTCGTGGCCCTCCCCTCTCCTTCCTTCTCTTTCTCTCCTTCCCCTCCCCTCTATCCCCCCTCTCTCATCCTCCCTCCCTCTTTTTTCTCTCTCTCTTCCCGACTGAAGGATGTTTGGCAGTACTACTTGAACCTGACAGAAGCCAACCAGTCACAACGATCTGACTGGAAGCTTGAATACAGCCTGAGAGAGGCCTTTGATCTGAAAGACCTCCAGCCAGAGAGCCTGTTCCAGCTGGCCTCCAGCTTCCAGGACCAGCCCAGTAAAACATTCCCCAAGTACTTCACCCACTACATGGTCAGCTACAACAGCAGTATTGAGTGTGAGGGCGACTGTAAGCTCACCCAGCTGTGTTCTGTGCTCTACCTGGACAAGGATTCCTACTCCAAGTGTATTAAGAAAGGGAAATAAATGAATCATCATTATGTTTATAAAGAGCTATTTAGCCTAATCAGGGATGTTTGTCTTTTTAATGAGAAATAAAAGCACAGAATAGAGAAAATCTATATTTTGTAAAACCTCATCTTTGAACCTAAAGGTTGCATTCACCGTGAAATGTTTTTGAATCACTGTATAATTGTTTGCTGCTTTTGAAAGCCCTATACACGTTTATTATATGAATACTGTAGCAGAGGAACAATGCATTATTTAGAAAGAATCAATGTTTTATGAATGTTTGAAAAAATATGAGATATGAGGGGATGATGGAGTTATTGTTCACTTTAATAAATATCAAGCGAGAATAATACACAGAGATCTGTGGTGTTTGTGTGAAATGGATGTCGAGATGTTCTCTCCACCTGCTTCCATCTATTCTAGCTTCTGTCCTAGTTCTTGTCCTCTCCTTTCCTCTACAAGGGAAGTTAGCGGTGTAGTCCAAACTAGAGGAGCAGAGTGGCACTGGGTCATAGAGTTGTGGGAGAGGTTAGTTCCTCCCCCCAGTGTGGAGGATGAAAGAGAGAGAACCCACTCTGCAGGGGGGGGGGCAGACCCCAACCCCACATGACCTATCCTCTTCCCTCCTCTCTCAACCTCCCTCCTCTCTCTTCCTCCCACTTTTTTTCTTGCTTTCTGTCTATGCTCCCCACTTTCAATGTCCCCCGCTTTTCTCTCTGACTCATATGTTCTGTCCATTTCACCGCACCTCTCTCTCTCTTTTCTTCTCTTCCTCTGCCTCTTTCCCACCATACACTCCTCTTTCTCATGGCTCATTTGATCTGCTTCTCTCCCTACAGAATGCCTTTCACTCTTCTCTCTTCCTGTCCCAATGCTCCAACTCCCTCTCTCTCTTTCTCTCTACCTCCACTTTTTCACCTCCTCTTCTTTCTCTCCTCCTCCCCCTTCTCCCACTACCCTTTCTCTCCCTCTCCTCTTCTCCCCCCTGTTAGCATTCCTGTCCTGACTCCGCCTGGTCCCGCCTCAGTGACCAGACCCAACCGTGCAAATGGAGTTGGCACAGGTTGTCATGGCGACAAAGTGGACGCCGTCGCTGGGGAAACAGCAGTAGAAGTCTGGTTGGGGCCCCTCACTAATGACCCTGTTAGATCACCTCTAACGAGCATTAATCAGTAACCTGCCAATCAGAGAGCTGGCTCCCTTGCCCCCCTCAGAGGAAGGGGAGGGGGCTGAAGAGAGATGGGCTAGAGAGACAGACAGATTGGGAGAGGAGGGGAGAACGGAGGGAGGGAGAGGCATGGAGATGGCGTATTGGGGAAGAAAGGGAGGGGGAAAAGAGAGGGGGAGATATAGAGTGAGGGAGAGACCGAAAGATCGGGAGGGGATGAGAGAAAGGGAGAAGGAAAATGACAGATAAGATAGAGATCGAGTGTGAGAGTGTAGATACCCTGGGAGGGTCAATATTTGTAGGGTTTCCTTGGCTCTGTGAGAATAGAATGAGTGAGTCACTCTCATTACCACAATTCCTCCAGGGTTGTCCTGAGGACAGCGCATCACCTAGGAGATAAGGGACTAGGAGTCTACTAGGGGGTAGACAGTGTAGCCATTATGTTGGCACTTGATCATGTAGGCCTGCCTCAAGTTCACGTTAGGACGCGTTGCGTGTTTAGGGCGAGGGGACGGTGTTCAGAAGTAAACTGAAGACAGTCTGATCACTGAATTACAGTGCATAGTCAAATACACTGTATGTTATATGATATGGCTTTATTAAAGACCTCCCTCTCTATTCTGGGATTCATATTATTGAGCTTGATTTCATTCCATATAGTGAGAGCAAGCAGATGTGCTAAACCCCTTCTGTCCCTCTTCTTAAAGAGAGACCAAAGTCAGCTCATGTAAAGAGAGACCAAAGTCAGCTCATGTAAAGAGAGACCAAAGTCAGCTCATGTAAAGAGAGACCAAAGTCAGCTCATGTAAAGAGACCAAAGTCAGCTCATGTAAAGAGAGACCAAAGTCAGCTCATGTAAAGAGAGACCAAAGTCAGCTCATGTAAAGAGAGACCAAAGTCAGCTCATGTAAAGAGAGACCAAAGTCAGCTCATGTAACAGGTTGTTTGCTGCAGTGTTGTTCAGAACACTGGCCATAATGTCAGACTGAGGGCGAGATCTGACTTATGATGATTCAAACCCTGGAGTGTCTCTTTTTGCAGAAGTGGTTGATAGTCATTGCCCATTACACAACTCCTTTAGCCTAGGAAGAGGGCTAGCCATTCCATTAGCTGGTGGGGGATCTAGACTTTACTAATGCACGCTTGATACTGTCACATTCTGGTCTGCCGTTACGGGGTTACTAGGTTCGGGGCGGGGGGGATTGGATGGGAGGGGGTGCGTGCGTGCGAGGGTTTAGGGGATGGGGGATTTGGGGTGATGCATAGGCCAGGGGGGCGGGGGGACGGGGGGATGTGTCGGAGGGTTAGTTACCACTCCCTCTCATTATGGATTGATAGAACAATAGAGCAGAGCAGATTAGGATGGTGTGAACTGCTGAATGTAAATGTGCCCTACATTCAGCTCCCTCTCTGCTGATGTACTGTAGTCGGACAAGGGCTATACTGTACATTGATTGTTGAATGAGTGAACCATAATCTTTGTTTCTTTCTTCCTTTTATTCTCCTCTCTCTCTTTCCCTCTCTCTCTGCAGGGGTGTCTCTCTACCGCTCCTAACTCATCTGAAGGATTACTGTCAGGAATGTGTAACTAGCCTCCCCATGGAGCAGGAATCTTAGATATGAAGATCTTTAAGGGGACGAACACACACATGTGCACACACAAACACTCACACACACACACGCACACCTATGCACGAGCAGACAAACACACACGCACACCTATGCACACATATGCACACCCACACGCTCGAGGAGATTACCCGATGTGCAGCTGTGACGAGGGCACCGTTAGTCTCCTTCCGAGGCATTAGCCCAACGTGAGGAACATTGACAAAATTAAGACTAACGTCCACAGAACTGGAGTCTCACTGCTCCTTGAAGTCATTCACAGCTTTATTATCTGCCAGCTTTACTAAACAAGCAGCATCTCTTTGTTCCTCCTGCTGTTATAATTGAAGTCTGGAGTGTCAGCAATATCTGTAGTGTTCCAGTTAGACGCTGCAAGAAAGGTGTCTCGTGTCAGCAGTGTTCTGCTTCGAGGCAGTGAGGCTTCTGGAGTCAGCAGTGTTCTGCTTCGAGGCAGTGAGGCTTCTGGAGTCAGCAGTGTTCTGCTTCGAGGCAGTGAGGCTTCTGGAGTCAGCAGTGTTCTGCTTCGAGGCAGTGAGGCCTCTGGAGTCAGCAGTGTTCTGCTTCGAGGCAGTGAGGCCTCTGGAGTCAGCAGTGTTCTGCTTCGAGGCAGTGAATCTGTGAGTCTGTGTGTGTGAGAGTGTTGTTGTCTCCATGCATCTAGACCCTGTCTCTTAGACACCCGAGAGGAGGAGCCGAGGTAAAAGAGATCATAATATGTGTAACGTGTGTGTCTGGGTGTTGTGTTGAGTTTGGGCATTGAGGTGTGATGAGTTTCATACTCTGGGTCAACATTCCACAGCATAGTTATAATGAACATCTGATGGTCTTATCGTACCGCCTAGACCCTGCCTGCATATCTGCAGTCTTAGCTCATTGAGCTAAAGCCAACATATATTTTGCGTCGGTCTCAAGCATTATCATGGTCTTGAATCTGTTGTGTCACTGATGTGATTCGATGACTCAAATCACCTGATGGGTAACCCTGTCCTGAATCATTGTTAAAGCCTTGCAGAGACCCGTGGGCTTTAGCTCTGTGAGTTAACACAATTAGCTGGCCCATCCTCTTTACCCTGCCAGTCACACTGACCTGGAGTAAACCCTCTCTGCTACCCCCTCCCCCTCCCTTCCCCAGGAGGCTAAAGTCATTGCCCTTCAGCGGAACATGCCCTTGTACTGCTAAAACTGCTTACTGCTTTCTGCTTCCCCCCTCTTCCCCCTTCTCCCTCCCCCCCCACTGTCCACACCCCGCACCCCCTCCACTCTGTGAAAGTCTGAGAGTCATTTGGCCCCTGTAGTGTTACTGGATTAAACATGGCTCAATATGTATGTAAATGCTGTTTTGTTTTTATTCAAGCTTTACTCCTTTCACTTCATTAAGTGCGGAATGATTAATCATCTAAGCACCTGATAATGCGATCAGGTGTTGGGGAGAAGGGGGGATAATGTTTAAACAGGCTAAACATTACAATAATACTCGAGTTTAGTACTTGCGTTTTTCTGAACGTCAATGAGTGTAATTTCATGAATTAAAAGCTTAATTCAATAAAACATTCAACACATTCATCCACACATTTAACCTTATGTGTTTGAAATGATATACAGTTTAGTTGACTCCACAAGCTGTGTCCACAGTGCTGGTTCTACAGTACAAATCTTTAACTATTACAACTATCTTATCACGAGTACTGTTATTAGAACTACAGTTATACCAACAGTTATTAAGTTACTAAGAAATCAAGGCTGCTTCAGTAGCACTCCTCGAGCTACAGAAATCTTCTTAAACCTTGTGGAAGTTTCATGATGAAACAAAGTGACCAGAGCATTGGCAGCCTGAGTCAAGTGTATCCAACCTGCTGCTCTGCTGTGGTCTCATAGGTTTATGTGTGCCAGCGTGTCCTAGTTGGGCAACACAAGGGACTATTCATAGAGCTCTCATGTGATGTAGTGCTGCACCCAGACAGACCCCGCTCCCTCTCTTTTACTCAGCACAATAAAGAGACACACATAGGCAGTGGTCCACATTTTCTAAAGACCTGCTTGGCCCAGCTTCCAGAGACAAGGGGAAATGCGCAGTCCTGCCCTGTATCCCTTACCATGAGGGAGAGCATGCGGGGGGTGTGTGTGTGTGTGGTGTGTGGGGGGGGGGTGGTGGTGGGCAAAGGGAAGGGGGGGGAGATCGGATGAGTGAAAGAAGCAGTAAGTGTACTAAAGGGGGCTCTGGGAGTACAACAGTAGATTTGGTGGAGGGGTTGAAACAGTTGGCGTGGGGAGGGATGAGCGGGGCACTTTAGGGGGTTTGGAAGGGGGGCCGGGTGTGTGTCTGGTGAGTTTTGAATCGGTGGGGCTGGGGGGATAAGGGGTGGCCGAGGGGGGCCTTTCTTCTCATGCTTCAGTGGCCGTTTGTCAGGCAGCATGAACTGCCTCCATTATGCGTTCTCCTGAGGAAGCCCCTCCTTCTACCTCAGATCTGCACCCCCACTGCTCTAAGCTGATTGGACCCTGCACTCCTAGTGGGACCAGCATGGCCCGTTCCCTCGCAGCCAATCGTATTACAGAAAACCCATTACCTCACCCTCAGATGTTGTACACGCCAAGAAACCCCCATCACCAATTCCTCCCACCTACCCCACCCTAAACATACACCCTCCTTCCCTCTCTCTCCTTTTGAGAGAAAGAATGGAATGCTGGGAATAGAGTGGCGCTCCATCCTTCAATCACTCCATGGGAAACTCTCTCTAGGAAACACACAAAAGCACAGAGAAGTGAGGGTGAGAGAGAAAGAGAGAGAGAGAGAGAGAGAGAGAGAGAGAGAGAGAGAGAGAGAGAGAGAGAGAGAGAGAGAGAGGGGAGTGAAAAGAGCTACCAAGAGCTTGGTATCTGCAGCGGGGGAATGTTGTTCAGTAGGTTACGTGTATTGTTGTAGCAGACATGAATGAAAAAGAGGAAGAGAGAAATAGTGAGAGAAAGGGAAAAAAAGGGAAAGATTTGAAAAAAGAGAGAAAGAGTGGGAGAGAGAAAGAGATAGAGAGAGTGGGAGAGAGAGAGAGAGAGAGAGAGAGCGAGAGAGAGAGAGAGAGAGGAGAGAGAGAGACGAGAAGAGAAAGAGAGAGAGAGAAAAGAGAGAGAGAGCTTTTGAAAGCAAACCAGTCAAAGCAGACCAGTCATCCAGTGATGGTGACTGCTGCCAATTAAAATGTGACCCACTGTGTGAGAGGTTTCCCATGGTCCTCCAGGGCCAAGCTGCTGTTCGTCTACACAAAGCACCGAGTGTAACATTGGTAAATGTATGTACATATGTGTGCAATAAAATAGAGCAGTCAGCCAAATAGAAAACAGTATGGGTAAAAGATGTGAAGTTAGAGAAGAACAGGACTGACACAAGGGGCCTGCAGAACATGTTTAGTGAGGCGCCAGATGGGGTAAGGGAACATCTTGGGGTGGCACACGTTAAAAAATATACATTCTGTTGAATAGTTCTGCATTAAAATATTACATGGTCTTCCAAGATTGAAATGAGTGGGGCTTGTCAGGTGGGAGGGGGACATGGGGATGGACAGTAAGCTTTGCTGCCTCTGTTGTATGACCGTATGTCTGTAGTTCTTTCATTGTATGTCAGGAAGTCCCTCTGAGACACTGTTTATTCTTCTTCGGTGGAAATATGTTCACACGCACTCTATGACAACGGAAAATACAAGTTGTAAAGAAATGCAAATCACCAAGCATGTAGTCTTGGTTCTTCAGGCTGAAAACATACTGTGTGTCACTTTCACCCCAAATACAGCTAGATAAATTCTCCCAGCAAACTCTTACACCCCCAGTTCAGTACTACAGTGTGATCTAAGCTCATTAAAAGGCACTTATATAACAATTTTAACTCACAGTATCATGTTTGTGTAATAGGCTCACATTATACCTCTCTATGCCCCGCCCCCTTCCTCTTTGCTCGATTGTAATCCCCCCTTCCTCTCTTCCACCCTCACCCCTCCATCACACAGCTATTCCTACTAATATCCGAACAGGCAACCATGTTTCCAGTAATGACTCTTAGAAAGGTCGCTAAGCTGCTTGTAAGTGGAGCGGGGTGTTGGGTGTGTGTGCGCATGCAAGTGTGCGTGCGTGTGTGTGGGAGCGCAACAGGCCTGAAGTTGGCCCCCGCAGCAGGACCCAGACTGGGGGGGTCAATGGGTTTGCCCCTGGCAAAACATCCAGTCTAATAGCTTTGATCCTGCTCGAGCCTAAAGGGGTCGCGACCCTTTTCATTCCACTTGATATACACTGTACTGACCCCCTGTGACCTCTGACCCATTGACTGTGCCCTCTACAGATGACTTCACCTGCAGCTCAAGCTCACTGTCTGCATATGGGAAAATGGGGGTTTGAATGGTTGAATGGTTGCATATGGAGGGAGGGGGTGGTGGGTACATATTTGAAGAGATGAGAGAGGGAGGTTGGAGGGTAGACTGGAGTGTGTGTGTGTGGAGGTGATGGGTGGGGGGGGTACTCTCATTACTGCTTACTGCTGAGTACCCATGTTCCTTCACATCTCAATGACCTGCCTTGTTACACATGGTGCAGTAATCTGTGTGGGATGTATATACTATATGTCAGTTTAATGTATCAAATCAAACCAAAAACAATGTATATGTATAGCACTTTTTTACCAGCAATGTCACCAAAGCCTTCACAGATACCCCGTATAATATGTGTCAATGAGATGATGATGTACACACATGCCTGTACCATTCGACATGTGTGGTTACATCAGCAATGGTTCTTCGTGTCTCAAATCTGGAGCTTCCGTAGTTTGCTTTGATCTACAGGTCTACTGATCTATTCCTCACCACGCTTCAAAATTATGGGTGGTCTATAGGCCTACTGCACAGTCAGTAGTATTTTTGCAATTTGAATACAAACGATGCAAACTATTTCTTATTTTCTGATGGAGAAGATCCATGACATGCAGTACTCATAGGCACGTTTATAGTTTGTAGGTATGGTGACTGTGAACCGATTTGCGAGATAAAGGATGTCCATGCTGCAATACTGCCACCGTTAGGCGGCGAATGTGTACTTCATCTGTTTGACAGCATTATTATAGCTCGCACTAGGGCAGAATTAGCACTGAGGACTGTCTGGTTAATCCATTTACATCGTGCAGTGCTTTCTATTTAATTGGATGTTTTGCCACTGGAAATGTACGATGTGACCAGACTACCAACAGGGAACTGAGGCAGAAGAGGATGAACAATAGCTTGTTAATGTCTACATTTGAGACCATATTAAACACACAGGCAATTTGTTTTGTGTGCATGTGTGTGATGTCTGTATGTCTGTACCCAACAAACTTAAAGCAAGTTGCTTCAACCTACATTTTTATTTTAGAGACTGTCCGGCTGTAGAACACACACACACACACACATACATCATTCTCATAGGACTACACACAAAAACATTAGCATTTTAGCTCATCCTAATTCTCCCAGATGTCACATAGCGCGATCCGGTCGGACCCGCAGGCGCATGCCGGCTGACCATATGGCGTTGAATGTATCACTTCTACAGCAGCACATGCTTTTTGTTCCATTCGAACATGTGCACACACGCAGCGAGCGATTTAGAGATGCCCCAGGGTGGGCCCCAGCTAAACCAACATAGTCCATTACTACTATCTGAATCACTGTCTGCAGGACTGAGGATGAGAATATGGAAGCCCAGCTCACCCGGAAAGCACTGATGCTAGCCGGTCTGTGCAGATTGCCGCACTGGACCCAACCGCTTGTTTCCGACAGCGTTGAGTTGACACCTAAGGTCGACAATAAAGAGGAGTATGTTAAATTGAATTGTGTCCGTTACGTGTCGGCTTAAACATACTGACTTTTGATTAATTGGATGAATGCCCAGAGTACTATTTCCCCCATAGGCCTTCTCTCTTCACTCCCTTTCGAAACGGCTGGAAGAGGAGATAAGTCCCCCCGGGTAGAGCCGTGATGCCCAGCTAACAGACCAGACGTTTTCACACCAGCACGTTTTGAAACAGGCTAGAAGTCAAGGCATCGGGCTGGAATATCCCAAACTAACATTAAAAGACTGTATGCCTACTACAGGAACAAGTGCATGTCGGACAAGGTGACTGCTGCGGCTTCTCTGACAGAATGGCCATGGCGCTGTCCACTCACCCTGGTGCTGAATCGGTCACGGGAGCGCTGGAATCACAAGCTTTGGCTTACCCAGACAGCAGTGAGTCATTTAATGACACTAAACATTGGGCACAAGATGGTCATGGAAAAACACGTGCCTTTATAGGCCCCTCCAGAAAGATAGCCTTTACTAGCCTTGGATAGATTGATTGAGTTTCACACCGATATATTGTGGTCCAATAACAGTTGAATGTCAGTCTAAATGCCAGGGAAGAGCAGATACATTGAGACAAACTAAAATCTAACATTAGACGACATTTTAGGCCTATGCCCTATCAGGCCTATCAGCCATTGAAATACCAAAGTGCCAATTCAGAGGCGGCACTTCAAAACTGACAGCTGCGCAGCCACTACACAACCCAATGTAATTTCCTTTGCGGGTGCATAATTCATTTGATTTGCCTGACCATAACCCCGGAGGAGCTCTGCAATTATCGGCTTCCCATTCTCCCCCTCTCCTGGGAGTCTGTTTTTCCTCCCTTTCACTGTTCATCTGTCACCCCCAACCCCCCCCCTCCACCCGCTCCACCACCACCACCACCCATGCTCCCCTCGGGTCCAAGTGCGAGTTCAGGACATTATCCATTCTGGCCCTTATCTGCCTCCTCACCCAGACGTTTCGCAGTAATGTGACAAGCACGGGAGAGGCTGACAAGCCAACATAACTTATTGTGTCTGAACTGTGAAATGTAACTAAACAACGACAACAAAGCAAGCTAACTGGCGAATCAATGAACCATGCACACCACCTCAACACACAAGCAGCTTTTGACGCATGACTGTCTCGAGAAAGCAGGCACAGCACAAACACAATATGCGTGACGGGCTCCACTTTGAACAACGGGAGACATTTGTTCTTATGGATGATGTTACAGAGTATTTTATTGATATCTCTCCTTGTCTCGGCATCGCCCACTGATATGTAAAGCCTGGATGCAAATGTATGTGTGTGTGTGTTTATGTGTCTGCGCTGTGACATGCTTATTGCTTTACCCTGGTCTATTGAGTTTCACAATGGCTTGGTCAACCTGTGTCATTTTTTCCAGTTGGAGAGGGTTATAACAATTAGTTATAATGGACCAGACATGGTGCTGGCTAATTATTCACCCGCGCTGGAAGATACTGGAAGGACTTAAGGTCGCTTGAAACAACCTCACATAAACAAAGCCCACTCGGTCGGGGTCCGTCTGCCAGCAATCAATCAGACCAGAGAGATTAGGCTGATTGCAGTCGACAGAATATACACGGGATCTGAATATTAAGTTTCACAAGGATACACCGTTTTGATAAAGATGAATAGGGTTGGATACATGTTTTCCAAAGGATCTGACAACAGTTTCGTTACGTTGATTTATAAATGATGTCAGGCAGAGGTTACAACGCATAGAACTACTGTTAGCCTCAAAGGTTATGTCAACTTCACTGCATCCTTAGTGAGCGCGCCTACAAGGAGATCTGGTGTGTTGTGTTTGCTCGGAATATGATGATAGAAGATGAATCAACAGAGTGGCTACGTGTCAGAGAGAGAGAGAGAGAGAGAGAGAGAGAGAGAGAGAGAGAGAGAGAGAGAGAGAGAGAGAGAGAAATAGCAGGTGTTTGGATGCAATGAATAAAGATCGGGTGAGACTCCCCTCCTCCCTTATACTCAGCCTCTCTCTTTCCTCCTCCTCCGCCATGCATGTGATGACGGCCAGACTGACTGGATCACCGGAGCGATGGATTTTAGTCACTTTCACCAGCAACAAAACGGAAACAGCAGCAGCACTGACGTAAACCATCCGCCACGGAACCGGAGCAGCGGGGCGCACAGAACAAACGGGACGCGGACCTGGGGCGATATATTTTTCCAGTATTTCCACTGAAAACCACAGGATAGAAATAGACTATCAGAATGGAGTAAGGATGTCGACGGAATATTATATCGCCTTCAGACTTTAAATTTCAACCTATTTCTGGGAAACTGTGCCAACAGCATCGCAAATTGAGATGCGTTTAGACAGGAGAGTTCTGTTCGAACTTGCTGCAGGGTGCCGCATTGCCTGACTGCTTAATGTAGGATAGTGACATATTTTCGTGGCAATTGTAGACATAATAGTATATGGGGTTGGGGGTGGATGGTATAGCGGCTGTTTGGTAAGGTTGGGCTACCAAGACAACGGACAGGCTGGATGCAATTGGAAGCTGAGCCTGTGATAGCATGTTGCTTGGAGAGTCAGTTTTAAAAAAATCAACATAGGTTGTTGTTAGATTTGCTATTGGGAGAACAAAATTATCAGAATGCCGACGGACGAGTGGAAAGTTCAAGTCAAATGCTACATACAGGTGGAATGGCGCTGCCCAGAAAGTGAATAAGAGCTTGGGTAGCACCGAGTATCGAAGGCCCCCGAATACCGGTTGTCATTAGAAATCTTCAAAGGAACTCTAAAGATCTAGAGCAGGCTATTCTGCGTGACGCAGTCATAGTTGACATCTTCCTCTTCGCTAGCCTTTTTATCGTTACCATTTTACCTCCCATTTGTGTTATTTTGGTTGAAGCAGTTGTTACAGGAACGATGACTCACTTGCAGGCTGGCTTGTCCCCAGAAACCCTGGAGAAAGCCAAGGTGGAGCTGAAAGAGAATCCAGACACTCTCCACCAGGACATACAGGAAGTAAGGGACATGATCATCACTCGTCCAGATATCGGCTTCCTCAGGACAGATGATCCTTTCATTCTACGCTTTCTCAGAGCACGGAAGTTTAACCATTTCGAGGCGTTTCGGTTGTTGGCTCAGTACTTTGAGTACCGGCAGCAGAACTTGGATATGTTTAAAAACCTCAAACCTACCGACCCAGGCATCAAGCAGGCTCTCAAAGACGGGTTCCCAGGAGTGTTATCGAACTTGGACAGATTCGGAAGAAAAATACTCGTTCTGTTCGCGGCGAATTGGGACCAGAGCAGGTAGGTTTGTTTGTCTCACATTGCGGGATAGATGTTCTGTCAGGACGACAACATTGTTGTCTAAACATTGAATAGAACACAATGAAACACGGTCACCTTTAAGTTAACTTATGTTAACTTCTGTCCCCAAGCGTTCCCATCAATATCCCTGACATAACAGAGACTTGCCTTGAACTAAATACCCAACTAAAGATTATTTAGAACATGTCTGTATATCCTTCTCTGGTGTTCTTTACGGACCGGAGTTAGTGATTCTCCTAATGGATTTACACAATAAAATCATTATACCCTAATGTTCAAGATACATCTCTGTCTCTTTCTCTCTATGTCTCTCTGTGTCTCTCTTTTAAAGTCCTACTGTTTCTGAGTTTCATGTTGCTTTTTCGAGCCCTCCACCCCTTCTATAGACCTCCATCTCATCCTTCCACAAATCTGTACCAGGACGTTCCCCTCACGTCATCTCCTCCTCCGGCAGGTACACGTTTGTGGACATCCTGAGAGCCATCCTGCTGTCCCTGGAGTCCATGATAGAGGACCCAGAGCTGCAGGTCAACGGCTTTGTCCTGATCATTGACTGGAGCAACTTCACCTTCAAACAGGCCTCCAAGCTCACCCCTAGTATGCTGAGGTTGGCCATAGAGGGACTACAGGTAATTCACATTCGATTCTATTATGCATTTCAGGTGCTCCAGAAGTTTTTAAATGGTCTGTCAGATAAAGTAAGTCTACTGAATGTCTGTGGTCCTGTTGCACTATACACCCCAGAACACTGTCATGCTCAAACACTTCCACCCTAGAACACTGTCCCCTTAGGACACTGTACCCCTCAACATTGTCTCTGTAGAACACTGTCCCCCCCAAACACTGTCCCCTTAGAATATGGCCGCCCTGGAGCACAGTCCCCTTTCGTTCACGTTTCAATCGACGGAACGTCTGGGTCAAGTGATCGGCGAGAGAACACATCACATCAGAAACGTCCGGAAACAGCTGCCAGCGTTATGTTTGACGTGCAGTACGTGTCTGCAGCTCCATACGTGGATGACACTGCAGCCCTGCTGACCTCTAGGTCTGCTTCAATGTGAGGCCAGTATGAGGTCATAGCACACTCTCCTGTCTCTCCAGACACAGATTAGAGTGTGAATAATGGATGAGAGCTATTAGTCACACACACTCTGGGGCTCTCGAAAGCCATGGGAAGATGTAAACAAACACTAGCAAAAATATTTTGCTGACGACTAAATCAAGGACAGAATCAAGAGATTGATGTTGTATTGTGCGACGGTAGTGTGTGTGTGCTTGAATGTGTGTGTGCCTCCGTGGTGCATGAGTGATTCTGCGCATGTGAGTGGGCATTTGTGTGTGTCTGCATATGTGCGTGTGTGTGTGAATGCCTGTGTGTGTGGGCTCTACGGCATCTCTTCTTCGGTTTATCATTTCCTTGTTATTGTGGCTGGTGGGCGTCTCACTCACAACTACCATGATACACTTGAGCTGGGATGTCTTGCCATTTCACACCCTGGCTAACAACAGCGCTGAGCTCCCAGCCTGCACAGATCCCAGCAGATTACACAGGACTCAGAGACTTACAAGGGGGAAATGGAATTTCACTCCAAAATATATTCCCTAATTCTCTGAACCACCTCTGTGAGGCCAGGAGGGATTTGGTTTCCTCACTGGTTTATGTGTGTTTAAACGGTGCTACAGGCTTATAGGTTGCAACTGCCAAACAGACTTGTTGTAGTCGTTGATTCATAGGGCACAAATCCACCCCATCAGTTCACAGTGTATCTAGTCGGTACTGATAGATGATAGAGATGAACCAGGACTGTTAGGTGTGTGTGTGTATTCCTGGCAAATCAATACAAGGAAACAAAAGCTTGGTGCTAGCAGATGATGCGTTCATTGGTCTCCTCAAACAATACTTTGTTAGAGAATAGATCTTTCTGCCCCTTCTTCATCTCACCCGTCAAATCTTTCTTTCCCCCTGCTCCCGTTCCTGCCTATCTCTCTTTTTGTTCCCTACCTTTATTCTCTCTCTCTCTCTCTCTCTCTCTCTCTCTCTCTCTCTCGCCTGCTTCTCATCTTTTTATCTCTTTCCTCATACCTCTCGCCACTTGCCATTTCTCTCTCTCCTCCCCATCTCTCTTTTCTCCGCAGACCATGTTCCTCTCCTCCCCCATGTCTTGATCTCTTTCCCCATCTCTCTCTCTCTCCTCCCCCATCTCTCTCTCTCCTCCCCCATCTCTCTCTCTCTCCTCCCCCCATCCCCCCTTTGTCTGACTTGTCTTTTGTCCCTCTTTAGTCTAATGAAATACAGAATGTTTGGCAGCCAATCACAACTCGAGCAGCCCCCACCCCCACCAACCCACCACCGCCCCCGCCCCTTCCATCCCACCCCACGCTGAGTTTCCGTGGCAACCTGTCCGACCACCATGCTATGCTCCTCTCTCCAGATGGGCTGCTCTCGAAGGGAAAAACGCACGTCTGCCTCTCTCTCTCTCCTCTCTCCTCTCTCTCTCCTCTCTGAGAGCCTGGCTAGAGGAGGACTGAATGTGTTGGCTTAACACAGGCCAGGGGAGGGAGAGAGATCTGCTGGGGCAAAATTTAGAGGAAGACTCATGATATGTTGGTGCTCCATGTATTTGGGTGCTCCATGTATTTTTGTTTGCAATGTTTTCATTTCAGTTGAAAATGATTTTTGAATCTTTTGGTTTCTGCTCTGTAGTTCTCTTTCCTTACATAACTCATTTAGATTCATATCTTCTGAGTGGATGGCTTAAAACCCATTATCACTGGGCTCAATAAATCATGGGTAATAATCATTTGAGATGGTGACACATTATTCAAATGCTCTTGTGCAACCAGATTCACTGTGACCAAATCCTCATCAGTGTTAATGGTGAGTCTGTCACAAGGGTAATTGGGGACGTGAGAGAGGAGGATTGTGCTGGAGCCAGCTATCTTTAGACCTTATCTTTTGAGCACACTATAAAGTATTCATGCTGCACTCACAAGTTTTTGGGGGTATGTGTCTGTATAGGTGTGTAGTTGGGAAGATGCTAGCTAGCCGTCCATTCACGAGATACATCGAGGCATGAGGAGATTTATGAGTCTCAGCATATGCTGAAATGAGTAAGACTCTTCTGGGAGAGGTGTTAATGGGTTAGGTGAGGTGATTCAGGGTGAGGTGTTTCAGAGGGTGTTTCAGAGTGAGGTGATTCAGGGTGAGATGTTTCAGAGTGAGGTGATTCAGGGTGATGTGATCAGGGTGAGTTGTAGGGCTGTTTCTACAGGTGATTCAGGGTCCCATAGAAGCCTGTAGAAGAAGTAGTTTGTAAGAGGGTTTTAGAGGCCTTTGCATGAAGTCACAGGGCAGCTGAATGACTGGCTGCGTGAATAACTGAAAAACGGAAGAACTGACTTCATTGGCCTGTAACATTGATTGGCTTGCAAGAAAAGTTTAGCCAATCCGGTTGAGCTGGTCTGAGAGTGAGATCTGGCAGCTGTCATCCCCTAAATTTTCTTTAGCCCTATTGCTATCACCACTATAGTATGTACTATACTGTAGAAAACGATTGCACTTATGATAATATTGTATTTATTGGTACAGAACAGAGTCTGGTTCTGTGTGTGTGATGGTATGGGACAGTCTGTGTGTGATGGTATGGGACTAGGTTCTTTCTTGTTTCTGCCGATGGCTAGTTCCTGTTATGTATCTTTGTGTATGTGTTTTGTACTTCCTGTATTAGCGGACCCTATCACAGTGGGGGATGATCATAAAGCACATGCTTCACTGCAGGCCATGGGTTCTTTTTGTCTCGTTCTTTTAAAGGGTCTCTACTAAAATTATGTTTTTCTCTTTCTCTCCCTTTTTTCTACCACGGGATGAGTTCACTCATGCTTTGCCAATGACTAGTGACAGGAGCAGGACATGGTCTACAGACTCGGCAGAGTCACGACTACGAGCAAAGAAAAGCCCTGTAAATAGAGGAAAAGAGAAAAGAGAGAGACGGTAGAGAGAGAGAGAGAGAAAATGTGAGTTTTAGAGAGAGGGATGAGATAGAGGAAAGAAGAGAGAGCAAGGGAAGGAGAGAGAGGTTCAAACAAGACTCTTGTCAGCATCTGTAACATCAGTTGACCGTGGTAGTAAAAAGTTCCATAACAGCTTTACATCCTGGATGTAGACTACCCAGATACCTCAATATCACTACGTCCTTGATCTTTATATTCATGAATGAATGTGTCAGAGTCAATCCAAACCCTACACCCCAAGTTTATTTGACATCTAAACTAGCCCCTCCTTGTGTGCTTGTTCATACTCAGTAGAGTTCAAACGTCACATCTTATCAGAGGGTAAAAAGAATATGCTTGTCAACTTAAACACAAGTGGTGTCATCAGCATTTATCAGAGTGTCCTTGTGAGGAGACACATAGTAAAGTACACAGACACACACATACATACATCCCAGTGACACACACACACACATAGACACACAGTGACACATAGACACACAGTGACACACAAACACTCACAACGACACACATATACTCACAGTGACATGTAGCAAACTGTGGCTGTTAATCTCCCAGTGCTGGGGCTCTGCCAGTCTGTGTGTTAGTGTGTTCGCTGAGGGGAGTGGACAGGAAAGGGCTTCATTGGGTTTGTGTGGCGCTATCCGTCTCTGGTCCACAGGGCTACACAGACAGAAAAACAACACACAAATCTGCCCGGCGACTGTGGTGCTCACCATGGACTCTCCTTGAACCTGGACATCTTTGGTTCTGTGATTGGTGTGTTTTTTCCCCCAGTAGTCTTGATGGGCTTTACAGTATTGGCTCATCTATTACAATGGAACTGGAAAGACTGAAACAAACTGAATGTTAGGAGAGGAATGGGGTTGTCTTGGTTTCAGCAACCAAGTCATTTGTTGGTTAAACAAACTCGTTCCAGGCAAGTTTGTCGCATCAATGTTGAACTAGATTTCCATCCGACTGTCCCAGGTGTGATCCACACAGCCTCACCACCACAACGCAGCATTCAAACACTCCTCAGGATCTGAGGGGACAAACACATCAACCGAAGGTTCAATTGAACAGGCGTAGCACCTTGCAGACGAGAATCCACTGCTAACCGGGAGGAGTTGCTTTCGCTGCCTCGACTTACAGATGATAAAGAGAGGGCTGTCAGCATTCGCTCGGCACTCTGGCGATGTAGAAGAGTTGATATACAGGGAGGGAGCTGTATGCCCTGCTGGGTGGAGAGGTGGAGCGTATGGACGTTAATGAAGAAATCACCACGGGAGCCCTTCTCCTGAAGGAACGGAACGTCTAAACCTCTTCTACGACGAATCTGTCATGTCTGTGATCTTAAATGCATCACCTGATGAATACAGATTACAGACGGAAGCGATGCGCGAGGAGTGATTTGAAACGCTGCAAGGAAGCCAAAGTAGTATTAAATGCGTTTATTAACTAATAACTAAAAGACGAGATGAGGAATCCTAGTGGAAGTCTAAAACCTTTTTGACGTCAGGAAAAGGAGATTGAATACTTCAATAACTTAACACTGGAGCACTTTGTCATTATCTGTTGTTCTAAATGAGTTTCTAGCTAGAAGTGGTATCCTGCGGGGTCCTAAAATTGGTTTTATTGTTCACATAGAAAGACATCCTTGTTTATTGACTGCTGCTGTTAACATGGTGTCAGTGTTGGAGGATTATTCATCCTTCAATGTTTCCGATTGCATTCGAAGGCCTGTTCTCTGTCAATAGTGCATGTGTCTACAATACCCAACTCTTACCATGGTGCATTTGTGAGATTGGGGTGTTGCAGACGGTATCTTGTCCCATCCTCACTCAGATTAATGTTTTACATAAATGTTTTTTGGCTCATCATCATCATCATCATCAGACAGAGCTGTTATGTCACACTATAATCCCAGCATCTGTTGCACTCCGTGCAAGTATGACTAAGGCATGTGAGGTTATCATAGAACTATCCACTGCATAGCAATGCCCCTGCTCTGCTCTGCTGGTATACTCTACTCTACTCTACCCGGTGAAGCACAAATAATGGTTGTTTAGTTTAATTACACACTGTAACTATGTTACTATTATGGGCCCAGTGATTGGTGTGTTGTGGAAACACAGATGCATGGTGGATGGTGATGCATGTGTTTTTATTGTTGTTTATTTCTTCATCTCTCCAGGACAGTTTCCCAGCCAGGTTCGGAGGCATCCATTTTGTGAACCAGCCGTGGTACATCCACGCCCTGTACACTGTCATACGACCCTTCCTCAAGGACAAGACGAGAAAACGGGTGAGAAGTTGTAGCGTGTGTACAGTTGACGTTAGGGGGAAATGTTTGGATGTTGTTAATTGGGTGAGGTGAGTGATTCAGAGGGGGTGTAGCGTTCAGGGTAGTTTTCAGAATGAGGGGTGTAAGCTGTTCCCAGGGTAGGTCAGAATGGGGGGGGTAGGCTGTCCTTTAGGGTTAGGCTTTCAGAATGAGGGGTAGGCTGTTCAGGGTTAGGTTTTCAGAATGAGGGGTGTAAGGCTGTTCCTTTAGGGTTAGGTTTTCCTTGACTGTTTGAAAAATTGAGAGGAACAAAGACATGATCTAAAAATGAGTGGGACAAGTCACCCGCACCCCTAGTGACACATACTCTCATGGGCATAGATAACCTTTAACCTCTGTGCACCTATCACATCATTGCCATCGATGGATTTGAAACAACCATCCGCGATCACATTCCTGTCCTCTCATCGACACTTCCTGTGTTGTCACTTCCTCCCAGATCTTCATGCATGGAAACAACCTGAACAGCCTCCACCTGCTCATCCACCCGGAGATCCTGCCCTCGGAGTTGGGGGGGCATGCTGCCCCCCTATGACATGGGCACGTGGGCGCGCACGCTTCTGGAGCACGCCTACGACGAGGACACGGACTACTGCCCCGAGTCCTACACCCTGTCAGCCCAGGACCTGGAGAGAGACCTGGAGAAGGACCTCTCCCCCAAGACCATGAAGAGGTAGGACAGCTAGGCTTAAAGCTGGGCTAGTTTGGATGTGTTCAAACTAGGCCGCCGAACAAAAGCCCGGATTATGAGTTGGGGTGTGTGTCTCTGTCTGCAGGGAAATCATACTAGTGAGCTTCACTGAACCGCCTCCATAACAGTTGCTGTAAATGTATGTGACACAGATTTTTCTCGGATCCGACAAATTAGGCATGTAGAAAATGATTGTGTGTGTTTCAAGAGTCTATTGTCTCAGTGTCTTTTTTCGGGGAAGGCTGTCTGGACTTACTGGGTCATGAAATGAGCATTCAGCAACATAGCTGATGACATGTTTTTGCTCAATGAGTGAGTGTGTCTGTGGTCTGTGTGTGTGTGTGTAGTGGGGCATGCATGTGTGCACCCTGATCAGCAGTCACTGAGTGCAGCTTGAGAACGTTCTACTTTATAGAGCGTGAGGAAATGTGATGGAGTGATATCTGTGGCCGTGGGCGCCAGACCTGCTGTATGAGCGAGAGTCTGAGAGAGACCTGCTCCAACGTACTGCCACTGCATCATAACATCCTGGTTCTAGAACATACTGCTACTGCATCATAACATCCTGGTTCTAGAACGTACTGCTACTGCATCATAACATCCTGGTTCTAGAACATACTGCTACTGCATCATAACATCCTGGTTCTAGAACGTACTGCTACTGCATCATATCATCCTGGATCTAGAACGTACTGCCACTGCATCATATACATCCTGGCTCTAGAACGTACTGCTACTGCATCATAACATCCTGGTTCTAGAACATACTGCTACTGCATCATATCATCCTGGATCTAGAACGTACTGCCACTGCATCATAATTATCCTGGTTCTAGAACATACTGCTACTGCATCATATCATCCTGGATCTAGAACGTACTGCTACTGCATCATATCATCCTGGATCTAGAACGTACTGCTACTGCATCATATCATCCTGGCTCTAGAACGTACTGCTACTGCATCATAATTATCCTGGTTCTAGAACGTACTGCTACTGCATCATATCATCCTGGCTCTAGAACGTACTGCTACTGCATCATATCATCCTGGTTGTCTAGTTGACGTAGAGTGACCAGACAGGCTAGAGTGTCCTTCCAGTGATTCGCCGGCAGCTCTGGTATGATGTGAGGAGACTCACAGCTGTCTGAGCGATCGTCTCCGGCCTCCACTGAGATCAGTACCCTGCAGACTCCCCGCAGACCCAAAGGTCACGAAGACCATACTGGCTCATATGGTACATTAGCTCATTAAAACACAGCACACACACCACTGGAGACTACTTGCAGTGTGTGTGTGTGTGCCTGTGTGTAGGTGCACTCCCGCATGTGTGTCAGCGTAATAATCGATGCCTTCAGGTAAAGGTACCAGCTGTCTAAAACTCTAATGTTCGTCTCCGACTGTCATCAATCTGAGCTGCGAAATCACTGAGGTTTGTAACCCTCCTGAGTGGACCTGCTGTACTACCTCAACATTATTAGCTTTGGCCTCAATCTACTGCAAAGGTGAAACTGTGTGTGTGTGTGTGTACGTGTGTATATATATATATATTCCCCCTTTATGGGTTGTACTTGTGCTGCTGTTATGTCCGTTATGACGGTGCTGTGTCTCTGTCACAGCAGACACTGGAGAGCATGCTGCCCTAGATCTCTGGCCGTCTGATAAACGCTAGCCTGGCTCGAGCTCCCCAAAGCAGCTTAGGCTTCTATTACAGGAATCCATCATATATAGGTTAAAGACACGCTGTCCCAGAGTCACATTTTCTGATCAAACGACCATACGGGTCTGAGTGTATCAGGCAATGGGCTTTGTCATTGTGTGAGGGGATTGGTTTCGATAATGGGTTGGTTTGTCTGTGTGCCTCTCCTTTCCTCTGGCTATCATTTTGTTTCTCTTTCTCTCTTTCTGTTTCACTCGATGATTTCCCCCCCCCCTCACATTCTGTCTCCCCTTCTCCCTCTCTCTGTTTGTTAGGGTATCACTGTTCAGTCTGTTTATGCGTAAATGTGTGCCTGTGCGTCTGCGTGTGTGAGCGTGTATGTGTGTATACAGTGTTTTGCATGCATATTGGACATGACCCAAGGTCTCTACAAAATTTCATGCTAAGGGATTTTTGAGCTGCATTTATACAACCACTCTTCACTGACCTTGATCTGAGCCCTGTGTTCTTCTGCACTCCATTTCCTCTGTCTCTGACCTACTCCTCTTTCCCACCCTCCGACTCCTCTTCCTTCTTTCTCCTCAACCTCCATCACATCTCTCTCCTCATTGTCTGCCTCCTCTTCCAAATCTCCCCCTTCTCCTCATCTTCCTCCTCATCCTCCTCTTCCAGTGTAAAGTTTGTATGCGCAGTATCAAGGCTTCCGGTGTACCAGAGCTGGTTCACTGACAACATTAACCCAACATGATTCTTGGTGATCCTTACAGATGTGGGTTTGAATCTTGTTTATGGTCCTACCAGAATGAATGTGTTTGACGATTGAGAATCGCTTCATTTTAGACAGCCTCAGACGTTCCACCATGACAGTAGACCTTGTTTGAGAAGGGTCAGCTGGTGTCGGTTCCCTGGCCAGTGCCCATCTCTAACAGCTGCCATGTTTGTTTCATGTTCTCCAGGTCTCAGTCGGTGGTAGAACCAGGAGTTCTGAAGCGACCAGACAAGGTCAAGAGTGAAGAGGAAAACATGCAGCCTCTGCTGTCTCTGGACTGAATGGCTCCCACACACATAAACACACACACACACATACACATATGAACACACACACACATACCCACATACAGTAGATGCATACCAACATAAATGCATATCCACATATATGCACACACACACACCCGCGCACACACTGAAAATATTTGCCCTCAGACTGTGATTAGAGGGCACTGTGAAGGCAAGCACTATCAGACACCTCAAAGACAAAAACATGGAGGGAGAGAGGCGGTAAACCTGGCTAAAGGAGCTGGAGAGAGCGGCCATCTTGACAAGACTGCATTTTCCAGATCAGATGAGCTTAAAGAACAGCAACAGTACACTCTGACGTCATCCGTTATGTAATTAGTATTGTCAAGTGCCAATTCTGAACTGTACAGTTACTACTCTTTTATTGTGAAGTCCCCAAAAGAGGACAAGTTGGGGGAGGGTCACCTCTAATGGGAGTTGTGGATGTTCTGCTACTCGTGAAGTGTGTCTGTGCAGGGAGAGACGGAGTAGCACACAACTGGGAGGATCAGGGGGTACATAGAGGAAATCCTGCTTCATTGGGACTGGGTACTGTTTGGCTGGGGGGGACTGGGATGATGGGAGGTGGGGGCCTGGGATGGGAGCGTCGATACGCTATTTAAGAATGTTTCTATCTTGCAAGCGCAGCTCAGGATTAGTTTAATAACAAGCTTCGTCTTCAAACAGGAAGGATAGAAACTGGGAGGGAGGAAGGGTGTGGAGATGGTGTTGCTAACTGGATTCAGAGCAGGTGTTCAGGGTTCTCCCAACTAAAGCAAACTCCCCTTTACTAAAAAACAAAAAAGAAAAAAAAGCTAGAAGAGTTTGATGTGCTTTTGCAAAGCCATTTGGGTGGTTCTATGTTCATAGTTAGGTCTCTCACTCTGTTCTTTCAAACAGTAGAAACATTTGTTGCGGGTGAATATTTGATATATTATAAAACACTGTAATATGTGCCACTCACTGCTGATTCAATCTGAGAACATTTACATTGGTAAAACAAAACAAACTTCCTATCCACAAGCTTCTACTTAACCCATGCAGTTGGTAATCGTTTAATAATCTTCTATATTAATTCAGTTCTGAAAGTGTTATGAGGGGACTTCGTCTTTGTGTCATGTGGTTCTCTAAAAAACGTGTACTTGTGTAGGGTGTGTTTTGATTTGAGGATGCCACAGGAACCGAGGATGGTTCTGTACGTCCTCTCAGATGTTTATTCTGTCAGCACGCCTCTTCACACTCAAGGGTGTTACTTGAAAATGTATTAGATACAGTTACAGTATTTAAGGATAAAAACATTATTTTTCAACATATCTTATTTCATGCTGTTGGTGAATTGAACATAAAGGCTAGTGTGGGGTCTGTCTGTCTGTCTGTATGTCTGTCTTTCTGTCGTTGGTAGGATCTGCTGCTAGGGACTTCATAAAGTAACGCTGTGACTTAGTAGCAGAGGGTACTTTATTTACCCCAAGGGGAGACTACGGTGTTTCAACAGACAAGAAGAGGAAATAGGAAAAGACTTGTCCAGATTAAAGGAAATGGCAATGGATCTGTCCACATCCATCACACGGTGTTGTGTTTATATGTGACCCTAGTCAAGATCTATAGATACAGTAGTCTGTGGTCTGACCGTTAGTGTTTAATCTGAGGTATTCTGATTGTCCAGCTGGGATCAGCGTTCTGTGAAGGACGTGCATCAGTCACTGACATGGTCAGGAGCTGATTCAGCTTCAGCAGGTGACTCAGCAGGGACGCTATTCTGCTGTTTCATTCTCGATCCATGTTCTGTTATCTTCCATCATTAGATCGAACAAAGAAGCGTCATTTTATTATGTGTTATAGTTTAAAATGGAGCTCTAATCCATCACCAACTCGATCCGATGATTTGGGATTTAATTGACGGTAACCCTGGTAACAGCATTCTGTTTAATCTGCTTTTATGAATCAGTATTTGGAATGTTCTTTTGCTCCATCTCATATCAACCAAAGCCACCTAAACTGATCAAAGACAAAACTGTCTTTGCTTACCTGTATTTATACAAAAATGTTTTTTCGGGTGTTAACTATAATTTATGTGTTCATTTATTTATTATGTTGAAGTGGATGCATCACCTTGATTTTTATTTAAGCTTTTTGATTGTGTGTTTTTTCACTTTGATTGTATATAACATGTAGAAACAAAGAGCGAGTCTGATTACACACAATTCTGAACATAAAGTGTTGAGAGGTGTTATACTGTACATGTTTAAATGTCCTTAAAAGACAATTTGACTAAATAAACGACGTACCTGAATCAAACATGAGCAAGCAACACACAATAAATATTGACACACTATAATTTGCCATGAACTCACTGTTTATCATCAATAAACTGTGTTAGAAATGTTGTAAAGACAAAATCAACCAATACACTGCTATCCTTTGTACATCTGAATCTAATTATGTTGGTTAGAGTTGTTGATTACAACATAATTACACAGTACCAATTAACTTCATGTAGACTGTGACTAAAATGTGATGCCTGTAAAAGGAGAAAATCATCTGATATAATGTGGAGCAAGAGGATCATGCTCCGAGCGTTGATGAAACACACACCTGGAGCCTTGAGGGAGCAGGATAGGTTCTGACCCAGAGGATGTCTGCTAAATGACCTCGGAGAACCTCCAGACTGGGCTTTCAGAGCCACAGCATGTGTGTGTGTGTGTAGAGAGAGAATGTGTGTGAGAAAGAGACGGAGAGATGTTCAACATGAAGTATGGCAGAATGATTTGCTACCTCAGCATCCGACTCTCTTTCTCACTGCTGCGTGTAGAGAAAAGGACAAATGTCCACAGTAAGTGACTGTGCACACACGCACACACACACTCTCTCTATCTCAATCTCTCCATTTCTCTCTCTCTGACACACATATAGACACCCACACACACACACACACTGGCAACCCGCTACTGTCAACACACCCAGCATCAAACCACCAGCCTCACTGCATTATTCAGTGAGAAATACTTCCTCACTTTCCACATGATCACAATGGCACAGTCTGATTGGCTGGGAGGGCCGCTGCGAACGGTTGAACAGATGTGACATGATTCTGTGTGTCCATGAAAAGAGAGGTGGATACTCCATATCCTGTTCCATATTCCTAAGAATTACCACCAACCACACTCCTGTAAGCAATGTGGTGAGGCTACCACCTGGTGCGTCAGAGGGAGGGAAGGGCCTTCAGCATGTTGGTGAGATGGGACTGAATATTACACCTTCCACACCCTCTCACATCCATCTCCATCTCTGTCCAATCTCGTTTCAGGTGTGTTTGTTTTGGTTTCAATCTCTGTGCTGCCACCCACTGTCTGCCAGAGGTGGAAGGTGTCAGTGTTAATTCAACAGTCATCTTCATCTTTTTCCCCTCAGGACTCAGCAGCTCACATATGGTCTGCCTCACTCCCTGGTTGGCTGGCTGCATGGCTGGGTCAGTGCTGAATGACCATTCCGCTGTCAAGCTTGTTGACTGAATGGACATATTAATGTCTGATTGGCTGGTTGCCTGGATGGCTGGCTAGCTGACGGTCCAGCATACGTGTTTCCTTGTGACACATGCCATGGTGACTAACCCCTCCATGCGCCATATCTCTCACACAGACTCACCAAGCTGGGCATGGTACACTCACAAGCACGCACATGCACACACTCACAAACAGGCGCATAGGCCTACACCTCTTAAAGCTCTTAGAGTCTTTTTAATAAGGCCCTAATGATAATTAAGCTCTAAATTGTGTCACATCTCATCGCATTCAGGTATTTAGTTTCCAGATTAACAATGTGGCACACAGCACCACTGAAATTAGTCTTAAAGAAAAACACTTCTTGTCCCTAAACGGCCTGAGTGGTACAGATTAGATGAAATGACTGCAGAGTTACAGCCGAGCATACCAAGACGCTAAGAGCCACACTAAGTGCTTGGGGACTGGGAAGAAGG